>LDEE01000002.1:2362027-2440799 GCA_001021365.1 Stachybotrys chartarum | reverse complement strand
AACAACATCCGTGTCACTCCATCTCCCCCCCCCTTCCGGCCTGTCTCAACACATCCCAGGCTGACATGGTCCTGCAAACTCATCTAGACAGCAGCCCAAAGACCCGAAGCAGGGCGACGGCGAGGCGTACAATGCGCAGCTCGAGCAGCTGGGCCCGCAGATCGAGTCGGTGCAGGACTTTTGGCGCTACAACAACAACACCCCCGTCGAGCACATCAAGATGCGCGAGTCCATCTACCTCTTCAAGGCCGGCTTCAAGCCAATTTGGGAGGACCGCCGCAACATCAACGGCGGCAGCTGGACATTCCGCGTGCCCAAGAACATCGGGCCCGACGTGTGGACGCGGGTGCAGCTGCTGGCCATTGGCGAGAAGCTGCAGAGCGTCCTGGACGACGGTGCGTGCTAACCCTCATTACAAGGCCGTATTCTTTGCACGTGGGAAAGCTAACGACATGCCGATCTAGACGACCAGCTGTGCGGCGTCGGTCTGTCCGTGCGCTTCAACTCCCATCTCATCTCCGTCTGGCACCGCGAGTCCTCCAAGCAGAACTCGGTCGACGCCATCCTCGCCTGCATCATGGAGGAGCTCCCCGCCGAGCTGCGGCCCAAGACGGACAACTACTTCTACAAGAAGCACTCGGACCACGCCGGCTTCAAGGCCCCGCCCGCGCTGCAAGCCGTTCTCGACTCCCAGAAGAGGGCCGAGGCGGCCAAGGCGGCGGCGGCTGCTCCTCAAAAAGCAAATGTACCCGAAACTTGATTCTACCATCCGATGATTTCGACTACATTTTTCTCTGAATTTCACAAAGGCACCCGACGCGTCGACCAACGAACTCGGGCGGCTGTTGGTAAGGACATCTTTTTGCATATTTCACGGCGTTTACAACGGCAAGCGAACATATCCACCGCGGTAACGGGGCTTTTTCCATCCATTATACTTGCAAGATAGCCCAGCGCGCCCGGATCTCCAAAGTCTTGGGGGGCGTAGAAACTCCCCCGCTGGTGGTAGTCTTTTCCCATGGCATTTTGACATAGATGAGTAACAAGCACATACGACGGAAAACAGGTGCCTGTTTCCCGGTTTGGTTTGGGGATCATTTGAGGCCGAGGCCGCTGCCGCTCTGGCAGGATACTTGACAAATAGCGTGGCCTGGTCAGGACTACTATAGAGCAAAACATCATTCCCTATCGCCCTCCATTCAGAAATTGCTTTTCTTTTGCGTTGTAAATCGTTCTCAGCATCCTGGCGCAGTACGCTGTCCGTGGCCTTTGCAAATGTGTAGCTCCAATCCTGATACCCGTGTGCCCACCTCGGAACGCCGCGCCATAACGCCTGATCCTGCTCGTAAAATCACACAATCCCTCCAACCCCCTATCATGCTCCCCTTCTCCCGCTGCCACGTCACCGCCAGACGCCCGCGCTCCTCATGACGCCGTCAAACTCATCCACCTCGACGCCGCGCGCAACGCCAGCCCCGTTGTTGGCCTCGAGGATCATGTCCTTGAGCAGCTCCTCGTCGACGTCCTCCTTGAGCACGGCGGCCACGCGTCGCAGGTGCGCCAGGGTAATCGGCCCCTCCTGGCCGTTGGTGAAGAGCCGGAAGGCCTCGTCGACCTCGTCGCGGTGCCCGCCGGCGTCGCCGCGGCTGTGGAACTTGAGCGCGCAGATGGCGAAGAAGGGCTCGTACGTCGCGTAGCCGTCCGAGTCGGGGTCGAGGATGGAGAGGAACTCGCGGAGCTCGGCGGGGGACGAGGGGGGGATCCCCAGGGCGCTGCGTGTCTCGCTGGTCAGCGGGCGACAAAAAAAACCGAGGCTGATGAGGGAAGCGGCTGGGGGACGACGTACATAAAGGCGGACTTGACGTCGTCGACGGGCAGGACGCCGTTCTTCTCCCCGTCCATGGGCTCCGCGAAGAGCCCGAAGGCCTCCCTGATCTCGCCCTCCTCCTGGGCCGACACGTTGTGCTCCTTGGCGAGCTTGGACTGTCGCGTCTTAGGCGCGGCGGGCGCGGCGCCGCCCGACTTGCGCTTGGGAGGCTGCGGTGCGGACAGTCAGTACGTGTGTGTGTGTGTGTGTGTGTTGGGGTGTGCGGGGCGTACCATCTGCGTTCTTTTTGCTATCCTGCTGGGGGAGAGCAAGACTAGTTGTGTCGATGCGACTGATGTCACGATCGTGGACAATGGATGGTGTTGAGGCACAGTGTTAGGATCGGCTATACGTGGTGGAAACGGCACTGTGTGGCCCCACCATACTATTTTTGCTTTGTTTTTGTCTGGGACCTGTCGCAAATTCCTCTTCTTCTTCTTCTTCCTCTCACATCCTCCACGATGGCCTGCTGCACATTCTCCCCAACAGCAGGAACCCAACAGGCTCCCAATTGCTCCCAACGATCACCAGGCCCCCCATCGGAGCCGCCGCCGCAAAGACCAGTCGCGTCACGCCTTCAACACAAGGTCGCGCCCACGGCCCCCCTGCGGTCGGTTCGTCGTTGCCGCGTGCCTGCCAACAACAACAACCCCCCCTCGTAATCCATCTGCGAGAAACCTTTCCCCCGAAATGTGCCTGTGAAATGTATGGGCGGCATATCACTGCCCCCTCTGCTTCAAAATATGCTAGAGCTTGCCGCCGCCTACTTTCCCAGAGCGAGCAAGTGTGGACAGTGAAGCAAGATTGACGCAGCACGCCATGTCCAACGAATAAACCGGGCATGGTTCCAGCGGATCGCACGCGGCGTGATGGGCCTCTTGTGCCTGATGTCTAGCGGTCCATGGAGACAAACCTTTTCGTAAATAGTCACATGTTGCCATTTTCCCGTTTGTGACGAAATCTGTGAAGGCGCACGTCTCGGCATTGCGTCTAACACTCTTGTACATTCATCTCTTGTTTTTCCGCATCTTCCCCGCGACAAGCCCGTAGCTTGACTATATCTTCGCTGTAGCTGGGCTAGAAACCCATCGTCCCAGTCAAAACAAGCAAGACAAGCCAAAACGGGGGTCGTCCAAGACACCTCGCACTCACTTGAAGTTGTTCTTCATCTCCCGCAGCGCAGCCATGACCTCGACCGGATCAGTCTTGCCCGTCGCCCTCTGCACGTCCGGATCCTGCAAAGAAACACGTCAGTCACGCTGCTCCCGGTCCTCACCTTGTGCTCCGGGTTACTGAACACTTACCTCGACCCGCATGAAGACATTGTGCTCCTTCTCGTCGCCCATGGTGAACTTGCCCGTCGTCACCGTATTCGCCTCGGCAAAGTCCCGGAGCTTCTTGATCGCCGCGTTCTCCAGCACCGAGGCGGTGAACTTGACGTTGGACTTTGTGTACTCGTGGCCGGGCTTTGTGTGCTGTCAGCATCTTTTCCTCTCCCTCTCTCGTTTGGAGAGTATGGGGTTTTGTCTGTGCGCGACTTACATATACGACGGTGTCGTTGGGCAGGGCCGCGAGCCGCTTGTTCAGCGCCTCGTGCATCTCCTCGGCCGTGCCCTCGAAGAAGCGTCCGCAGCCTACACAAGTCTCTCCGTCAGAAAATCCTCACACGTGGTTGATTGTCCAACAGTGCGGCCAGGGGTGCATCTTACCGCTGATGAACAGCGTGTCGCCCGTAAACACCGCCCTGTCGTTAGCATCCTCGAGGTAGTAGCAGATGCTGTCCTGCGTGTGGCATGGAGTGTGTACGGCTCTGATGGAGATATCCCCCAGCTTGAAGGTCGACTCGTGGTCCGGGGTCCTGGTGACGCCGGCGCAGTCCTTGCCGCCGATAATGTCCAGCTTCGGGGTTCCAAGCTCAGACAGCTGCTTTCCTATCAGACAAACAGTCCCCAGTAAACGCGAGCCTAACGAGGTCATACTAGTTTCTTGTTCCCTCCCGCGTGGTCTCCGTGGCTACTCCGGGTCAGCGGACGGCCCTGATCATGCGCGCGGAATCGACACATACTGATGCGTATTCACAATTGCCGTGAGGTTGATCTTGCCAGCCTTGATAGCCTCTTGCAAAACCGGTGTAACCCTGACAGTTCTTCAGCAACAGCTTGATTACCCATCGTGCAGAAGGGAACGGACTCCGGGGGGTTGGCCGGATCGATGATCACGGCATCCTTGGACTTGTCGTCCACGACCAGGTAGGAGTAGTTGTTACCACTCCCAACCCCTACACGCAACTCTCTGTATCAGCTGGAAAGTCTACACCAGCTGGAGCTGTCATGTCTTGGGTACTGACACATGGGGATCGACTGTATATGCATGGCGCGGGCACCGGTGGACTTGAGCTTGCTCAGCACGCGAAACCGGCGATGAAGACATTGCACCAACTTACAGGAGCAAAGGAGCTTGTAGGTTTACTTCTGGAGAGTAGGCTGCGGGTGATGATTCGATTCATTGGCGCTCGGTTTGAACATGTCCCGCGGCACCCTCATACTGAGCTTTGCGCCTATGAGGTCCGAATGATTCCATGACGTTACATCGAGCGGGTCACGTGACGTCTCCTGGATTCCGCGGCTCGGAAGCTTTCGTCACGACAACATTTGGCATTGTCACAGCCGGGATGTAGTTTACTTTACGCAGGCCAATGTAAGGCCTGCTTGGTGTTTTCACGATGGGTATCTCGAGTGTCTGTAAAGGAAGCCAATCCCCCTCTTCCTACACGACGCCAATGGGTTTCGGTTTCCAAGGCCCCGGATGCCGCGACCATCCGGTCTCCCGTTTCGCCGGCTCCTGGTCAGATTCATGTTCCCGAACGGTACCTGTCTCGCCGGTTTGGCCCGAACTCTCTGGGTCTGCAAGTTCTACGATCCGTGTGCCCTGGTCACCATCATCGCCTGCATCCTTCATGGATGCGTCGGCGCCGGCTTGGCCGGCCTCCTCTCCCTTGAGCTCCTGCAACAGTTTTACGCACTTCAGGTACGCCTGGTTCCCCGGGAGACTGTCTCGCAACGCCCCGACCGTCCGGATCAGCTGGTCCCGGGGCCACTCGCGCAGCTCAGTCCTGAGCTTATTCCGCCGAGCCTCATCGTCCTGCCTCAGATAGTGCAGGACCGCCACCGCACACGGATCCCTCGGCGCGTCCCTGGATAGAGCAGACGGTCTCGCGGCGGCAGCATCCTCCGGCAGGTGCTTCCAGTAATAATCCCAGATCCAGGCCAGCGCCTGCTGGGCGGCTGATCGCAGCTTGGCCTGCGACGGCAGCTGCTCGTGCGTCGATTGGTGGCGCAGCTCTACGAAGGCAGCGGGCAGGCCAATCGCTTTGGCGATCGTGTACATGCTCTGCTTGCGCTGCTTGTCCTGGTGGCCGTCGAGTAAGCCGGTGACGAATCTGCGGGGCCCAGGGGGGATCAGCGGCGATTCAGATAATCATCGGAACAGAAGGGGATCAGCGGTGCCGTATGACGTTTCGGATGCTTCTTTTTCACCCGGCAATCCGCCGTGCTGAGCAAAGAAATCCATCAATGCAAGTGCCTGTCACGGACTCGACAGGCCGAGCAGTGTATCAGGCCATGCCGCATCGGTAATATGTAGGAACGGAGAGTGGAGGGGGTTGCAGGATTGCTGTGTCTCGTGACCTTGAGAGCTGGATCGTCCCCCTTTTGTCCCTATTCATCCTTATTTCCACGTTTGGGAAGGGCTTCCTCCCCGTTTCTTCTCCTCGTCATGGTTTCTTGTGCCCACTTACCGACTGAAAGCTGCCGAGTACGCAGCACGGATGGCGTAGGTGGACGAGGCGGCCGTGTGCTCCGCAGCGCCATGGACCTCCTCGTCGCTCAGCACGGCCGCCGTAAGTAAGGCCGTCGACTCCACCATGTGCGGACAGTGGCCTCGTTGCATCCACATGGAAACGCGGGCCACCGCCTGGTGCTGGTCCGAGCGCCGCTGCCGTTGCTGCTGCTGCTGCTGCTGCTCCGTCGTATCGTCATGGCCGTCGTTCGTGGGAGCCGTAGACAGAGGACGACCAACAACAACAGCACAACTCGGGCTGGGCGCAGCGCTGGCTGGCTGCTGTGCGGCAGCGTAGAACTGCTGGCGGACCAACAGCAGCTCTTGGCGATCCCGCCAAGGGGTGAAGACGTACCGCACCATGGCGACGTCGGTGCGGGTGGGGTTTTGCCCGGGCCCTGCGCCTCTGCCGTGACCTCAAACAGCGCCGGAGACGGACGAGGGGGGTTGAAGCTTGGGGGGGGGAAGGAGGAGGAAATAAGGGATCAGGAAGGGGAATAGAGACGAGGGGGGTGGAGTCGGGAGGCGTCTGGGTAGACAGCGGTGACAAGGGCTAACCCCAGACAAAATTCGGATAGTAAGATAAAAAGAAGGAAAATAGAAGGAGAGGGGGGGGGATCAAATCAAAACAGGCTGGGCGAAAGGCTGAGTGATTAATGCGAACAGGCAATCACTCCCCAATCCTTGGTACCACATCCTGTAGAAAGTACGAACGGACACCTCCATAATAGGAGGGTTCCCCGTATAGACTGGGGTACAAAGTTTTACAGTGGCCGCAGGCGGGGATGCCGCCGTGAAGCTGTGTGCCGAAAAGCGCCAAGGTCAATTTTAGCGATCCATTGGGTTGTTAGTGGCCGTCAAGGGGGGGGTGTTTGTGCTTGCAAGCGGTCTTGGTGATTGGCAGTGGAGAAGGCCATGGCTTGTCCCGCAAGTTAACGAGTTCAAGGTTTTTTTTCTTTCCCCTAGTTCGTTGGTTGTTGTTGTTTTTTTTTCCCTCGCTTTTCCAGATCCATTCCAGAAGTCACCATTCAAAATCCCTTTGGGGGGGGGGAGGCAGCAAAGACGAGGAGGAGGGGTGGGTTCACGTTTCGTTTAGGCAAGGTGACTAGCTAATCGGCGGCATGGTTCGACCGAGGCAGCCGTTCCCCTCCAGCTGGAGCTTTCCATCCATCCATCCATCCGTCCACTCGTCCATCCTAGGCGGCGGAAAATAACATCATCACCCACCTGTGCAGAAAACAATCCCAACGGAGACGAAATAGCATCTAGCGTCGATCTGGCCATGTTTTCCTCTGCTCATCGCGGAAAAAGGGAGCCCGCCAAAGGGGAAAAGGTCCGGCACTTTGCGTGTGCTGGCGAGTCAAGGGTTTTGCGTTTGGCATCGGCCCTCTTTGTCTCCACGCCCGACCTGGTCCACGGACTATTTATTGCCTCGCAAAAAGAAAAGCAACCCAGGCGCATGTGACGGCAGAGAAGACCAAGATGGGTTTTGCCGCGTTTCTATCACGGGCGGTAAGCGAATGGGAAACGCAGGCGGTGAGAACAAGAAACCAAACCCTGCGCAGCAGTAGGTGTTGCATGGACAGTCCACCGGAATCAAACAAGTGCGTGGGCTTACGCACTACCTGCCCACTTGCAACTGAAGGTCCCAGTCAGGCACTTGGCTCGCCAAGGCAACGGTAGGGTAATACTACACAGTGCGTCTGGCTTGTGGAGATGCCTGGCCATGCTGGAGGTTGACCGAGACGGAATGGACGGACGCCTCTCACTTCCGCCCACCACCACGACAGTACCGCCCTCAAGTTCAAACCCCCCCTTCCTCCCTTGATGCCTGCCTGTTGCTGCCGCTGCTTCGTTGCAGGCGCCTTGCGAGCAGCCCCACCCCGGGGCTCATGCCTCGTTGACTTGCGAATCACGACGGTATCCAGGAAAAGGAGGAGAAAGGGCAAGCCGGTGCGGACGCATGGTAATGCACCGTCCACCCCCTTGTCACGACAAGCAGCGGCGTGCGACGCCGCAAGGGTAGGCCGCCGCCGGCCACAGAAGCAAGTCATTCACATAGAGACGCTGTCAGTCCATTATCCCTCCTCCATCACGCGTAATTCATACATTTGTGTGCTGTCATGTTTCACCACGTTCTGCTTCATAGCGTACTAGGTGGGGAGGATCTTGTCCTGAAGAGAGAGACAGAGAGAATCCCGTAAGCAGCCGCTCCGCTTCAGGGGACATTTCTCCTCTAATTCTACATGTCCCTTGTATTAACGCTCATCCATGATGATACTTGCCGGCCGCCGGGGTCAGAACTCTAGTTACCGGATCCCCACGGCAAATCGTGATGTAGAAGACAACGATGACGATGCGAGGAGCATGCTGTCTCCTGCTACTGCTACTGTCGCTGTCTTGCTGATTATGCGCCGCCAATGCAGCCAGCCACACTCCCACAGGCCCTGGCCCCGCATAGTGGCCCGCCATGTGGCGCCGCCGACAAAGCAGCCGCAGCAGCAAGCGCCTCTGTGGCATCCGTGCCGCTATCAACCTATCTCCGAGCAGAGATGGGTCAGTGCAAATACAATAAAACCCGGTGTGGGCTTCACTGGTCCGCGGCACCCGTACGGTACGTACCCGAACGTGCCCGACTGTGCTAGAGCCGAAGATGTGGGTGGGTGCATGTCGCTGTCATGGCTCATGCCTTGACCTGCTGGGACTAGAAAGGGTTGGGCAGTTGGCAATTCTGTATCCACTCTTGCAAACGATCAACGCCTGGCGCCAGGGGTGTGGCAATCTCTCTCGTCTAGCTGACGGTGTTCCCTTGGTTCCCAAAGAGGCGAAAAAAAGGGGGGGTGGCGCGGAAGGGGACGGGGGGGTGAAGGGCGTCTTCCCTGGAGGGGTGCAGGCAGAATCTGGAAATTAACAGCCACTCAGCGCTCGTTCTGGCTCAGCGGAAAGGGAAGCACGGGCCTTCCCCCAAACCACAGGCACATGTTTGACAGGGTTCCGATGGCGGCTCTGTTCGCTTGTTTTAGCGCACCTCCACCTGCCTTACGTCCTCCATCCAAGTGGCCCCCTGAATCCTCACCATCAACTCATCGTTGCAAGCGGAACCCAACCACGGTAGTCAACTTATCAAAGCACAGCCCGTTGTCCAGACTGCGGTGCTCGATGTTGCATGTGTTGCATCTATTACTAGTACTACAGGCCGTGAGGCGGTCCGACCGCCTGGCCACTATTGGGTATACGGAGCCCTCGGTTCTATTCTTCCTTTTGAGCCCATGAATCATGGCCTGGGCATCCCTGTGCTCTGGTCGTGATGCCTTCCTGTCCGTGCCGTTCCTTTCCCGTATTCCCAGTACGCTCAACAGAAAAGAGAAAAAAAAACATCGCTGCCGTAGAGTGACATCTCATCCAGTGTCATCATATACACAACTATCACTGAAAAGCCATCATCTCGTCCCTTTAGTTCTCATCCTCAGACGAGTCCCCACTGTCCTCATCATCCTCTTCTTCATCCTCTGACTTGGGAGGCTCCCACGTCTCTTCCAGCTTCAACCCCTTTCCTTGAGGCTCCCGAGGGCGGAAGCCAGAGCCGAGCAGGGAGGACACAGTCGACCGGTAGTTGTTCAGGTGCGGGTCCTCCTCGTACTTCTCTGGCTGGTCGTAAAGACCCATTCCTACCAGAATCTCCCCATCATCCTCTTGGTCGTCCATGGTTGCCCGGGCAGTGCTCTGGTCTGATAGAACCGGCTGTGCTTGCTGAACCGGCAAGAAAGATTCTGGTGTAGGTGGCGAAGTGTTATTGAAGCCATGCATAACAAACGCATTCCAATCCAGTGTTTGCGAGGATCCGTGGTCATTCATCGTATTGTCAAACGCGGGGAAAGCTTCCACGAAGCCCTGGTTGTCAGGCACTCCGGCAAACAGCGACAGCGATCGCTGGTCCATATCGGGCCTGTCTGCCGAGAAGTAGTGCGATACGTCAGCACCATGGCTGGTGGGCAGTGGTAGAGGAGAGAAGGTTGAGCATGGCGAGGTGTTGTTCGAATACGATGCCATCATGGGGGAAAAGTGCGGCTGAGAAAACATGTCCTGGTTCTCGGTGTGCATGCTGGGCGTTGATAGAGGGTACTGCGTCTGTTGATACGAGTAAAGGCGTGGTTGCAAGTGTGTTGAGGGGTGCCAGCTGACGGGGCGAGCTGTGCGTGCCGATGGCTGGTTGTGGGATTCTTGACCCAGGCCCATAGACACATAATCCATCGCGGGCTGCTGCCCCGGCAGTTGGACTTCGTTCATCATCGTCCTCCTGCGGTTGAGCATCATGGAAGATCTCGGGCTGTTGCTGGCGCTAGGGTGCTTCGACACGCGTGAGGTCATTCCCGTCCGTTGGCAGCTAGAGCCTCTTGATAACCTCCGTGCTGCCACCTGTACGTTGAAGTCGTCCATGAAGCCATCGTAAGGGTAGGACACCGGGAGCTGCCCTTGTTCGCCGTAGCTCATCTGCATCATTTTTGAGGTGCACGCAGGCCAGCTGATACGACGTACGTTGTGAGGAGTGTGATAGAAATTTGTCGGTTGAAGATGTCGTGAAAGGCCACAGCGGAAAGTCCAAAATGTAAAAGGGCCCAGGTGTGCTTAAGTATCGCTTGATGGTAGTGGGAAGTTTGCAGCGAGTAAGGGTGTAAGCAGGGGGGCGTGTTTAAGGGAGTGGCTCAAATATAGGTCCTCATTTTGGAATGGCTTGAAAGGATAAATCAAGCTCGGTAGCTTGACCAAGATCAACTTCCCGTTCATGGATCTAGGGGTGGGCCGACAAGACAGGACTGAGAAATGACACGGACAGGATAGGATCACTTTTGCATGGTATGGCATGGTGATGGATGGCCAAGTGTGACTGACTTGGACGGCATTCAAAGCGGGTACGTACCTGGCACTCCGTGCATGGCTGGGATTATCCTTCGTGGGGCCAGGCCGGCATGCTGGGATTGACCAGTGTGGTCGGAGCTAGCAGGGCTGCGTCATACGCGGAACAAGCAAGGGGGTTTTGATCAGACGGAATCTTGGGTGGAAAAAGACCAAAAGGTTCCAGGGCCGAGGGATGCCGGTGGAGATGCTGGTGGGCTCTTTGAGGGTACAGTTTTCTGGAGACAAGAGCCAAAAGCCCAGGGGTAGGGATAGCCCGTCCCACCGCAGCGAACCGGGGTGTGGTCGTAAAGTGCCAACGACCTGATGGATTGCTTGTCGACGGTGGAGCCGCGCGTTTTTGGGGTCAGGCCAAGCATGGTGCATCATACCAACCTTACAAAACGTTCAATCGTCGTTGGAAGCGAGTACGGGCTGCACTATCCGGTTAACCAGGCTGTAATATGGGCGGGAAAGACGGTCAAGACGGTTTCTTCTGCACAAGCATCGACGGATACAACCTTGTTGCGCGTAGGAGATGTGGGTGTACATGCATATGCGTGCAGGCGTGAGGATGTTGAGCCTGCTACGCATGCTGTACGAAGTAGAGGTTGGCAAGAGAGACGGGAAGAAACGCGGCCAAGTGCGACTTCAGCCCCAGCACCTGACAACGCCTTGTTGCTGTTGACGGCGAGCGTAGGCCCCAGGAGGATGGGGCAGAAGAACCACCCGCTCAAGCCGCCCTACCCCTGTGCCAAAGTGTGGATGCAGGTTCGCAACAACATCATCTTGGGCACTCCGTGGAAGGGAGGCAGAAGGATTGGGCTCACACAGGGGTGCATCAACAACGCTCGTGCAGCCCGGTCCCACCATGTCCATATCCGAGGAAGACCCTACGGAGCCGGGGGACGGGGCGTAGCGTGGTGCCAGCTGGGGCTCTCGGTATGGGTTTGCATGGGGGAATCGAGGTCCCTTGAGCTAAGGTTGCGGCCTTCCCCACCCGCAGAGAGAGATCGTTGGTCGTGTTGCCGACAAAGTGCCAGTGGTGGAGATGTGGTGGTGTGGTTTGAAGAGGGTTGCACATCTCACTTGCAGGCCACAGCAAGGGCGAAGGGTGCATCATTGAGTCGAGACTAACTGTTAAAGCCAACGATGATTCAGACGCGAAACTGCTATCGTCACCCCGGGTACGCCCTTTCTCGATGTCGGCTGTGCAGGATTCAGTGGCACAAGCAGCCGAGGAAGTGTGCACTAGGGGTGTCGACCTATAACAGCGATCCCTAAAATTGATCGGAGAATGCTTGAACAATCGAAGATGGATGTTCCGATATCCTCACAAACACACCTCTGTCTCTCGTGGTCGTCTTGCGATGTTAGTTTCGGTGGATAGGGGCTCGCGGGTCCATGACGACGTGTCGTGGTACGTGTTACTTATCCTCGCTTTTGAGGCCGTAGCTACTTGTAGGACCAGTTCTGATAAGACAGCAATTGAGTATGGGTAGCATTATCTACGATATGTCGGGTTGATGAGAGGGCATTACGACCAGGCTGTGCATGGTAGTTGCGAGAATGGCAGGGTACGGTGCTGGCGGCAGGTCGAGGTGCTGAATATTGTGCTCAGACAACTCCGTGCTGTACATGGCTCATGAGGGCGTCGACCAGCCTAGCAGAGTAAAGTGCCGTGTCTCCGTGCAAGGCCAGCTATGGTCAAGCGGAGATTGTGCGAGAGAATGCGGAGACATGTGTGGTGTGGACAAGGGAGCGCGTGGGGGAAGAAGAAACGAAGAGTCAGTCAGTGGCTTGTAAGCAGACAAGCATGATGAGCAGAGTTTTCGTCGGACCACCATGGGGGAACAGGCTTGCAGGCTTGATTGCGTGCCGTTGTGTACATACGATGTTGTGTGCTTGCGTGTATGCGTGTCTGTGTGAGTGCATGTGCGTGAGTGTGTGCGTCTAGGTAACACTGGGACCTGGTCAGATGGATGCACCCAGTGGAGGCGTATCAGGGCCGGCGGGACAGGTGCAGCGCATCTGCAAGGTAAGCTGGTTGAGCACACGGGGTGGGATGCCAGGGCTTGGGGGAAAGTCGCCACAGAAGCTGAAGATGGAACGGGGGGATGGGGGATGGGGGGGCTTGCGTGCACAGTCCTAGATCAGCAAGGTCGTCGAACAACAGTAAGAAGTCGATCCTGATGCTCATGCAGACCAGGTTGCGGTAGCCTAGGTAGCCTAGAGCGGTGCATCCAGTAGTACGAAAGAAGGGGCAGGAAGGATGGAGGAGAGGGCTTAGGAAGGGGGCAAGTGCCTATCTACCAGCGGATACTTGTCAGCACCAGGACTGGCAAGAGGCGGTACGATTCAAGGAAAGAGTCAATGCAAGACCGGTCAGAGCCAGGAAACAGGTAGTCCGACCATGGCGCAGGTGCACAATTCGATGTGCGCGTTGAGCTTCCACAGCACAGTGCAGCACAGTGCAGAGCAGCACAGTAGAGCCTTGCATGCTTGGCAGCAACTGGCTGCTGGAATGACTGGTCCTGTACTTTGCTGAAGCAGGTCTGGGGCGACCGAGGTCAAATGATGCTCAGGTTGTAGAGGTACCCTGCCGCCCACCGGCCCTGCTGAGGTACCTGCGGCAAAGGGGTGGAGATGGGCCATTGGTGGTGATGATGTGGTGGTGGTGGTGTTGAAGGTGGGTTCTAGCGGTTGAATTTGGTGGTGGTGGTGCCACGTACGCGGCCTGGAGTAAACAGCTGGCCAAACCCTGGTGCCGACAGGAATGCCATTCCCTGCATGATGCTGATGCTGATGCTGGCGCTGGCCTTTCTCTCCAGTGTGCCGCCCGCTAATCATCCACCCGGGGCCCGTTCGTAAAGAGGGAATCAATCTCCAACAGCCCAGCATTGCGCCCGGCCCTGTCCCACTCTGGCCCATGTGTTGTGTCCAAGGGTCGTTAGAATGCGCATCATTACTATGGTAGGTGACTCTACGCGCTACCTAGTACGGTGCGAGGCAGCGTGATGGGGTTCGGGGGCTGGTCGCTACACTGCCATCGGCGCACCCGTCCACGACCTTCCTGGTTCGCCCTTCGCCACGTTGGGCCTGAGGAAACCGGTGCAGATCGGCTTGCATGGTCATGTACAACATGCAAATTGCAGCTGATCCATTCCCATGACGCCGGCATAGATCGTGCCGGCCACTCTTGGTGTCTGGGCCAGTGTCCCCCGATTGAACTCGCTCGGATTGCTGTTTCCGAGAGTCGCCAGCTCGCGGATAAGTACTCGCATTACTACGGACAAGACATCAATATAGTCTGTCGGGTACTGCGCTCTGTGTCATCGCGACATCGCAGCCCGCTTTGATTGCGGTTAGAGGAAACGGGACAGCACGCCAGTCTCAGGCGGATCGTTTTCCATTGATGGATGTTCAAGATGCGGCGACGGTTCATTGGACCAAGACTTGTGGGCAATCGAAACAAGAAAAGTCTCATCTCACAAGAATAATCCGTCTTTGAGCCAAGCTAGATCCATGGCGCGCGTAACAGCAGGAGTCAACCCAAGACATGACATGTCACACACCACCACGACCGGATACACGACGCAATAGACCCAGCACCACCATAGCACAGTATCCACATTCTCACAGCCAACCAGCCCTTGCAGTCGTTGAATCAGGAGGGGATCGCTTGGTGTCCCGCAGCCAACTGCTCTGATGGATTGGTGTTTGAGCCTGGTGTCTTGGATGCTGGCCCCGACGCTGCCAACCCTGTGCCCCCGCTGCTGCCGTGACTCAGAGGGACAGGCTCGACGACTAATTTAGGGCCAGGTGATAATGACTGCTGGGGATCGGCCAGCTGCGCCATTACAGTCGACGTGCTCCATATGTCCATAATAAGGAGACCCAAGCTGCCGATAGGGCGCAAACCTGCTGAAGAGGGTACCCGGAGGATCAAGTGTGCGCGCAACCTCGCTTAAAATCCCGCCGAGGGGATGCACCCCGCCGAGTCAAGCCTTGCATCCGAACAAAGCAGCCCTCCAGGTCTGGCTCGAGGCACACGTACCTTAGTCGATGGCTGCCCCATGCAGCAGGTGGTCAGGCCAGGTATTTTCGGCACAGGGGCTGCACCGCCTCGGAGCAAGGACCAGAGAGCCTTGGTTTGTGCCGCTCCCAAGCCTGCCTGGCTGGAGCTGGAGCTGAAGCCGGAGAACCAGCCAATATCCGAATGGGACGCCCAACCATCCGTGCAACGCGCTTGCATTTTGTCGTGCCCAAGATACCCAGCTCGACTTGCCTCCAGCACTTGTAAACGCCACCAACACCATGTACCGTGTACCAGGTACCTAGACATGCACCCACCGCGTACTATTACTGCCTGTATGGGCCGTGTGCCGTGAGATCCATGGTTGCGCCTACCTTGTCCTTGAACGGAGAGAAGTGTACGTACCTTGGGCGGGTACCGCCAATCACACTTTCCTTGCATCTTGTCCTGTCCTATCGTCAACTACGGATCCCTATTATTTCCTCCTCAACCATTCCATGCCCACCACTCCACCAACCGGTTCCATTCCTATCGACGGATCCTCGGATTGTACGCCACTGGGCAACGCGTCCGCGGATGCGCTTCGCTTACAGACCGTGCTGGCTGATGCATCTGCCCATTCGGAACCTCCTAGGTCAGACGCTAGACGAAGTGTTCCAAGCCTAGGTCGTCTCTTTGCCTCGGACCATCGGATCGTGTACGAGTTGCCCACCCATCATGGCCATGTCGGTGAGCTTTTGTGTGACCACGGCCAGCTTGCCATGAAGCGGTAATAATGACTTTGCACGCCCACTAGTCACTCTGTGATTCCTCGGCAACCAATTCCAGCATGGGATCAGATTACCGCCATTTTGCAATCATCCCATTCAAGCCCCAACCCTCGGGAATGTTGGACTCTGCCTGGCCTATCATTCGACAAAGGTGCTGGAAGATTCGCCTGCCTCAACACTTAGGGATCTTGGCCCGGTTCTAACAGAGTTTCCATCATCGGACCGAGTCTGTTGATATCTGGCTTCCTCTACTACAGTAGTCGGTGCCGACGGCCCTTCCCGTCATTCATTTGTCATCGTCGCTATGCCAATGGTTGTGTCTCGGGATACAGTATGGCCAAGGCACATAAACCCCTCTTCTTGTCGCCAACGGCCAGTCTAGCCCAACAATGCCATGGGCCACTCCCAACCACTGGCGTCGTACACTGGTCAACGGGCTCGGCTTGACTGTGGTTGCTTCTCGAAGCGCTTGGGGCGGGTTTCGTGTGACAGCAAAAAGTGTGACCTCGACTCCGCCACCCTGTAAACAAGTGCACGACGGTGTGTTCCGCAAGCACCATGTGATCGTCGAGGCACAGTTTACGTCGCCAGACTTCGTGCTATTCGGTGGCGCTTCGCTATTGTAACGCACCTACCAGACTCGTCAGTTCAACTGAATTGTTGATTTCCATTGCCTCAATCTGGCGACTTTCCGCATTCTTGACAGCGATCCCTGTCCTGTCCTGTCCTGCCTGTGTTGGGTTACAGTGCTTCACCCCATTGCCTACCATCCTCGCGCAGGTGTCATTTGGCATCCGCACCATGCCCCTGCTATCGGTAGGCCGCTTCCCGTGGATCAGCGCTTGACACCGCCTCTCAGGCTTCTCCCTCGGCCAAGGCGTCCCCGCATGCACGACCGAGGGCCTGTAAGTGCACTCCTATGTACCTCCCAATGGTCTCCTGTTTGGGAAGACTTGTGGCACAAATCTTGGCTTTCACACCTGTAGTCGGGGCCACCAGCCTCGCCGTCGTACAAAGTACCGCGGAGGCATGCCGTCAGCCTGTGATTCCTGCCTTCTGCACGGATTCTTCAGGCGTCACAACCGGCAATGAGAAAAGCAGCAGGCCCATCCTTTGACGCCCAGGTTCTGCAGCTATTTTCAACATGCCGAGGCTGTTACACGAAGCAAAGAGATTGAACTTGGCTTACCAGAGGGCACCCAACGCGAAACTCGAGGGCAGTGCAGGCGTGCTGCCGTAAAACAAAGCCCAAAGAGCACGCAGCATTCCCGATCGCCAGGCGCCTAGTATTTCTCGGCGAGCCCTGTTCGAGCTCAGTTGCCGAGTCGCAGATTGATAATTGGCTGCTAATAAGCTAGTCTTGGCCGATAGTTGTACTATAGGGAACAGATCCACGGAACATGGAGTCCGGTGCATGTTATGCTACAAGCAGTCCTGGTCGAGCGTAGCCGATTGCAACAGCATCATACCTTATGCAAAGAGTCCAACCCGAGTGTGGCCGTCTGCCACGACTTGCAGTCTGTCCAGGTACTGCACATGAGAATCCATGTCCACTCGGGACCAGCGTCTGGAACAGTACTTACAAGGTCCGTACGTTGACTGTAGATCTAAATGAATGAGCCGTTAGCCAAGATTGTCGCCTAACGCTCCGGCTGCAGGTGTTTCGGGGTTCCGATGGCCCACAGTACTCACTGTGCAGCAAAGACCTGCGGGACGCATGCGCGTGTGAAAGATTTAATGCCGCCAGAACCCAAGTCAGGGGATCCCGCCAAATTGTCCGACGGAGTGCACCCAAAGACACCCTACAGGCTACAGGTCAACCAGCGGAGGACAGGAGACCAGGGGTGTGTGGATGATGTTGAATGCGTGGTGAAACATTGCAGGGATGTGTAGATGGCGTCGGGCACGGATCGAAGAAGGAAGACCAAACGACTGCATCTCGCTACGACATTGACGCAATGCCCTCCCGATCCACTTGCATCCAGTCCGGAACGGCCAGACCTGCTACAAGGAGTTTATATCCAGAGCATCAACAACGATCAGCAACTGTCGGTGAGATAAGCTCCGTTGGCTCCGACCAGAACCGCACGCGCCTGAACCCTACGAAACCCACCCCCCCTTTCCGCACAAGGACACGGGCAAGGGCATCGACATCACTTGGGGCTGGTCTCGGAGATGATCGTGGACATCCTTTGGCGCAAACGAGCAACATGGATGATGGAGAAACCCAAAGAAAACCACACACAAAGCCACCCCGCGCCCCTCCCCTCCTCCAGCAAGGGTCAAAAGCATGTCTTGATACCGATATGGTTAGTGCCTGCCCCAAACCAGCGCCATGGGTCCCATCCTGAGGACTGCGTCTCTGCAAGGCAGGGGTATCTGAGAACGCTGCCACGAATGAGACTGACCCTTCACAAATCGATGATGAGGAAGATATCCGTGACTTGCTTGGTGGCCACTTGAGGACGGTATACTGTATCATCTTGATCGTTATTGGCTGTTCAAGCTGGGTGCAGAAACAGACATGGATTTCTCCCCGGCCTTCACAAGTTGTCCATGCCATGCTCGTCCTCTGTCGGCCGCGCATCCTTGGACTCGAAGAGAAGTTCTCTCTTCTGCTCTCTGACTGGTCAGATCAGGCTCTCAACTGGCACATTCGACCTGGTCAAAAGGCATGCACCCCCCCCCCCCAAGGGCAGACGCACCACCATGCTACCATGCATCGTCCCTCCGCTCTAGACCCTCACTCGACGTATGTGCAATGTTTGACTCGGCAGCTTGCAAACTTGTGAGTTGATCAAGCCATTTTGAGATGGGACGGCTTGGCCCTAGGGCGCGCGGCAACTAGCTTGGATATTGTCTCTGGTCTTGATTATTGCGGAGCTGAAAGTGTTGATCGGTCTTGTCTAACGCAACACCCTGTCCACTGGATGCTTCACATCTGCACCCCCTCGGCTCACACCACTAAATCTATTCCGGATGCGGACACGCATGTTACTGGTGAGGAAGTTGCAAACTTGACCAAGGGAACACATGGCACCAACCACGGGATACCTACCTGCCGTACTACAAATGTGCTCACGATTGTGGTTTGGTACATTTCATGGTCAGATGTGCCCACAAAGAGGGCGGTCCATGAACAAGTGCACCCCGAGCACTTATGCAACTCAAAGGAATGCCTCAAATTAGCGTATCCGTCTGCTGGTCGCAACACAAAGGGAGCATTGGCATGGCTAGGTGTGCTCTAACAACCCCCCTCGACGATGGAGTGCCGTGCTCACCACCTTACCACATGTAAGTCGACGATTGCAATAACACCCTGGCGCCAGCAGCCCCAAGCGTACGTGCCGCCTGGCAGTCACCGCCCGCTTACCGCACAATCCAATCAGCCAAGAGAGTTTCAAACAGCATGGGGTCTGTTCTCTTTCGGCAGTATTGCAGATTAAGAGGCCGCGAACACCCGGCCCAAACAACTCATGGTCTCTTACTACCATGCTCGCGCCATTGGCTCTTACGAAGCTCGTCACAAGCCCAGTGGCCACGGCCCTGCTGTACCCGCACCCTCCAGGAGACCTTAACCTGAGTAGAAGGCTCCAGAGTACGACCTCAGCGGCTTGGCTAGCTAGCTTCCTCCCCTCCGTCTGCGTGAGGCTTGCAACATCTCCGCTTCTCGTTACGCCGTGATCGTCGTGAGAAAATAGCTCAGGCCATGGCATCCGTTAGATCGCAGCCAGACCGCGGTATCCTTGGCTATCCTTGTCGAGCATTACTTGCAGCGGCTAATAAGCGGTTCCTGGAAGAGTATGCACACCGTTGCTTCACTCATCTACTTCCACAGGAGTCATTGCTTGCGGCGGCACCTTGCCTGTTGTTGGTCGCTCAGCTGATCCATTTGATTTGCGCTTGGCGATTTTTCAACCCAACTGCCAGCGTTATGGTTTGCTAGGACTTGTGGTGGCGGAGAGGAGCATGCTTTGGGAGAGCATGTACGCACCAAGTTCTGCAAATCCCTCTTGCTGCACCTTTCTAGTGGCAAGCCTCACGGAAAACCCCAGCTTCTCATGGTCAGTCCAACAATGCTGGTCATCGCTGTGGCACACCAGACAATAGAGCATGCCTGCGATGAAGGTGTCGCCTGCTCCCACTGCACTGCAACCCAGCGTAGGCCGTGTTAGCTTTTGTCTGTCCCGGCACGTCCTGATCCGGTGCCCACTCGTTGGGAGATGTGTGCCATCATGGTATTGTAGTGGCAGGCACTCACTCAATAACGGAAATTTCCTGATCCTGTTGTTTGGCCGGACAGTGTATGCACCCTCTGCTTGAGTGAGATCGGAGGGCGGCTCCGTTTTCCCCCCAAGTGCACAGTTTCAGCGGCCTGAGTAGTCGCAGATATGAGGGTCACCATGTGATCATGTTGGGGATGGAAGGGTTCTCACGCTTCAGAATGTTGCTCTTTCATCAAGCAATCTTGGGGAGATGCGTGACCGCGGCTCTGCGGTGCAGCACATCAGCTTCATGCATGTTGCTCCCTGGTCTAGGACTGCTTTGTACCTCGGCCCAAGTGCGCGAGTAAAAGACCACATCGGCTGCGGAAGCCAGGTCAGTCAACCCATCTCTTCCAGGCTTCTCGATCTCGACACTGATCTTGGAGTCTGGCAGGAGCCGGCGTAGGGTACTGATGTGGTGGAGGGTTGTTTCCGGCACGCGTCCCTATACGCACTGCCCGTAAGAACCCGATCGCGTTTGAGCTGTTCCGGGGCAGCCTTCCGGAATGTGTGAGGTTACCTCGAAGTGCCACCATGTCTGCTGGTCTGGGCTGAAGCTGCGTGCGATGTATTCGAATTCCGAGGTTGTCATCTCGGGTAGGTCGTTGTGATTCACAATGGTCCGGCTGCCGCTTTCAAGGCTGCGGATGATGTAGCAGCTGGCAGCTTCCGTGTGATTCTGCCGATAGAGGCAGTGCTGGAAGCTGACGCTGGTTTCGTCGCCGAACGATGCGATGATGCTACTCGTGGCCGGGGATGTTTTGGACGGCAGGGTGGCTACGAGGTACGCCTTCACACCATCCTCTGGCAGCAGGAGTTGCTGTATTACCTCGAGGGCATTCGGACAGTTGCCGCCGCGTCGAGTGCGGATACTTGTAGCGCGTAGTTTCGAGTCCTCTTCTGGATACCATGGGACACTATATGCGATCAGATTATGGTCTGCGGGTGCAACGGGCGGCCCTCCGACAGCCGTACCTGAGAACAGTGTCCAGGTAACATGCGCCAACTAGTATGAGATGCTTCATGCCGGGTCAGGGAATACAGTAACCGACCGACAAGGCCAGGCGATCACGGCTTGCGGCGAGTTTCGGGTGTAGGCGTTGAGGTGTGGGAGTGAAGAGTCATGACATGGATGCAAGGGGAGCTTGTCTACGCTGTGTAGGGTATCTCGCATTGCGGCGGACGTCCTATGATTCAGTCGTGTGGATGATACCTGCATCTCAGCGATATTGGGAGTGAAGTGAGCCTCGAGATACAGACCCTCTTCACGGTTCATTCCCTCACATGTCACTGTTGCGATATTTGATTGCAGCGATTGAAAGTGTTCCAGTCCCTTGTCAGTTGAAGTCCTCTCTCTCTGCACCACATACTAGAAGTACAACGAGGGCTGTGTTTGCACACATTACCAGTCCATAGACCAGATATAATACAATGCTCAACTTCAGTCCCCCTTGGCGTAAATTGACGAACAATCACCAGGGCGTCAATGCTGCCAAGGGGAAGTACACGAGGAGGTTCAGTTTATTGCGAAGGAGTTGCTGAATGCTTATAGCCTGTCTTTTAGGTCGAGCTTCTCCAAATGCGCTACCCTATACCTGTACGAACGGACCACTGTACCCACAGGCCTCGGGCGGAGCGGCCTGTCCGCAAGCATCGACCTGAATCCACTCTTCTGCCAACCGGACGAAGGCGCCGACAACCAAGGTAATTCTTCTCCCTTTACCTGGGGGGGCTCCGTTGGCTGTGCGTATTCCCGAGCCATGACCTCTGTCGCAACACTTTGCCCATCGCATCGCCCTGGGCACAGTCCAAATGGCAACCACATTGCTTACGCCTTGCCTCCTCCCCCACTCTGGTCAAGGCCAAGCCACATGGGCGTAACAATAGACGCCGAGTAACGCGAAAGGCAATCCGAAGAGCGTCGCTGTAGGACGAGGTTTTCGGTTGGCCCGGCTTGGAAGCCAAAAAAAAAACAAAACAAAACAAAAAACAAAACAAACCCCACTGTCCTCCTCGGCGCCGCGCAGAAAGAAGACTTGACGGCGGACGTCATCCATTGTAATGAGTGACCCGGCCTATATTACGCACCGTGTCGTCCCCGAGGATGGATTCTCCTCTGGGAGCGACGAGGATAGGAATGCTGTCGAGGTTGGTTTCCTTCTTCTCCGTTTCGCCCGGTTGGATGCTGACGATCGTGGACGGTTTGCAGGTGACGTTCGACTCTACCAACCCCTACCGCCGCAAGAGCTCCCTCGTGCCCACAGAAAAGCCTGCTTTCCATCACCAGCGACGGACCACCATGCCCAGTGACTGTATGGTCCACAAGCTTCTCGAGTGTCAGCGGCCCGGGCCCGGCGCCAACCCCCCCGGCCAGTTCCGGGCGCATCCCGCGTATGCCGACATGGCCAACCACGAGGCGGCCCCGCACGCCATGGAGAACATGGAGACCGTGGTCGAGCCCAAGACGGCGACACATTGCAAAGCCGTGCTGGATGGAGAAGCCATTGAGAATGGGGTCATCGGCCAGGAGGACCAGCAGGCCTGGACCAAAGAGATGACCAAGAGCATGTCGGACCTGGACCTGACGTCCAAGAACGACGAGATCCGCAGCCGCATGCTGACCAAGAAGCAGCTGAGCGACATGGCATGGGGTGTGCGCGAGCTGAGCCGGCGCCTCAGCAGTATGCGCATCCGCTTCCGGGTCAAAACCATTTTTGTCCTGACTAAGATATACGACCCGGACCTGCTGATCAAGACAAGGGAGCTGGTCAGGTGGCTCCTCGACAAAGACCGAGATGTCAAGTACACCGTCTTCGTGCAGGACACGCTCCGAGAGAATAAGAAATTCGATGCCGCCGGTCTATTAGGCGAAGTCTCGAGCGGCTTCGCAGAGGACGGAAAGATGGAGGAGGACGCCGCCCGCGCATTCAACACGAAGCGCCTACGGTATTGGAACGAGGACATGTGCAGGGAGCGTCCGCACACCTTCGACTTCGTCATCACGCTCGGCGGCGACGGGACAGTGCTGTACTCGAGCTGGCTGTTCCAGCGCATCGTGCCCCCGGTGCTGAGCTTCGCACTGGGCAGCCTGGGCTTCCTCACCAAGTTCGACTTCGAGGAGTACGCGTCCGTCATCGAAACAGCCTTCAACAAGGGCGTTACGGTGAGCCTGAGGCTGCGGTTCGAGTGCACGGTGATGCGGAGCCAGCCACGCAAGCGGGTGCGCCATGGGCAGCCGCAGGCCGACGGCGAAACGGATGACGAGCAGCCTCGTCGGGATCTGGTGGAGGAGCTTATTGGGGAGGAGAAGGACGATGCTCGCACGCACCACCCAGACGGGACGTACGAGATTCTAAACGAAATCGTGGTCGACCGTGGACCAAATCCCAGTAAGTTCATCATGGCCCCCCTCTCCGAACCCTGTTGCCAGCACGGAGCATCACTGACACCCATCCAGCCATGTCATACACGGAAATGTTCGGGGACGACGAGCACTTCACGTCCATCCTAGCAGACGGCATCTGCGTGTCCACACCCACGGGGTCGACGGCGTACAACCTGGCGGCGGGCGGGTCGCTCTGCCACCCGGAGAACCCCGTGATGCTCGTCACGTCCATCTGCGCGCACACGCTGTCCTTCCGCCCCATCATCCTGCCCGACACCATCGTGCTGCGGGTCGGCGTGCCGTACGACGCGCGCACCGCCTCGTGGGCCAGCTTCGACGGCCGCGAGCGCGTCGAGCTGCGGCCGGGCGACTACGTCACCATCAGCGCGAGCCGCTTCCCCTTTGCGTCGGTGCAGATGGAGGGCAGGCGGAGCGAGGACTGGGTGAATAGCATCAGCGGCAAGCTGGGGTGGAACACGAGGCAGAAGCAAAAGGCGTTTCGCTGAAACCATCGCGGCGAGCAACGAACAAGATATCATCTGGGAAACTTTGTGCACATTGTGGTTTGGGGTTTGGGTCAGGACATGGAAGATGAGATGGCATATTGCGGACCTCGTCACAACAAACTTGAGGATACGGCTGGGAAAAATCCTAGATTAACGGAATATAAACTCACTAACAAAATAAACTGTATAGGATTGAATACCGAACGCAAAGGTTCACGCCTTGAGAGTGTGTTCGATGCTTGCGAGGGCGCTGGCGGCAATGCGCTGTAGTGCCACGCCGTAAGGACCTCTGAATTCGCTGTGCGGGGTGGAGGGGTCCGTCCAGGTGCACGGGCTGCCAGAACGCCAGGGCAGCTCCCAGCACATCGAACCGACCTCTGATCGTCAACAGCTGGACTGGACTGCACGGAAACATCTGCCACCAATTGTCCCTTTCCAGCACAATCCAACGCACCAACCCGTCCAATTCAATCTCCTCCACGTGATCACACAAACCCCATCATCGACCATGGCATCCACTCTCCCGCCCGACCTCTTCGACGCAACCACCATCACCTCCCTCCTGTCCACCCTGGCCATCGTGGGCGTCGCCTACGCCGTCTCCCTGCGCGCCCTGGGCCCCGGCGGCCCGCGCTTCCTCTTCGTCTGGCACCTCGCCGATGCGCTGTGCCACTTCCTCCTCGAGGGCAGCTTCCTCTACCACTGCTTCTTCTCGTACCGCGACGTACGCGACGTCGCCGGCGGCGTCGCGGGGCTGTTCCCCACTCCCTACAACTTCCTCGGCCACGAGGACCGCAGGATCTACGGGCCCCAGAGCGCCGCCGACGGGAACCCCTTTGCCCAGCTGTGGATGGTGTACGCGAGGGCGGATAGGCGCTGGGCTGGCGCTGACCTGGTACGTCTCTTCACTTCCCTCCATGTCATCTGAGCGTGCGGAAGCTGACTCGGGGGGGCCAACTTTACAGGGCGTCATCAGTCTAGAGCTACTCACCGTCTTCTTCGACGGGCCATTGGCCTTGTACATTTGCTACTGCCTCTCGAAGCGCGATCCCAAGGCGAGCATCTGGATGATCATTCTCGCCACGTGTGAGCTTTATGGCGGTAAGTTGCCTCTGCTTCCTCATGCTATGGCAAGCAGCAATACTGACGCACACTAGGCTTCATGACATTTTGCCCCGAGTGGTTGACCGGCAACATTAACCTCGACGGCAGCAACTTCATGTACATGTGGGTGTACCTTGTCTTCTTCAACATGCTGTGGGTGGTTATCCCCTTGTACGCAATTTGGTACTCGGTCAGGGATTTGTCGAGTGCACTTACGGAGCGTCAGGTCAGAAAGGATACGTGAAAGGATGGAGCAACTCCACCGAAGTGGTTGTTGGCTTACAATATAAGCATTCATCAACTTTTCGTCGCATGCAACTGTGTAACAGCTTGTTGATCGCAATAAATTAATTCGGGAGCATAACAATCCAGTCGCTGAAATTTGAAAAAAATAGAGTAGTCATGGCGATGAACAAGAAGTTTTCAGTCACAGAATAAGAATATAATGTTTGGGGGGAATGATGTTTTAATTTGGAGGAGCCATGTAAGGGTATTTTGGATGTAGCTTTAGCCAGCAACCTTGATGCTCAACCCTCTCCTCAAAAATCTATCGAGATCGTAACTCATGCTCGTCCTTCCCGCCCCGTCCATACTTCATGACATAAGTTCTTAGATGGACTGCTTGTGGGCCTCGCCCTTGGCGTCGTGCTTGGACTCATCAGCCTTGTTGCCGAGGGCATCCTTGGCAGCGTTGGCACTGTGATATCGGTTAGATATGAATGATAAAGAGTGGGAGCAAGTGAGCTTACCGAGTGCCGAGGGAAGCGTTGTTGTCCTTGGCGACCTCCTTGTTGGCCTCCTTCTGGGTACCGGAAGCGGCCTGCTGGACAGACTCGCTGACGTAGTTGACACCCTGCTTAACGGACTCCATTGTAATGGTTTGGGTTGGTTGTTTGGGTTTGGGTTGAAGGTGTTTGTTGATTGAAGTTGGAATGTGTGATGATGAGAAGAAAGACTGGTTAAAGGGTGGGAAGTGTTGGCCTTTATATAGAGGGTCGCAGGTGTTGAGAGCTCTTACCCCTCTATGGGTGAGCTGCGCAGCTGGCAGGAGCCATGGCAGGAGCTACACCAGGAACATCGGCAGCCAACACGTGAAGCCAAGGCATTGCGTCATAGATTCGCGCGTGTACGCGAATGCCGGCGAGCACGATGTACCAGGCATTACGCCAGCTCCTCGGCTACGGCTAGTTGCGCAAGCAAGTGGACTCTGTGAAATCTTGAGTGTCCAGCCGACATGAAGCCACCCCCATGCTCGCTCGGGCGTGTCATCACGCACGCCCTGCTACGTTACATGAACAGAGCTACGAACAAACTCGATGCTGGGGCGATCCGGTTCACGGCTCCATCCGCGCGGTCCAAGGCTTAACTTGGATTGAGGCGCGTCCACGCATGGGGCGCCTGCCGCGATTTGCCTGTCTCAAGTGGAAGCATCGAGGTTAAGTGTAGACCAAATGACGTCAGACCACATTTTGGTAATGCTTGTACGTCATCACCGCCGTCAGGGTCCAGTGGTCGATGATGGGCTAAATCCGCTGGAACATCGTATAGACGAGCAATCGATAATGGTATTCGCCTTCTGGAGCAGAACGCGAAATAGCGACGACGCAAGAATGGGGAAATGGCAATTGCTACGTCGGCCGTAGTACGGCTCAAACGTCTAATGCATGTAGATCTGGCTGTCGATCATTCGTCCGCCACAGAAGCGAGGGGTAGAGGGGTAGAGGCAACGGGCATGACGGATGGGCAACGCCACATGTGGCCCACAGCCTTGATTTTGCGGGGTGGGCTTAATGACGCAGGCTTCTTGCCATCTCTGCCACTGAGCCGCACGCTGATTGGGCGCGCCGTACCTGCCATCGAGATTCGGTGCAACGCCGGCGGAGGTTCGTCTCCGGACACTAACGGTAATGGGCTTGACATCGCAGATTCTGCTGGCTTTGTTGCGGCTTACTGGTCTGCTCCTATGTCGTCAGGCGCTCCGTTGCCTGCTGTGCTAGTATACCTAACGGCAATAGCTCCATTCCAACTCAAGTTTGAATGCAGGACATGATCAGATGTCGAGTGACGCAAGGTTTGGTGCCTCTTGTGCGTCTTCGGTATTGTTCGATCGATAAGTCGACTGGTGTTGTGGCGTAGCCATGACGTATGTAATCCGGCCAGCTACATGTGACTGTCGCTCGCCGAAAGATGGGCTGACATGTGCAAAGTCTCGGAGCGCCCTGGACAAGAATGAGCATCAGTTCACTTCTCAGCACTCTTCTTATCGATAAGTTCAATGTTTAAGCTAGGAGCAATTCCTTCTTGTCCTTGCACTATCCTACGGCTCGGACGTCTTATGACCTTTTATCCTTTGGTGACACATCCACACACACTGTTGGCGTAATAAGCTGTCGCCTTGCTCGTTCGTAATCTGGACTGTGGTCGCACACTGGAGGTCCGTGACGCAGCCTGGCAGGACACCAACCAGACGTCAACGCGAACACACGCTCTGCATCCGATGCTGAGGCTTTGGATCTTGAGCTTCCCACTCTTGGGCCTCCATCACTAAGACCCTGCGGAATGCCGGAAGCCGACGCTCCTCCGAAGGTGGTGTTCACTAGCACCGCATGGATTGCGGACGCTGAAGATGGAAATGGAATTTAGGCTTTGTTGCTGCCTGCTTATTCTCGCACGCTGATCGTGGAAGAATAACATACAAGCGCTCGAGACTGCTCATGGAAGTCCAGGTGGGAGTGCATCACAGGATACGGTTAAATCCATGGGCATAGCCATTGCGCGTGGCGTGAACATCTGGAGCCCATCGTGTTGTCCCTTGACTTTCTGAATTATTGAATCAAAGTCCTCCCCTACTGTTAGCTCGCTTGGAAATCGGAAGTTGAACACCCGCAGATCCGATTCCGAGCCCCTTGTCTACGCATACAGATGGACAGGCAACCTTTTCCTATTTCTGTCTCCCCCTCGCTGGTGTACCAGAGAAATTACGCTCCCTTATCGTACCATCCTCAAGGGACAGTATGGCCTAGAACATGCTTGCGCAACGCTGTCCAATCCACATGGGTGATGGCGGGGAAGAAGACTGCATGAAATCCAAGCGTGGGACAAAGTAGAATGTAGGGGTTATCCTGGGCATCCTATCCCATTCGAGCTGTTCGTCCGAGGATGCATTTGTTTCTTTGCAAGTCTGGCGAGAAATTGTTCCGCGATGTTACATGCGTTGAGTCGGTGTCTACTAGTTTTCACGACCCAGTGCTTGTGCCATAGTAAGATGTGGCATGTGCGCTTCCGCAACTTATGATCTCGAGTTCTTAAACGTCCGAAGACAGAGTTCCTGCCCGACGATGATTCATATACTCTCTCCCTTCAACATTTACTTATCCAAATTGTACGACTTTACTAATCAGCAGATATGAAAAGGCGAGCAAAGGTGCAAAGCACAACGTCTGACAGCACAAAGACGTAGACGTCGTCAGCCATCGTGCGCAGTTGAAACGGTTCATGCGGATCCTGTTTGCAGGCTAGTCTAGGATTTTTCGGTAAATACTGGAACCGACGTGCGACTAGTCTACAATCGGCTAGATGACATGCACGACACTGATGGCAGCAGCGATTTGAGACGTTTGCGGTATCCCTTGGCTAAGCCACATTAGGACTAACGCGTCCGTTCTCCGACGTCGAGGCGGCCGTTGAAACTTGCGACTGTTACAGCCGCGATTCACATTTCCTTGCCAACCCAACTCGACCTCAGCTCTGCCTACTAGGATACTTCAGGCCATGTTAGGTTCCGACCTGATGTGGCGCCGCCGATAACTCCAGAGTGGCATCTTCAGAACCCTGCCGCTAGGCCATCGGGCCAGGTGCCTCGATGTCGTCTCGCAAAGGTCCGAAATCTGGTCACAGAGAGGCATCAACGACGGGGTCAAGAGAGACGCCTCGAAGCTGTATGGCGGATGCCATTGATAGAGTGCTCGAGGAAACAAGCAGGCAAGTGAAGTATCGAGCTGTCAGAGTGCATTACGACGTTGATGCTATATGATCTTCGAATAATATGCCGCGGAAAACCCCGTGCCCAGCAATTTCGACAAGGCGTGAGACAGCCCTTTCCTATGGGCCATGGTTCCTGGTCTGGGAAATGCCCCTGCGGCGCACTCCGGGGTCCTCCGGGCCGGCGGGGTCATTGTGCTTGGACCTGCTGCCTGACATCCAGCCTCACAGATACCATGTCCGTCTTGGGTTGTGTTGCGAATAGCTCTTCCCCTGACTCCTGGAGCCGGGGCATCCTGGCCCATGTCCCAAACCTTCCAAGCTCCACGAGACTGGAACCCAGGGTCCTTTTGACTCATCGCTGAAGCTGTTCTTACTTCAACTTTCTCATCCGTGCTTTTGCCACTCCCATCTCCATCTCCTCTGGCCAGGAGTTTGTGACGTGGGCCAGGAGCCTCTCGTGCAATCGCATCTTCCGTTCGTTCTTTTTCACCTCGCCACCGTCTGGACGGTTTGGTATTGCCTTCCGTGCGTTTCGCTCGCTTCAGTCTTGGGACCCAGGACCTACCCACTCGCTCTCGAGCCTCTTCCTTCTGTCTTCCTCCTGCTTCTTTGCACTGTAATCACCAGGGAACTGGAATTCCCTCGTCTCGACACAAGACCTGCTGGTTCAGCCACCGAATGGTAATTTCAACGCTGCGCTGATCGATCTGGGCGAAGGCGTCGAGCCTACACAAACACACACGCACTTCTTTCGCTGTCGCAAATCACATCAAACCGATGAACAGCCATGACTGGATCGACCCTCGCTCGCCTATAAGCCCAATTCACATCAGGCAAACGGAGATGGATCCGGGCACAATCACTGAAAACCCGGGTGGTTTTCAGTTCCAGACCAACTCAACCTCTGCCGTTCTCAACGAGCTTAGGTTTGCTGCCGCAAAGCAAGTACGGATGTCCATTGTCATCCTCGCGAGCTTCAACGTGTTGGTTGCTTTCGCGACTGCTTTGGGGATTCTTTGGGATAGCTATCAGGCTGCTAAGAAGGAGAATCCTAGATTTGATATCAGGTGAGTTGCTGACATGCAGACCTTGCGGAAGAGTCCTTTCTGATGTCAAAGACAGGAAATCATTTCTACAACTTGTCAGAGCAACCGAAACGTTTCCTCTCATCCTCTCGCTCGGAATCGTGGTTCAAGGCATCACATATGCTGCGGCTCAGGCTCGGGGCCTCCAGTCCCTGTCCATTCTCGGTTGTGAGAGCATTTCCGAGCTGATGCTCCCAGGTGAGTTCCTTTGACATATATTCACTTGCCCTTCCTAACGCTCTCAGCCGCCTTCATCACGCCCTTTATCCAATTTGTCCTCGCCTTGGAGATGGTGATACGAGCCTTGAGAAAGCGGCCCTTCATGCCCCGAGCTGCCTGGGTCCTTTGGGCCTGCCTGGCAGTCGTCGGCACCGCACTTCTCATCACCTACGTTGTCGCTCTCTTGTACAGACCTCCTAATTTCTGTTTCGCCTCACTTTTCTGGCTCATCACACGATGGAAGTTGGGCATTTTTGTTATTATGACGTTGATCACGTCAACGCTGATCATTTCCTGTGGTATCATTTTCATTCAATTGCAAAGGCAATCCGAGGTCACCCCTATTGAGCGGCTCGCCGCCGTCCACATGGTCTACTACCTTTCCAGCTCAATTTTAACAGACGTGGGTTGTCTCCGTTGCCGCCAAAGCCGAGATCATGCTAACAACAACACAGGCTTTCTTGATTCCCTTCTTCTTCAGCGTAACGTTCAGCGATCTGCAAACTGCCGGTGAACAGCCCTTGCAGCTTTCGATGGCCGCTACGGTAGTTGCCAATCTTACAGGCTTGGTAACAGGTGGGCTGTATTTGTTCTTGCGGTCCAATAGGGCGAGCGGAGTGGAAGCTAAAGAGGAAGAGCTCTGGGATGAGAAGAAGTCGACTAAATGGGGGTTCAGCGCCTTCAATCCAGAGTCGGGCCAGCCACATTCGCCCGAGCCTACGTTGCAAAGGGTGGACAGTACTGATGCTCTTCGAGCGCAAATCGCTCCACCATTCGCAGCCCAATATCGAGCTCAGTCCTCCATCTATGACCGCCCAGTCGGCCAGGATGAGGGAGCAGTCGAGCGCATTGGGAGTTTGTCGCAGGGACAAAACTACCAACGCGTAGATAGCGGTCTCTCGGATGACCTCATTGTGCAATACCAGGCTTTCAACAACCTCGACGACGACCGCGGCTCCGTAAGGCAGACGCTGCGAACTTACTCTCGCAAGCTCTCGTACAGCCTGTTCCCCAGCGGCAAGGAGCCTGGCCAGAAGCAATCGACACTGCTCCTACCTGCTGCAACTTACAACCCCTCGCTGGCCGCTCCAACGGTCACGGAACTACCGCGAGAGATTCAGCACCGGCGGAAGATGTCGACCAACTCTACCACGACAGTTCAAATCGGACTGAGACTGTCCAACGTCAACGATATGCCTCCGTTGGGCGCGAATGACGACCAGGACCCCAGCCAGGTCTTTGATCTTAGCTGCCCAAAGTTTTCGGGGCGAACAGCCTTAGTAGGCCCTAGCCCGTTGTCAACGAGCGCGTCGGTCTCCGACACCCAGCCAATGATGTCCAAGGATCTTCCACCTCTGCCTCCGCTGCCCGTCGAACGCACCGGGCCCGAGTATGAGGAAACCCAGATGATTCGCTTGAGCCCAACCGTGTACAGCCCCGGTTCACCGATGTATCGCAAGAAGACACCGACCCCTGTGCAAACCGTATTCAAGGATCCGGTGCCACAGCCCCTCTTCACCGGAAAGAAGGACTGGATCTAGGCCACTAGGATGAAGCTGGTGTTCAAGAATACCCGCGGCTAATCACTGTGAGCTGGGCCAATGTCTTGACGTCTTATGAGCCAATGGATAGGACTACTGGTCCGATATTGTAACTGGAGTTTGGAGTTAGGGTCGGAGACCTGCTAGAGTCGGCGATGGTCCCTTGTCCTCGTGTACTTGCTGTACGAATCCTCACGGAGATGGGCTGTTCATGTAGATGGGGGATGGTGACAAGCGAAACGGGAACTTGGGTTCTATGACCAATTGGTTAGGAAGACACACTGTCTGCAGTAGCCAATTTGCACGCGGTACGTGAAAGAGGCATTAAGCCTGCAAGAGTCGGTAATGGGGGGATGTCCAAGGAAGTACTTTATACCAATATATGAGCATTTGCGATTTCCAAGACTGCAAACGTTTGTTTCATGCAGATAGGATAAGACTCGGCATAAGCTACATTGATCAACGACAGTTTGACATCAAAAATCCACACCGAAGCCGCGACAAGCAAGCATGACCAGTAAATGAGATCTTTCTACGCGTGAATGTTTATTTAAACCAACGCTACATGGACGCCAACCTCAAACCGTAGGCGGATTGTATATGCAGTTCATACGACGACATAACTCTACTCCTTCATTTCGTCTTGGCCTTGGGCTTCGTCTTGCTCTCCGCCGTGACTTCGGCCGCCCTCCTCTCCTCCCATTTCTCCCAGCCAGCCTGGCACATGTCTTCCTCAACAATTAGGTCCCTCACCCGGAACGCCCTTGACAACGGCGTCTCCAGCGCCCACCGCAGCCACCCCGTGCGCCGCAGCACCGCCGTTACGACAAACCACGCAGCAGCAGACGTAAACCCCGCCGCACAGCCCGCCCAGACCTGTCGCGGAGTGTGGTAGCCCAGGTAAACACGGCTCCAGGCCACAGCGGCGGCGACAGCCGCCCCGGCAAGCGTGAGGGCGAGTCGCTGAGAAAATGTCCAAGGCGCGTGTGCGGAGGATGGGGCGCGGCCCGAGTGCAGCTTGGGCGGGCGATGGCGGACAAGCAAGAAGAGGGCGAGGGCGAGGCTCCAGTAGGCGACGAACTGGGCGTGGGAGGAGGGCATGCCGTAGCCCTTGCCGTGGATGCGGGGCGGACGCTCCTCCTTGAAGATGCGCTTGAGGATGAAGTTGAGGGCCTCACAGGCGAGCTGGCCGGCGAAGGTGAGGGCGACCTCTGCCTCGCGGGTGGAGAAGATGAGGGTGGCGTAGACGACGCATAGGGCCTGCGGGAGGAGGGCGAGGTAGGCGCAGAGCAGCGAGAGGATGTCGTGCGGGTCCTGGACCATGTTGCAGCAGCGGTTAGCAGGGATGATTGAGTATTGGATGCTGGCGTATAGAAGAAGGAGGGGGGGACAAGACGTACGTAGTAAACGTGGGTGATGGAGAGGGAGGCCAGAGGCATGGTGTCGTCCATGGCGGGCTACGTTGGCGTCTGGCCCTTGGTGTCTCGGAAATGGAACCCCTTCTGGTTTCTGGCTACCTCTCTCCTCGTGGCACAAGCAAGACGGCGAGGCGATGGTTCAACAGGGGCGCATCGTTCAAAGAATATTGGTATATCGACTGGGGAAGTCTTGGTGTGGCCAGTCGACGGGAGGTGGAAATCGAAAGGTCAGGCGGGGGACCAGTTCAGTGCAGGCGGGAGAAGACGGCCAGAGGGATGAAAATCCGGGAGGGGAAGCGTAAAAGGGCGACGAGAGAACCGGGAGAGCAAGCAGTGAAGGTCAACGGGCGCGACGAGCGAGTCGAGTTGAGCAGGGCGGCGGAACGGGGTTTTGGTAGAATGTAGAAGGGGTTGCAGCGACGATGCTGGTGATGTCAAAGGCGCTGCAAGGTTGTCGAGCAGTGCAGGGTTTCCAGTGATTTAAGACGTGCTTATGTAATTGAATTCGACACAAAGGCACCTACGTCCGTACCTACCTTACCTTGGCTACTATACTTACTTACATCGGGCTGCAGTTCAAGGAAAGAAGCAACTTAGGTACTAATACAGCTACAACAACCGGTGCGCAACCTACAACATGAGCCGATCCCAAACCCGTATGCACAAGGTGTTCGACCAGAATGCATGATCCAAGTCGTGCTTTGCTAAGCCAGTTGTCTCCGGCCAGACGAGCCATCTGAATGACTCCCTCACCGGGTGGGTGCGACGGCTTTAGGAATGCTTTAGTAGCCACTACGGATAGATATTCTAGAATCCTTCCATGCGTGCCGTGGCAGCTTCCAGGATTGTAGCCGCGGCCTCGACTGGAATATGCCTCAGGTATGACTCTTCCGCCGTACCCCGGGACAAAGCTCCTCATCTGCGAACAAGTCTTCATTATCGTATTTTGGATATAGTGCTTGATGAATTTAACTGCCTTCCTATCCGTTCTCTGGTTTTATTTTGCTGGGTCCCTCGATCGATAAATCGCCGCGAGTCCACAATTTTTTTTTAGCTTATCCCCTTATCGTGACTGCATCGAGCAGGGTCCTCGGGAGAGGTCAAGAAGTTGCCCCTCATCATTTCAAATACAAAGTCCGTTCTTCCGCCGCCACCATCACCACCAATCGCCTTCTTCGTCAACTGGGCGTTTCTTTTCCCGCGATTCCATCTGTTTCCGCCGGGCGAACTCTCGCCGGAACCCTCCCATGCTGGCGCTCTCATGACCTCGCGCGCCTACTCTTCTGGACCATCATGACACAGCCCCGACCGCGGCGCATCATCTACAGACATGGACCTGGAGACCCATGATCCGCGGGCTGAGGAGCTCGAGACGCTCCAGGCCATCTACCCCGAGATACATCGCCCCGACCCCGATGCTCAGCCTTTTACGTTTGAGCTGGAGCTCCCCGTGGAGCCCGCCAACCCCATCACCGTCACGTTCCCGGCCGCTACGCCTGCGCCTTTGCCCAGCGCAACCGCTGCTGCGGCTGCCTCGGATCAGCCCGCGCGCAGCGGCCGCCTCGAGCTCGACTCGCTCGAGGTCTCTCACCTTCCGCCGCTGCGCTTACGGCTCTCGCTCCCGGCCGGCTATCCTTTGCAAAGCCCTCCCAGCGTCAGCCTTTCAACGACGCCTCCCTGGCTCTCCGACGAGACCATCAACAAGCTGCAAGATGATGCCCCTCGTCTGTGGGACGAAGCCGGTCGAGATATGGTTGCCTTCACCTACATCGACCATGTTTATCGCGCTGCAGAGGATGTGTTCGGCATTATTGGAAGCGACGGGACCCTTCAGGTCGACCCTGAGCACAAACTCGCCGTCCTTGACTACGACATTCAAGCCAAGAAGGCTGCATTTGAAAAAGAGACGTTTGATTGCGGTGTTTGTTTAGGTGAGCTCACCTGTTGGATGCTCTAGTATCAATTAGACGAATTTTTGCTAACCGCAACACACCTCCTCCTAGACCCCAAAAAGGGAACCAAGTGTCACAAAATGATGGACTGTGGCCACGTCTTTTGCTTGCAGTGCCTCATCGCCTTCTACGACGACGCCATAACAGCCGGGAGCATCGACACAGTCCGGTGTTTGACACCCAACTGCGCCAAAGAGCGAGCCGAGGCCCAGGCCAACGACAAAGGCCGCCATGCCCGGAAGCCCAAGGTCTCTGTCAGTCCCAGCGAACTCTTGCAGATTGGTCTTTCCGAGGATGCTGTCAAGCGTTACGTCAATCTCAAATACATCATTGAGCTGGAATCCGACAAGAACACAATATACTGCCCTCGCCAGTGGTGTGATGGCGCCGCCCGATCCAAGAAGCACAAGAAGCCATCTGGCCTCGATTTTGTAGAGTTGTCCGACTCCGGCTCCGGCTCCGAGTCTGACGACGACGACGACCATGACGACGGATCCCACGCGGGCGCCGATGCCCGTGGCAACAAGGTGAAGACAATGGAAAAGTTTGACCCTGCCGACCTTTTGGCTGTTTGCGAGGATTGCGGCTTGGCTTTCTGCAGCCGATGCTACCAGTCGTGGCATGGCGAGTTCATCCGGTGTCACCCCAAGCGATCCGGAGATGAGCTCACTTTTGCAGAGAAGGCCTCGCTCGACTATATCAAATTCTATACCAGCCCCTGCCCAACCTGCACTGCACCCGCCCAGAAGATGTCCGGCTGCAACCACATGCGCTGCTCCAGGTGCGATACTCACTTTTGCTATTTGTGCTCATCTTGGCTGGACCCTGGGAACCCTTATCAGCATTACAACGAGCAGCCCAATGGGAAGGTCACCAGCTGCTACATGCGCCTATGGGAGGATGAAGGCGATACCAACGGCTTTGGACCTCAAATGATTCGTCGCCCCGAGCAGATGCACGCCAATGTTGTGGATCCCGTGCCCGTGATCGAAGAATTCGGCGACAGCGATTCAGAACCCGAGGATATGGATGGCCATCGCCCTGCTGCAAACCGTGCTCTTCACGAGAATGGCCACGTCGCCGTGGATCGAGAAGCACCTCTCGTCTTGCGAATCGTTGATGATCAAGCAGCAGCTCGGCGAGCTCGTCGGGCCGTGCCACCACCTGCCCCGGAAGCACCTCCAGTCCCAGTCCCCGGCCGTGGTCGTAACGTGCCTAACCGTGGAGGTAATCGAGGAGGACCAGCTGTTAGAGGTGGCGGGGTAGCCAGAGGTGGCGGAGCAGCCAGAGGTCGAGCGGGAGGGCCCCCGCAAGGTAGAGGGGGCCGTGGCCGAGGAGCACAGGCTGGCGCAGTCGAGCGGCAACCCGGGGATGCAGACGGCAACCAGGCTCGCCAGGAAGGAGGAGAGCTTGACCCAGCACAACAGGCCTGGGTTCGCCACTTTGTCCAGCTGGCACTCATCGATGCCGAGGACGAGATGGAGGGGAATTCCGACGAGGAAGATGACGCCGGCTGGAGGATTCGATGACAATCCTCCTGTTTCAGTGTGCGGCCCAGCCCCCTCCCCTTTCATTGCTCGATTATAATGTTGGACTGTTGCGGTATACGACATTATGGTATGGATTGTAACCTGCCATCATAATTGTCCTCCACCACCATGGCACGCTGAGTATATGCCGTTCATAGACATGTTTCAGATTCAGCCCATTGAATAGACGTACACCTGCCTTGGAATACCTCACCTTCGCCACGTTGCTATTCGCAGTCACTACCTCGGGAGAGGCAAGATTAGACAGAGCTGAATGTGGGCCTTGCTTGGGGGCCAGTAACGACAACTTACTCCATAAACCCACACGGATCCTTCTAGCTTGGCACGTAAGGCTGTGAGTAAAGGGTTTGAATGGAGCCCTGGAGCCAGGTCTTTTGGTTCCCGCGTCTTTCGGACCCCAATGTTACCCCCTTCCCGTTGCATTGTGGCCAAGGCATGTAGAGAGATAAGCCTGCACACCCCGAGGGAAAACCCCTGGGAGTCAGCATGTCGGAAGCCGGCAATCTCGCCGCTTGTGTGATAGCACCCACCGTGCCGCCGTGACTACGACCTTGGTCAAGGCTAGGATTGGTCTCAACAATAGGAACAGTAACCGTGGCCCAAGGGGGGGGGGGGGCGAAGCTAATTGTGGCTTTTTACCAGGAACTTCGACCACCATGGGCCTAATGACCTTTGTAAACGTTATCTGACGGGAAATGCAAGGCCCCAGCTTGGGTTGTTCAAAAAGAGCCTGTAATCTCCCAAACGTGCAAATGCGCAGCCGAACGCCTCTGTACCAAGCGATGATTGACGCGTCTCAGCCAGTGAAGAGGCCAACGTGGATTGTCCCCGGAATGTGGAGGCCTTGAATAGGTATCTTGTATGGCGTGCGACTAGTAGTGTCAGAACGTGGGACGTTGAAGGATCCGAAGAGGAGCTGCTGCACATTGTCATACCCTCAAGGATGCTGTTGCTGGTACTTGCCTTGCAGTATTAGAGGGGAATGCTGGCGGTTGACCGGAGTCATACCAACTAAGAAGAGCGAAAGCCATCTCCCATGATCGAAACGTGGCGTTCGACATGGACACCATTTGCGAGACTCATTTGGCGATACTGTGTCATTGCCTCCTGCAACTTAGGTCTAGAGGGCATTGAAGAATGCTTGGGAAATTGTCCCGGGGCCTGGGTACCTGGCCCCCAGACCTCGTTCTAGTGTGTGCTTGATGTCAGCAAGGGAGCGTGTATGGGCGCAGGCTCCTTTTATCAGAGGCTGTCCCTAATTTCCATCCGAAGCAAGCCATTTGTTCAGTCGTTCATGAGAATCTAGATACCCATATTTTGCTCTCTCATATTCAGCTCAATGTACTTGTGGGCCAGTTAAAGCTCTTATGACCTTGGTAGTCCAGACTCTATGGTGGAACTCACGAGGAATGACGAGTTCTCGGTTGGTGTTCTCTGAAGAGATCCGATATGGTGGCTCCCACAAGCAGGCATTGCCCATCTCTAGCACCCGTTTCAGTCCACCGATGATGAGCCATGTCATCAACCAGTCGTGCAATTTGAAGGCAAATGCAGGTACCCAGCGTTGCGTACATGTACGCTACAGCTTGGGGTCGAAATAAGCCGATTGCACGACAACGTGTGCGTGTGCTACAGCGACGGACAGGAACCCCGAAGATGCTTGTTTGCCTCCGAGAAAGCATCCCGACACTCGCATCATTGGCGCACTGGGAGCTTTCTATTGCCAACTTCAGGGGTCGCCCTTCAACATGACACCAGAGAGCTCAAGATTCAAGTGGAGAAAATATTGTGCTTACGCTTCTTCCTTTCAGATGGAAAGTCTTTGAGATAGACTGTGTCAGTCCCAGACGCGCGCTTCTATTAGCGTACCATGGTCGCTAGGCAGAAGCTAGCACAGCAATCAACCGTTGTTTGTGTCCCGCGGAAACCAATAGTTGAGGGAGGGGGTGAGGCCATCCTAGGGCTGGCCGGTGGTTCGTGTGGCGGCCAATCTGCAAGTCACCCGCACCCGAACCTGTATTGGCAAGCCTAGTCCGATAGCGGACGTATCAGGACTAGCTTGGCTCAGCCTCTCCCTTGCGCAAGCGCCGGCTATAAGAAACCCGGCCGCCGGCATTGAAGCTCTTTGTTACCGCGAGTATTACCATAGGTCCCGTCGCCCTCCCACATTGATAGGTAGCCTGTAGCAAGTGGAGATGGCCATCCCAAAGGGGGTCGCCAGCCGAAGTACCGTCTTCAGTCAGGGGAAGTCTCCTATCCGATCCTGGAGTGCTGGGGCTGCTGTCTGGGAGGTAACGGTATCATGGCGTTGCCGGCCTACAGTAGCCGCCCCGGGCTGTGAGATCCCCGTTACACCCCACATCCACACTGACTGGGCACACCATGGCCACAGCCTGGCGATCACTGCGAGCAAACAAACACTGACGAGGAGGTACTAATTGTGGCGACACACAACGGCTGGACACCAGGAGATTTTCGACCTCGGGGAGTGACCTGGGTGGGGGACCATGTGGTGTCAAAGGTCGTCATTAGATGCCCGCTGCATGACAGCGTGACTGTCCGGCAGAGATCTGCCGCGCCGGGCTATTTCCAGGTCTTTTGGATCAGAATACGACTGTGTCCTCCAGACCGGCTGCAATCCGACACCTTAATGCAGCCGGTCCGCAGATATTACATGGGCGAGCCATTGGTTGATGATCGAACAATGTCCGCCGGGCTCCCATAGTAGGCCCAATATGATGATTTGATGATTTTAGTGTAGAGTTCTGAGGGTTTGCAAATGGAACCTTGCCTCGGGACGGATAATCTTGGATACGGATCTCAGTTTGCATGAACCTTAAGAAGTGCAAGCACCCACAGTGATTCTCGGCTCTAAGAAGGGTTACGGACACATGCCCAAGGATGCCAGGTCGCGTCGGCGGTTGAAGTACGAAACGGACAAACGCCGAAAAGTGATGCCGAGGAAGACAGATGGTGTCGATTCTCCATAGTTCGAGCAAGAAACTCGTACAGAATTCTTGATCCTTGACCTTGGTGAATCTCTTTGCCTGGATGAGCCACTCGCATTCGTTGACAGGGGCTTGTTTTATGGATACAGGACGGGGGCCGACAATGAACAACCAGGGTCAGAGGCCCTGGCAAACGGAGGACAAAACAGCGCTGCTCGATGGCGAGATCCCAATCGCAAAAAATTATCCGCTTACCCCTGATGGGCAAGGTGATGGGCGCGTGCGGATCACAAACGTCAGGGGTTTGGTGAAGATTGAGGCGTAAACGCATCTATTGTCGAAGCGGCCGCACTGAGGCAGACGGGTAGGTAGAGGGGAGCATCGAGGCCAAGTTGTGAAGGGCGTGAGGCTTTACCCGGCTCCGACCTTACTGAGCGTTGCGATTCATTTCTATTAATGGCAGTAGCGAGAGCACCCAAGGTCACCACAAAACGACCGTAATGTGACACGCGCCAATGATACTCTGTCAAAGCATTTGTACAGTTCTGCTGCTGCCCGGGGCCGGAGATCATACAGGGTTGTTGCGGTTGACATGGCCGAGAGACCGAGGCCACCTTGCCGCTTGTTTGCCAATAAGCGCATATCCTGTCCAGATTAACAGTGAACGGGACAGGCTCCGAGATGTCCAAAGATTGGTGGGGTTCTTTGTTCCAGCTACTCTGCAGTGCCGACGGCCTGAGTGGCCTTGAGCCTGAGGGCGCCCGTCTTGGCCCTCGATGCGCAACAGTCTTGGTCGCGGAGGATAATACAATAATCTTCATATTCTTGTAGTGGGAGGGTGGAAAGGTAAGTGATCGGCACTTGGCTGCATGTGCCTCCAAGGCATCCATCTGCTGGTGCGAAGACCGCGGTGGAGGTACGATATCGTCAAGTCTCCGCACATGAGCTGCACTTGCGTCTGCATTTGGTGCTCTTCTGAATGGACATCGAAGAAGTCGGGGAGCTTGCCACAGGCCCGTCATGCATGAGGAATATAATTAGCTCGGGGAACCCTGGCGACTTGGGCCGATGCGATGCGGATATCAGATGAGAACAGGGAGCGAGGAGATTAACATGGCAGAGGTTGCTTGCAGAGGACAATCGTAATCCGTGCGGGAAGGATCCGTAGGTGATGATGGCCTGAGCTCGGGCACGGTGTGTAGGGGTGGAAGGGGGAAGGGCCCTACTAGTGGATGAAAGCGGGGAGACTTGCCCTCCGGTCGAGGTACCTGCGAGTACTTGGCAACTGCTCTGGATCACACCTGCCTACCTTGCTGAACATCTTGTGCTCTGAGAGTGGTTCTCAGATCTCTCGTTCTTTCCTTCCCTCCCTTCGTAGTTGACTCACGGCAGGCACGGCTGCAGCTCGAAGTAGGTATTGTGAGTGGACCTTGCCTCGCGGGCCTTGCTTTTCTTTTTCTTAATGATCACTACTCTACTAAGTTGTTAAGCACTCCCAGGTCGAACTGGATGGCTGCTGGTATGATGCAACGCACGCCCCGTTCATTTAATATGTATAACAGTAGCGCACTTTTGCTCTTTCCAAACCTTAGGTGAATTGCAACCTGGGGTTATTACGTGGAAATCGTGGCCAAGCCCCCCGAGCACCCGAGGTAGGTACCTCGTCCCTTAGGTGCGGATATGGCAAGTCGTCCCGTCCCTCCATGTACCTTTATTTTAGACTCGAGCCGTGCTTTAGCGTTCTGCATTTGGCATGGCTCTACCATGGGTGCCTGCCTCGAACTTCCAGGGTCCCCCGAAGCCTTGCCGATGCTCTAGTGGCTCGATCCAATTATCATGACTGTGCTCAATTCCCTTGCTGCAGCCCATCCAGGTTTCGGCTTGCAGCCCCCATCTCAGGGCGTTCGCCGGTCTCAGAGCCTGCGCATCTAACTTGGCCTCTACGCCAAATAGGCAACATCTTCATGTCCAGCCTACACTGACCCGCTTTGGCATCCATGTCGCATCAACGAGTTTCCCCCTCCCCAGAGAGGAAACGTGCTTGGAAGTTGGCCCTACCGGTCGGCTTTGACCCCCCTGCCCTGATCCTCACATTCCACCTATCTCACACCCTGGTCCCAGGACAATCGACATTTTTAACGGAGTAGAAAACAGTACGTATCCAGGCCAGAATCTATCCAGTCATCGTCCTTGGAGGACCACCACTACGCCTGCTATGGCGCCCGCCATATCCATCCCTCCTCACCACCACCACCACCACCACCACCACCACCACCCATTCCTATCACCGCAAACCAAAGTTTCTTGCCTGAACAGTGCCCGCCTTTCCAATCCCGCGAAGAACATCCAGCATGTACGAGCACCACCATCTGGTCAACTACCCGATGGTCTCAGATACGAGGCCCTCGCCACACTGACATGCCGCCTTCTTTTGGCTAGACGAGGAGATGTTGCGTTTGCTCCCGCCTACACTCGCTCAATTCGGGAATCCGCGGCCACAGATACCGAGGGGTCTTGTTTGTCCACCCGCAAAAGCACAGTCTGGCAAACGGTCAGCCATTTCAGAACAGCAGATATTCTTACCTCGGCGGCAGTGGCACTTTAACTTCCTCTTTGAGCAGCGTCTTAGGCTAGGCTCCTCCGCATTTGTCGCGAGCACCTGCAAAATCCCATTTACGCCGTTGCATGCATGGGGTCAGCCAGCCCATGGCGAATCAGCGTCACCGGCCTGACCTCTTGTCTCACTCCCTGCAGCCACTGCTTCTACCCGTGCGGTACAGCAACAGGCTATTCAACGACGACCTCCGCCCCCCACCTCCCACAGGCTACGGTGCCTCTGGCTTTGACTGCCGCCCGTTCTACCCCCCAAGACGTCTATCCGTTGACCCATCTACCCCCTCCATCTCGGCCACGGATCCGTAAGCCTGCGCTGCCGTCGCGCAATGCAACCACTTGCCGCTCGTCATGGGCCAAGACGGACAGAATAGCAGCGATCCCCGGGTCGCCCCCAGTGTTACTTTGCTCAAACAACAAACCAACGCTGTCTCATTGGTCTTGTGAACGCCTTTCATAGCATCATGTTCCTAGCTCCATTCTGTTCGCATTGATGCTTCGGACCTGTCGCTTTCTGTCACATGGGGTCCTTTCGGTATTGTTCTCGGACCTATCCAGAACAGGTGCAGCAAGGCCTCAACTGATGACCTGATCCGAGCTTCTTCTCTACTCTTCACCCCAGCAGATCCATTTAGTCTTCCAGCCACGGGCTATGGCCTGTTCTATGCTCTTCCTCCCACAACAAGTTGGCGTAACGGTTATTAGAGATTTAGCGGGCCCAGCCGGCTTCCTACTGGTCATCGGAGGTTTCTATCTTCAGTACTTCAATATCCTAGTCGTCGTTGCAAGGACTTGGCATGTGCTATTGGGTGGCCTGAGTAACCATCACTTGTGGACCACGCCCGCCGTACCCCTGCCACTTTTGCTCCCTCTCCGTCCCTCCTTGACGAGGTACCTTTCCAGGGCGGCAGGTACTCGAGTTACGCCCGTTGTCGATACCCTGGTCCATCCGCGAACAAGCCTGTCTATGCGACACGGTACCCATTCTCAGGGGTGTGTGATGCCACTTCGCAGACAAGGCAGGGAAGCCTTGCCATCCACTTCGGCAGACGTATCAAGTGGGGTATATTCTCAACCGAGTCCAATCAGCAGCTTGCTCTTTGCTTTCTTGAGATTCACTAGCAAACATGTCTGTGAGGACTGCTCACACGCGAGGGTTTCTCTTCGGGATCCAGGCCTAACAGGTCCTTCGCTTGATGATCCCTCCAAGCACGCGCTTGTATGATCAACCCGGCTTGCCTTGCCTCTCCCGCACCTCTCTGTATCACGATGGGCGAGGTGATGACTCGACGCTCTTAGCCTCAATAAACGTTACCGAGTCCGCCTTGGTCTGCGTCAGTTGCGCACGGCATGCAATGACGGATCTCTGCGAGGTGGGCGCGTCAGAGAGGAACATCCTCACACACCCCTCTGCTGACCTAGCCAGACCCCCATCGCCTGGTGTACTGTGCACCGTATCCCCTCAAGGACAGACCCCCTCCTCCCCTTTCCCGCCCCTGGTCCTCCTTCCAAGAGTAGTTGCATGCACAAGACCCGGCTCCTAGTCCAAAGACATGACCAGGCTCTCAAGATGCGAGCCCCCAAAATCGATGCTAGGCCTCAAGCTGTCTGGTAGTAAAGGCATGAATAGAGACATGAATTCCTGTTCCTGGACGATGTGGTAAAGCCCTGGTCTGTATCCACCCCCAGGGACCGTGCCTCTCTCTCCAGAGACCCTGCTCTCCATCGACTTGCCGTCTTGGGCTCCATATAACCAAATACAAAGTGTACACCACCCTCAACCATCGCTGGCGGTGCCATCGTTGTCGTTCTTAAATCTTCCATCGCGGCCTGATATCAAGGACGGGCCGGGCTTCTCTCGAGTCTTCCACAACAGTCATCAGCAGCTCTGTTGTGCCACGCAGATTATATCTTTGATCTTTGCGCATAGTCCCTTGATACACGAATCGGGCTACTTCAACAACCTGAACCCAAGGGTGACTGCAAGCCCACACAGACATGCTCACATGACGACCACGGCGACATATCCGACTACTATGACAGAGCTGCGAGGCGAGCCGGCCCATCCAAGCCTCTGGTCCAGCTATGGCGGTTCATCGCATCTGCCCAGCAGACTCGGCAGCACCATGGAGCCTGCATATCCTAGCTCGTCTACGGCATCTTCATCGCATGCCGGGCGTCCGAGGTCCGATCACACTGACCATCCCTCGTACTCGTACAGTCGATACTCGCAGGACGAACCGGAAACGTATGAACGACAGCCGCCGCCCACTCTCCCTTCGCACCACGGCTTCCCCAACCTCAAGAGGTCCTTTTCGCAAACGGAATCATCTGCCTACCAGGAAATGGTCCAGGATCTCCGGGACGATGGTTCGAGGCTGACAGTAAACCATGACCAGAAGCTATTGGCCTTCAGGCGCTCACAGGACAAGCACACCATTGTCGACCAACATGGGCGGATGCAACCTCTGGAGCTGTCCGCTCAGCTCCATGGCATGTTCTTCTTGTCGGAGATGCCTTCCAATACCAGCGACGGTACTGTTTTACAACCAGAGTTGACGTGCTATCGCCGAAACCTGTTCCAGATCAGCGGTTCTCTAGTCATGCCAAGGGGGCCGTTGTCCGTCGTCAACGAGTCGGGAGAAAGCTTAGCAGTCAGCAACATGGAGGTGACTATTTCGGCCATCGAGTCTGTCGACGGCAATCCTGTGCGCCTTATTGTCATCCCTTGGAAGACTCCGCCACCAAATTCCACCGATACAAGCCAGAACCCAGACCAGGAGCCACCCAGCCTACCTCTGATTCCATTTCAAGAGGATGGTGCCGAACCCGAGGGTGACTACGCAGTCTACCCCATAGGTTGGCGCCGGCTGCAATTCAGGATGTAAGTGTCGAGCTTCCTGCACAGTGGCTGTATGCCATGTTGACAGATAACTGCAGCGCAACGGCCAACAACGGGCGACGAAAGGAGCTCCAGCAGCACTTCGTTCTTCACTTGAAAGTGTTCGGAACACTGAGCAGCGGAGCCAAAGCCGTCCTGGCCGAAACCATTACGGCGCCCATTGTAGTTCGTGGTCGAAGCCCACGTAACTTCCAAACAAGAAAAGAAATCCCACTCTTGGGCTCAAGTGCTGGCTCCAGGGGTCAAGCACTTGTGGAAACCGGCATGGGCGTCATCGCGGGAACACTTAGTGCAAAGCAGCCAGAGTCCAAACCAGCCAATGTGGATTTGCAGCTGCCTCGAGCAACATTCACATTCAGCTCGCCCAAAACGTCAGGGTTACAGCTCAGCTCTTTGAGGTCGAAGTAAGTGATGGTCCTTTCTCGCCTCTCTTGTGGTGGTGTTGAGGTCTTCCGACTCGGCTTAGTAGACACGTAATATGGGCAAGAGCGTTAATATTGTTTGCCCAGCACGTACCCGAACTGGACTGCCCCGAGTGCGGCGTCGATGGCACAGCTACCTTCGTCGTCAACAACGGGAAGCTATCCTAGCACGACTCTGGGACCCGATCCATTCCCCAAGGTTCCTTTATCTGGGGGACCTAGCTTTACTGCCGAACCGCAGGAGCTGCCGCTTCCAACATCGATAGCTCCGCCGATGCAATTATCATTGACTTCAACTGATCACCCGCAGCCGTCACTAAGGTCACCTTACACATATGTGCACGCTACCAGTGCGCCAGCTCAGATGTCCATTACTGCACCTGCGCTGAGTGGCTCAGACAGCGCGTTGAGCGTGCCTCGTTATGTGGACAATCCTCGGCCAGCAAAGAGCCCTCGGCACTCTAATCAGCAGTCTGTCCACGGCAGCGATCCGGCATCGACGAATGAGTCATCTCCCGAGTACCGCTATGGCTCGTATAGCACAGTGACCAACAGCTCTGGGGATGTGTCCGGCAGCACTAACTATCACTCGGAAACCCCGAGTGCGAACCCCGCGCCACCGCCAGCTAGGGACTATTATCCATCCCCGAATACATGGACGACGAATGGAGGTGAACATGGTTCCAGTGCTGCGTATGCCGGGGGACACAGTCGGTCGTACTCGTTCTCCCAGGACCATTTCAAGAGTGAGACAACCACTGCCCCTCCGGTGAAGGCAGAACCAACACATCCGACTCCTCCCCCGGGCTACAACAACGGACCTCGTGGCTCTTTTGACGGACTGAATAATAATTATTCCTGGAGCGGTAGCTGATGTTGGCGACCATCGTCTCCGAGCGTCCCTCTTGTCTCCTTCCTTTTCCAGGCTCTCTTTGGCGCCTTTGTACTCTCCTGGATTGTCCCTTTCTTTCTTGTTCTCGCTCTTTGCTCTTCTTGTCTTGCTGATTTCTTTGCGATCCGGGCTTGCGGGGATGTCCGTTGACTGATACCCCTTTGTGGGTTTGCATTGTCCGGAGCCGGCGGGCCTGCAGGCCCGCGGGCGGTATGCGGATTCAATAGCAGAGGGCGTGCGCTTGTACATTAGATAATGATGGATATTTAGCTGGCTGATTGGCTGGCCCGAGGTGGGTTTGGGATATCATGTGGGATGAACGGGCCGGTGAGCAACGGGATATGAACACGATGGGAGGCAACATTGGGGTTGGTCATTTTCAGACCTTGAGAAGCAGGCGTTTGGGCTTGAAAGTATATGCTGGCGGCCCGCACGAGAAAGACGTCTCTGGTCAGCGCAACGCGTATCAACGCTCACGAACAGTGTTGCTCGGTTACTGTTGCAACAGTGGGATATCTAACCCGCAGATTTGAGACAACAGCAGTAGCGAGACTACGCCGCCAGTCAGGGGCCATGATGAAGGTCACATGTCTTTGAACCCCTCAAAGAAGGAGATGGAAAAATCCGGAATCTTCCCAGGTCCCATCCATGCGGCTTGGGACAGTTTCCAATGGGGAAGATGCCGGGAGAGCAGCGGCGGAACAAGGTGGAAGGGAATGCTTCGAAGAAGATGCCAGCAGAGACGGGACGCATTCTTGATGTACTCATGAGATGTAGCAGCGAGCAACGGTAGAAGCAAACATGAAGGATTTCCTTTAGTGACATGGGAGGCTGGACCTGGACCAGGACCAGGACGGTGAGCGTGACGAGAATGTTGTTGGTCGTTCCATGCTGGTGTCCAGGTGAGGCAGCCGCGGCTATTGTTGGATGTCAGGCCGTGGTGGGAAGAAGTTTGGTCAGTCGAGGAAAGTAAAGATGATGAGAAGAAGAAGAAGAAGGAGGAGGAGAAGGAGGAAGAGGAGGAGGAGAAGAAAGAGAAGGAGGGAGAGGAGGAAGGATAAGACGATCTGGAGCTGGTTAGACCAGGATTCGTTATAACATTGATAGCACCAAGCCGTGATCGACACTGATTGACACGCAACCTCAACCCTCCAACTTGTCCAACCACGGGCGGCAGAGGAGGAGAGGAATGTGCCTTTTCAAGGAGTGATGAAGGGAGCGGTCAAGTGTGGTCTTATATACGAAGAACCCCGGGCCAGAAAGAGGTAGTTCATGCAACGGAAGACCTGGGGTTGAATCCTTTCGGGTGCGCGCTTTGGTGCGCTGGCAGCACAAGAACGGGTTGCATCCAGCTCACTTCTGCGGCCACGCCTTTACCGCTTTCGCCTAGCGCGCGGCCCCAGCCGGGCGGTCAGACATGTTGGGGCTGATAAGATAGGGGACTAGGTGCCCTGAGGAAGCCTTCATTGGCGCGCGCCAAAGGCTGGGTCAGCCGTGAGTGTCTTTGCTGTCGGAAACATTTTGTGACGCCTTGCTCGCGGATTCAATTCCGCCCGCCCTCTGCCAGGCACAAGCCCTTAGCTGCCGCATGTACAAAAGATACTGGCTTTCCGGTTCATCGAGCCCTGTTCAGTCTCTACCGATCGCAACGGAGTGCTGCACGTCGCCCAAGGCGGTGGACCGCCGACGTCGCCATGTTTGAACTGCCAGAAGCCAAGAGGTCCGGCCTTGCTCCCTCCATCTACTCCCCATCTTCATAGGGCTTGTTTTGGGGGTTTCTTTTCCTCTTCGTGCAACTGACTGGCGTGCAGAGTTCGCCGAGCGGAGCTGGATGCTTCGGATCAGTCTGTGGGAGACCAAAGCGCAGATGAAGGCTATTATGAGGATTTACGTGCTAGGCTGAACGCACACATTGCGCAGAATTTGGTGTTTGCCGATCCGGGGAGCCCACTGCAGGGCGAGGCCCAGGGCGATGGCCCTACCAAGGTCGTCAAAGACATGGACGACGTTGCGTCGGATGCGGACACGGTGGACAAGGAGCTTGAAAAGGCTGACGAGGAAGCCTACGAGTTCCGGTTGTTTGGGACTTCCGCCTCCGTGCCCAAGGTCATACTGGAAACGGACGACCAGCCGGAAGGTGAAGGTGGCTTTGCAGTACCCAAACGTCCGCTATCCCACTACTTGGCCGTGGACGTACCCGCATCGCGGAAGCGCGAGTATGCCGCCGCAGCGGTGAGCGCCGACGACGTGCTGGCGTGGTCACTGCGGCGGTCGTGGGCGCTGGAGCAGCCGTGGCGAGTAACGAGCATTTCTGCGACGAGAAAGGCCGCGGCCGCCGGCACGGACACCCACGCGGAAGACGACGAGGCAGGGCAGCGGCGGAAGCGGCCGGGGAAGAAGCGGCGGATCGCGCTGCGGACGAAGCAGCGTGCGTCCGAGGCGAAGAAGGAGGCCAAGGCGAAGAAGGCGCTGGAGAAGGAGGAGCACATCAAGGACAAGAAGAAGCGGCTGAACAGGGCCAAGAAGTTGAGGAGGAGGGCCAAGGCCAAGGAGAAGAAGGGGCTTGGCGGCGAGGAGGCGGGTGCTGGGGCGGAATCGTCAGGGAGTGATGATGGCTCTGATTAACTGTATAGTGGGCCTCTCTGGAAGATATATCAAGCGTGAGAAGCCTCAATAGTGGTTTATCCAGGGTCCCAATACATACCAAACATGGATTTGCCGTTGGAGAGTCCGGACAGGGTGTACTTGTGACAAGACACAAATCATGTTGGTGCAACTCGGCAAGAAGCTTAGATCATGATTGATGAAGAAGGATGAGACACACATACAATTCCTCTTGACATGTTCAGACACTCTACTATAACTCAGGCGTATGAATGCAAAGGATAGCTGGATGCTACAAACAGCTGCAACGGTCTGCAACGAGGCGGGCGGGCCTGCCGTGCTAGTTTGCTGTGATTAAAATGGAGCCACCTCCAGCTCAGCGTCACCCAAGCATCAGAGAGCTCCCCTCCCCCCACCCACTCACCAACGACAGTCGGCCGGATGCACGCGACAGCTTCACGTCGACAGACAAGCGAACAAACAAACAGCGACCACGGAAACAATCGACGGCGGCCGGGCCCTTGCGAGACGGATTGTTGATGGCGTGAAGGAGGTCTGGTGGAGCCATTGACGCCAGCAGCATGCGCCAGGAGGCAAGCAGGACGTGATCGCTAGCTGCTGGTACCATGAACAGCCTGTGGCCCTCGCGGGCGAACAAGGAGGCTGCCGACGCCGCCGACGCCATCGGGGCCGTCGCGGAAGCACGAGACGGCACGACGGGCGCGGCCGCACCAGAGTCCTCGGACAAGCCTCCGGCACCCGCCCTGCCCACGCGACCCATCCTGCAACGCAATGCCATGCAGGGCAACCCCCAAGCTCCCGCGCCTCCGCCTCCGCAGCCGAAGCCGCCCGCACCCACCGACTCGCTCTCCCTCCAGCAGCTGCGCCGCATCGTCAACGAGGTGAACCGGGCCGAGCCCGTGGCGTACGACTTCGTCTACGCCGACGCGGGCCCGCACGCCGAGGAGATTGACGAGTGGTTCGTCTACCAGTTCTGGCAGTGGGTGCGGCTCAACTCGGCCCAGAAGGCCTTTGACTGGCACTGGGACCACGAGTCGGGCGGCGGCTACGGATGGGACGACGCGGACAACGACATGCGCGCCAGGTTTGTCTGCGCGGCCATTGCCGGCGTCCAGTCCAACGACGCGGCCCTGAGGTCGGCCTCGATTGGCAAGCTTACGTATCTGGTGCTCGGGAGATGGGGGGACACGGCCATGGCCAACGCCAACGCCGGCCATGGCAAGTCCGTGGCTAGCATTTCGCAGCTCCAGGCCATCAAGGCTGGGGTTGAGTGTCTCACTTGCCTCGAGGGGCTACCGGTTATTTGGGAAGCTCTAAGAAACTGTTTTGAAGTCCATTGGTAAGCCCCGGGATATGCCCTGCTCCGTGTCGCGTTACTGAACAATGCAGGTCTGGTGAAGTGCAGCAGACGAACCCTCAGGAAGCTCAGGATGAGCTGCTGAACCTCATGACCATCATGTACATTGCCATTCAGGAGACCTTGAACGACCCGGACGACATGTCGTCCACATATGGCAAGCTTTGTATGTTGGGCAAACCCCTTTCTCGCTTCCAATATGCCCCAGCTGACATGAAGCAGTGGAACTGAACCCTTCGCTCGTTGATTTCATGCTCACAGCCACCTCGAAACTCCGCTGGGAGGAACAGAACTCCATGCCGCTTACCCAAGTGTGTCACGCTTTTCATGTTGCCCTCAAAACTCTCACTGATGCTTCTGCTTCCAGATCTTTCTCCTCTTCTGGAAATCCATCCTGCTGGTGTTTGGAGGCTTGAAAGAGCTCGACGGCCTAAAAAAAGCAATGAGCGAGATGGGCCCAGATGCGAAAGGCAAGGACCTCATCACCGCCTCGCCCCTCGACTACCACTTCTTCCGCCAGGAAATATCGAGCAAATATCCCGCTTACGTCCCGCCGCGGCCGGCGATACCCCTGGAAGCCGACAACACGTCCCTCCTCCCCCCATTGCCCAATCTGTCAACTAGAAACCACGGTTTCAGTGGCATATTTTCGGCAGCGTCAAACTCCCAGAGCGGCGGCGCTTCCATTCTCCATCAACCTGTACATATCGCAACACCCGCGCCGTCGCCCCCGCCGTCGCCAGGAGTAGGAGGAAAGGGTGGCAAGAAGCAAAATTACCAGACCAACCAGAATTTCCCCTTCATGTACCCTCCTCTCGACGCGACTAGCAACAGCGCCGGAGGTAAAGGCCCGGCCGGGATACACGACGCCATGGTGAGCCGGAGGTGGGAGGGCAGCGACATTCCCGCTTCCATCCTTGAGGCCGGTGAGCTGTTTTCGGCTCGTGTCAGAATGACCAGGGCAACGCGACAACTCTGGGAAGCACGAGAACGCTTCATGAAGTTCGACAGGGGCTGGGAAGTCGAAGATGACGAGGACGAAATCGAGGACCTGGACCTTGGCGAGCTGACTCTTGAGGAGCGGGAGGTTCTGCGAGAGGTCAAGGCGGAGGGCAAGGAGAAAAAGCCTCGCCATGCTCCCTTGACAGAAGAAGAGATTGATTTCGGGCCCAGGCCCGACGAAATCAGCGACAGGGACAAGCGGAGGCTGATTGCAGTAGAAAACTTCTACGTAAGTGATCCGGTCAATCCTTGCCGTCCTATGCTCACCGTTTCTAGCGAGAGGCGTTGCCGCATCTGCAATCGCTCGTAATCGTGCTTCTTCGGCCGATCTTAGCCAATGTCACCGCCATTGTTGGCCAACAGCAAGCGCAGATGCCCCCTGCGATGGGTGGCAGAGGCAGCAGTGCAGCGCTGAACGGCATGGGGCCAGGTGCGCAGCGGCCGCCCGATCTGCAAGGGCAGATGCCGCCTGCAGAGCTACCGGAGCTATCACCGGATGAGCTGGACACTGCGAGGACGCGTGAGATCACGGCCAAGGCCATGACGGGCATCCTCTTACTACTACTCAAGTGGCTCAGGTTATCTCGTAAGTGGCCCACCTCGTCCCTGCCACCAATGCTTACGGCTTTTCGCAGATGTTCTCAAGTTCGAATACCTGACTCAGCTACTCTTGGACTCAAATTACGTGCCTCTTGTCCTGAAGCTCTTTGCTCATCAGGACATTCAGCAGGTGGTGGATAGCAAGACGGATCGTACGGAGAACAGGTAAGAAGCTCTGATGCCGCAATGCGCTCATGGTCTGACCGTGATCCCAGCTTCTTCCAGTTCTGCAACCTTCGCTCCAAGACAAAAGACAAGACGTCTGACGCTGAGGCCGACGAAGAAGAAGAAAACGACGCAGGGCGAGAAGAGGAGCAGGGAGATGATGATGGAGCGATCGAGGACGGCAGTGACGATGAGGCAGCGCCGCCACCGATCAAGCGGCGGAGGTCACCTCCTGTTCCTCCGGGCAGTCAAGGCGAGGGGTACGGGCCAACCAACGGCGAAGAACACAGCTCTGCACGTCCCGAAGTCGACGAGCTGGGGTATCCCATCAACCCCATGCCAATGGAGCCCATCACGGACTTTTCTCGGCGGAATTTCTTCTCCCTCATCAACTACCTGAGGATCATGCAGAAGGTGTGCAAGAACAAAGCGCACCGGAATCTGCTGCTGGTCCAGTACAAGTCATCCACAATCCTTCGCAAATCGCTCCGCGTCCCCCAGCCGGAGCTCCGCCAGTACACGTTGAAGCTCTTCAAGAACCAGGTGCCGTACTGCGGGCGCAAGTGGCGGCAGAGCAACATGCGGGTCATCACGGCGGTCTACCTGCACTGCCGGCCGGAGCTGCGGGACGAGTGGCTCGCGGGGAGCGACGTGGACGCCGAGGTGGACGCGGCGCTGCCGCTCGAGCAGGCGCTGCGCAGCCTGACGCACTGGCTCAACCTGCGCAGGTACCCGGAGAAGATCGCGCTCGACGTGCGCGCGGCGATGCGCGAGGAGCAGGATTTCTTTGCCAGGGAGCTCGAGAGGTTGGATTTGAACTGGGTGGATCCGACGGCGGAAGACGGGATGAGCGAGATGGAGCAGATGGAGGGCTGGGGCTAGGCAGCAGTAGAAGCAACATCAAAGCATCTAGGTAGGAGAAGGTACAAGAATGTTGACCAATATGAGATCAAGCGTGAAAAGGGATATATAGTCAACGGGCTAGACAAAACTATTCACAGGTTCAGACACGGCCAAGGAAAAGAAGGGTTTGACTGCGCTCATGAGCGCAAGTGTTCATCCGTTGCATTTATGCACAGCTATCATTATCGTAAAGTCAGGGTATCAAACAATAACATACAAACATGTGTCGACGGCCTAGTCACCGGCGTTCGGCGACGCGCGTCACTACATCATCTCATTTTCTTTTACATGGGTGGTTGGCTTCCATACTGGGGCGTCTGACGATTCGGGTGAAGGTGCTGATACCCATTCCCACCGGGGTAATACTTGTGGTAGTTGCTGGGATGGTTGGGATCGGGGTAGATGTGGTCGTCGACGTCGTCGTCATCGTGGTTGACAAAAGTGGTGTCGGTCCTGTAGCTAGGACGGGTATGGTCCAGCTCCTGCGGAAGTGTATGCGTTGGGAGAACGTTGTCCGACCTCACAGTCTTGGTGGTGTTTCGGCGAAAGACGTTGGAAAAGAAGCCGCCGGTCCTGCCGCCTTGGTTGGGTGTGTCGCCGAGGATGCTGGAGCCGTCGAGCTTGGCATCGGGGTTGATGCGGCGCTCCCGCAGTTGGAGACGCACAATCCAGACTTCTGTAGGGATTGACAGAACGAATAGCAGCCTGAAACAAGAATTAACATCACGACCACTTGGAGTGCAGACAAAGGCCACTTACACGGAAGCAATGGCCGTAGCCATGACAGCCTTCTGCAGCTGGCACGCCACCCGAGTCACGGACCTCGGCAAGCTCCCATCGCAATTCCTCGCCCCGTCCCCGTGGACCACAGCGGTGAAGATGGAGGTGCCTACAAACGCAAGGTCGAAGACGATGAAGATGAGGGCCAGCCACATGCGCGGCAACAGGTATATCCGGCAGACGAGAGCAACGACGGCGTACACCAAGGCGACGACGGCGATGCCAACGACGGAGTAGTGGCGGGAATCGGTGTAGGCGCTGTCATCGCCGGAGCTGGCGAGGGCGTAGGCGGTGATGGCGAGGACGACGAGGGCAGCGAGGGCCTGCAGGGTGCGCAGGATGAGCTGGAGGAGCTTGAGGCCGCGATTGATTCCGCGAGGCATCGTCGCGGCTGACGAGAGCACGAAGCTAGCGATGTCGGGGGTGTGGTGTTGTTGGGTTGGAGATCACGAAGGAAAGCCCGGTACGGCGGGGAGAACAATGTGGTAAGGGTTGCAGGATGAGAGACGTTATTGTTCTTTGTTTTTTTGTTTTTTTTATTCATGTAAAGCTACCTAAAAAGTGACGACAACACTTGAGGGNGGTGGTGGCTGTTGCAAAACAAGAACTCGACCGGCTGCCCAGGCCACACTGTCCCCGATGTTTCCGTGGCGGGACTCGCCCCCATCCATGGTTCGGATACACGCGGCGCCGGAGAGCTCTCAAGGCCTCTTGGGGGCGGGTTTAGGAATGTGGCGTTGACACCGAGTGTTGTTGCTTTGCGTCGATGCGGCGGCAGTCATTGGATGGGTGGAAGTTGGAGGTGTCGATCTTGGTGGTGGTAAAGTGGGAATAGATGACGAGGGCCTGCGTGGCTGGTGGTTACCACTTAAGTGGGCGAGGCTACGTGAGGCTGTGCTGGGGGCGGGACGCGGGGCTTCACAGCCACGGGGAGTGTGGTGTGTGACCGTGTGTCTGGGCGACGGGCGCTGCGCAGTTGGGATCCGGGATTCGGTTTGGTCAACAGGCAACCAAAGGTTCTGTCGATACGCCGTCTGGACTGAAGACAAGAGGGCCTTTTCTATTTTTGGATGCGCGCGGATCGCATCGCCGGCACGTGTTGCACGAGGCAGCTGTCCTGCCGAGACATGACTTTGCCTAGCAGCAAGCTCACGTTTCTCCGTGAGGAATGTAGACCTTCCAAGCAGGGGACCCAAGGCCATCCAGTTGATCGCAGGACACTTGCGGACCGTCGCAGCGTATGGCCGGTATCAGGGACGGCATGAACCTAACGGCCCTGCGATAGCCTCACGCAATAATTCTCCGTCGTGATAACCCCCTGTGTTCGTGCGCGACCTAGCCGTATCGATCATGATTATTGCAAAAGGCACACAGTATATTGGCCGTGTGACCGGTGGATCTGGTGAATGTGCCGAGAGACTATTGCCTGTATGCCAAGCTGCTGGTCTTAGGCCTCTGCGCTTCCCGGAGGAGCTACTAGTACCTCGGTCCAGACTGTAAATCGTGAGTTTCCACGGGTACCCCCAAGCGCACACCGGCAGGCGATCACGGCAGGGGGAAGGGGGGGGGGAGGTGCGACATGCATCGAGGTTCCTTCCCGTTAGCTCCACCGTGACGGCGGCATCCCTCGGTCCCTCCTCAACCTGCATGTCCATCGTTGTTCCATCGCCTGGCAGATCATGTCCTACGTTACACGATACTAGAACGAGGATGGGTATATTTGCTGCTGCGACAGACGACGAGCCGCTTTCAAAAGATCCGTGGATTGCCGGGTGCTCGGACAGGGTTTGCCCGCGACACGAGCTCTCCGGCAAAGGTTCGACATCACGGCGGCACCTTCGCGCGGTGAAATCCTGCCCACGTTCTCCGTCGAGCTGAGGAGCGCTAGCCGTGCCTCCCAGGGCAACCTTTCTCTATATACATGATCCGTCACGCGCAGTCAGACGGAGGCATTTCTGGCTGGGGACGCCACCTCCGCCGTCCTGCCCAGGTCATCCTGCCAGCGCGGCGGACCAAGCCAATAGTACAAAGACAACCGAACCCCTCCGCCTGCCGCCCAGTACACCCGGAGGACCTCGACAGGCCACGCTCGATCTCCTGTGGTGCCACATCCAGCCACTGGGGGCTCTTGCGGCAGAGGCGGCCAATCCGCCGCCCAGGACCCCCGTGGGCGCACCTGCAGGGCTAATGCAGCCAGCTTCTGTCAGAAAAAGAAAATACGAGACAGACGCGGCACACGACGGCCCAATCCTCCATATACACCGCAGCCGCAGCAGGCTGAAAAAGTGATACTGATCTTGGCTCCCGCCATGGCGACTCTTCGGGGCCTAGGTGTTAGTTGGCTGGGCCGTCGACATCGAGCCCTGCCTGGTTCAGGGCTCACGTATCTAATTCCCTCCTTTCTCTCATATTTCAGCCGTGTTCGTCTCCTTGTTGTGACCGATTTGTATCTCAATCGCTTTCAAGGTTCTCGCTTTTTTCGTGCTGTTCTTGATGTTTACTGTACCCTCCGTCTAATCAACTCAACTAATGATACTATTGTAATTCTTCTTTTTGCTCATCTTGTGGAGACATTCGTTGACCACTCGAACAATCATGAAGCTTCCCTCTGCCCTGCTAGGCCTGCTGGGCCTAGCCGGCAGTGTCTGCGCCGATCCCACCTGGCCGTCTCAGATCGACGAACTCGAGGAGATCATGTTCCAGCTTACCTCGTTTCGAGCTCGCAGGTTTGCTGGCCCTGTCAGCCCTTGCAGCAGCGAGGCCTCTGGCCCTGGCCGTGTAAACGCCGCCGAGTGGCTGCGCACTGCCTTCCATGATATGGCAACGGCAAACACCTTTTTTGGCAACGGCGGCTTGGACGCTTCGCTGCAGTATGAGCTGAGGAACACGGAGAATCTGGGCCCTGGGCTCAACACCACCCTTATATTCATGTCTCCGTTCTTCAGCAGAAGAAGCAGCTTGTCCGACCTCATCGCCTTGGGGGTATACACCTCTGTCCGCTCATGCGGCGGCCCAGCCGTACCCTTCCGGGCCGGTCGACGGGATGCCACGATAGCGGGACCTCCGGGCGTACCACAAGCCCAGAATACCGCCTTTACATTTCAGCAACAGTTTGATCGCATGGGCTTTACTCCCGCCGAGATGATCCAAGTAACGGCTTGTGGCCACACGCTGGGTGGCGTTCACTCTGCTCAGTTTCCAGACATTGCACCACCAGCCAGCACGGTTAACACCAACGGCCAGCTGGGTCTTGATACGACCGTTGCCAACTTCGACAACCGGGTTGTGACGGAGTATCTCTCGGGGAACACGACAAATCCTTTGGTCGTGGGCCCTTCCGTCAGGGTCAATAGGCATGCTGATTTCAAGGTGTACAACTCGGATCGCAATGTGACAATGCAAGCCCTGGCCGATCCGGAAGTCTTCAGGGACGTGTGCAGGACGGTGTTGCAGAAGATGATTGATGTAGTCCCCAGGGGCGTGACTCTGACGGACCCGATCGTGCCTTATGCGGTCAAGCCCGTCAACCTCCAGCTCACCCTTACAAGTGGCGGGTCCACGTTGCAGTTTACGGGTTTCATCCGTGTCAGAACGACCGTTCGCCCGGAAGACGACATCAGCACCGTTGTTATCAACTACAAAGCCAGGGATGGCAGCACAAACTGCGGCTCGAGCTCTTGCACCATACGAACAACCGTGCAAGGAGTGAGCCAGGGGTTCGACGACACGTTTGCTTTCTTCCCCATCACAGCCAATATCCCGGCGTCTACCGGCATCTCGTCTTTTACTGTTACCGTTAACCATGTCGACGGGACGAGTGAGACGTTCGACAACAACGGGAACGAGTATCCCATGGACGATGCTATCTTGATCCAGTACCCGCAGAGCTGTCTCCGCGGAACAACCGGGGCGCTTACAGTTGTCGCGGCGGTCCGCAACGATCGTGTCAGCCAGGGCGCCCGCGCTTTCGTCTCCTTCAAGGTTCCGCAGACGACGAGCTCCGTGCCGGGGTTGAGAAATGCCACCGTCGTGATGGAAAGGGGAAGCTGCGTCGGCAGATACACCTTCTTCAGCGCCAACTATACCATCGAGGGTGGGCTGGCCTACGAGTCGAACCTGGACGTGATCAACGGGGACAGATCCGATAGCTTCAAGAGCGTCAACAATATTGGTGGGACGTGCCGGGCGTTCGCCAATCCTGCGGCTTGCCAGTCGGGAGCCTCCTCGTCGAGTTCCAGTGTCAGTACTCGGGTGACTTCGACCTCTTCGTCGGCGTCTACGTCGGTTGGACCTACGGCGACGTCGGTGTCGAGCTTTGCAACGTCGATCGTGTCTAGTGGGACGACCTCGCTGAGCTCTTCGGGTTCTACAACCTTGCCAAGCTCCGCAAGTTCAGCGTCCTCTACAAGCTCAACGCCTTCCTCGAGTTCACCGCCGTCGACAAGTTCCGTCTCTTCCACAAGTTCAACGTTTTCGACGAGCTCGGCATCCTCAACGAGTGCGCCGGCTTCCGTCAGCTGGACGACTTCTACTCCTGCCACAAGCCTCATGTCTTCGAGTAGTTTGCCTGCAGTAACCCCCTCTCATGTTCCGACCATAGGTGGGTATAACCTCGTGTCCTGCTGGAGCGAAGGAGACGGGGTCCGGGCTCTGAGCGGAAGGTCCTTTGCAGCTGACGACATGACGCTGCAGCGGTGTATGGAATACTGCAGTGAATTTATCTACTGGGGGACGGAATACAGCACGGAGTGTAAGTCCGCCAATGCGTCGGGATTTCAATCATAGGCTAACGAGAGGCAGGTTATTGCGGTAATTACTTGGCTAGTAGCAGCGACGAGGCGCCCCTGGAGCAGTGCAACATGGTCTGTGGAGGCGATGATGGTCAGTTCTGCGGTGCCGGTCATCGCCTCGAGCTGTACTCGACGACCTCGGCACCGCCTTTCACTCTGACTAGCATCACGCCGGAGCCGACGGCGGTGCATGTTGAAGAGGTCGGAAAGTATGATCTTGTCGGCTGTTGGACCGAAGCGCAAGGCACACGGGCCCTCGGTGGACGAAGAACCACGTCTGCCGAGATGACGAACGAGCTGTGCGCAGAGTTCTGTGACGATTACAAGTACTTCGGCACCGAGTACAGCAGCGAATGTTACTGCGGAAACTTCGTGGCTTCGGGCTCGTCGTCTGCGCCCCTGGACGAGTGCAGCATGCGGTGCAGCGGCAGAAGATCCGAGTATTGTGGCGCCGGACATCGGCTGAATCTTTATATGAATCCGGAAGCCGAGACGCAGGTGCCGGAGCAGCCAGCTGCTGCGGGAGAATTTGTCTGGCTTTCATGCCAGACTGACCAAGTCAGCAATCGTACGCTGAACGGCGCAACGCTGTCCAGCGACGACATGACGAACGAAGTGTGCGCCGAATTCTGCCAAGAATTTGAATACTTTGGGACCGAGTATGGGAGAGAGTGTTTCTGTGGCGGCAGTTTGCCCGCGAGATCAGCCGAAGCCCCGGACACAGAGTGCTCGATGCTGTGCGGCGGCAGCGGCATGGAATTTTGCGGTGGGCCGGATAGACTGTCGACGTACGTCAAGCAAGAGGAGGTTCAGGGATAGGATTCGTACAAGTTGTCTTCGTCAGCTTCATAATATTCTGGGGGGATGACTCTGGCAAATGCGTGGTTCCTCCTCACCCAGGATTAGAGAGAGATATTTTAGAGCGCATCTTGGAATTGACTTTGATAAAGCTCAGATGCAGATGGAGGCGATCTGAAGCGTTGCAATAATATAATCTCATGGAATGATCAATTAATGCCCACGAATCTGACATCATGGCTGGTTTGACGTTCGAGCGAGGGAGAGGCTGGCCATTGCTGTATCTTAGGGGTCACGCGCGACAATTACAGGGCACGGAGGTACCGTTACAGCACGCGCCAACCTTGACTCAACCTCATCTCACACTGCACATCATTCTTTGACAACAACAAAAACCATCAAGATGGCAGACGACGCAGCCGGCGAGGACGATCGCGAGGTAAGCTCTTCCCGACCAGGCCGTCTTGGTTCTTGCCAGGCGCATCAGCTGACGAGTCGTTACGAGCAGCGGCTCAAGGCGGCGCTCTGGTACGCCGTGGGCCAGATGGTGGACGAGGAGTGCCTCAAGCGCAACCGCAACGCGACGCCGCAGTTCATCGGGGCTCTGACGGAGATGGTGTGGACGCAGACAGGTAAGTAACCAAACCCCCCCCCACCCTTCCTTCCATTGCCCCTTTCCGTCGTGGAAGTCTGTGCTGACGAGGGGCGCGCGCGCACGGGGGATAGAGAACGTGGCGATTGACTTGGAGAGCTTCAGCAGCCACGCGGGCAGGACGACGGTGACGACCGACGACGTGCTGCTGCTGGCGCGCAAGAACGTGGATCTGCAGCACATCATGAGGGAGTACGTGGATGAGAAGAAGGTGCAGAGGGAGGCGGCCAAGGGGAAGGCCAAGGCGAGGCGGTAGAGGGTAGGCTGTTGACGATGGCGCTTGGGTTTGGCTTTTATAAGGGTTGGAGTTGGGGTGTCTGCCGTACGAATTCACATTTATTTGTGCTCGGCCTGCCAAGCTTCCTCTTACTCGACGCTGGATGAAACTTGCCGTGTCGTTCTACAATCCCACGGCCAACACGCCGCCCACCAAGAGCGCTCCCGCGACCGCCACCCCCAACACATCGCCCGTCCCGGCAGCCGCGCCGCCCTCCTCCGTCGGTTCCGGAGGCGGCGTCGCCGTGCACGCCGTCACGTGCGGCGGATCGTCCTGCCGCGGCGCCAGACCGTCGGGGGGACAGGCGGGGCCGGGCGGGAAGAAGAAGCCCGTGGGGCAGCAGGTGCTGTCGGCGGGCATGCAGACGGCTTGCAGCGAGCCGGCGCAGCAGACGGAGTCGGCGCCGCGGCAGTACGTCGCAGTCTGGAATACTAGGCACCGGAGGTGGTCAGTAAAGAGGNACAGTCCTGGCCGCAGTAGCCGTCGTCGCGGGTGAGGAGGGCGATGGCGTGTCCTGTGGACGGCGGGGGGTCCGCGGCGGCGAGGCTGAGCAGTGTTGCGAGGAGCGCTGTGGGCCGCATGTTGTCCCGTTGCATCTATGCTGAAGCCGTAGATGTCTGCTCATACAGCTCGTGGCCGTCAATCACGTAGATTAGGGGGTATTTACGGTAGGACCTGTGCAGCACGTCAAAAAGACCAATGTCTCGACGTCTTCAAAATCGGTTCTCTTGACAACTTATAAGGCAGATCCCACATGTCAAGAACAGTATATTCCTTTACGACAACCTCGTATCTCTACGCTGCATTATCGTAGCTGTGCGACTTCGGAATGGGTTCAAGCGTGTATCGTGCATATGCAAGGTCCAAGAGGCGTCAAAGGGGTTTGACAAACATCCGCGCTCGGTCTTGTTGTTGGGTTTCTCGGTTATCGGCACGGCTTGATATCAGCATGACCTTTGTTTGGATGAAGCAAAGACTCCTTTCTACTCGGAATGACGAAGAAACGCCTGCCGCACGCGTGGCTGCCGAAGTGATCTTCATCGTGTCTGGGGGTGTATGAGATCGGCCAGTCTATTTCAGGAACCACGTGTCTCATGTCAGGTGTGACGGGCATTCACGGAACGAAAACGAAGACGTCCAACCATGTTTTCCTTCTGGGGCCGTCTTCTGTTACGTGTGGCTTTGTTGATTGTAAATTGCGATGGGTGGTGACGCAAAGGGCCGAAAGTTCCATCACATCTGACGATACATGACGGTATGTTTCCAGAGTCGCCTCGTGGTATGAATATCTATGACGGTAATTCTATAGTCGACTCAGAGGCATACTTCCTACGATACTCGTCCAATATACCCAACGTGACGCCCCGGCCACCGCACACCTGCAGCACGATATTCTTGCACGCCCACTCCTCGTCGGACATCCCCTGGCCCAGCCACCGCCTCAGGTCGCCGCGGTAGGCGGGGGCCAGCGCAGCACCGCAGGCGGGCTCTACGACGATGCAGGCGTCGTCGGCGAAGCGCAGGCAGGCGACCACGGCGTCGGCGTCGCTGACGACGGCGCTGTCCATGTTGCCGGCCTGGCTCCAGCGCCAGGTCTGGTCTGAGACGCGCGAGGCGCCGAGGGTGGTGGCGATGGAGGTGATGGCGGGAAGGGTGATGTGGCGGCCGGCGCGGACGCTGGCGTTGAGCGAGTCGCAGCCGACCGTCTCGACGGCCAGGACGCGCGGCTTGCGGCCGGCGGGCCAGGCGGGCGCGGCGGCCTCGATGCCCTGCATGATGCCGTTGACCATGCCGCCGCCGCCGACGCTGCAGACGATGCCGTCGAGCGGCACGTCCATCTGGGCGCGCAGCTCCTCGACGATGGTGGCGGCGCCGTCCCAGATGTCCGGGTGGTCAAAGGGCGGGACGTAGACGCCCGCGGGGTCCCCGGGGAGGAGCTCGTCGCGGACGTGGCGGTCGGCGGCGGCGAAGTCGGCGCCGACCTGGTGGACCCGGGCGCCGAGCTCACGCAGGCGCGCCATGATGAGGGCCGAGGTGGTCAGCGGCACGACGATGGTGGCCGGCAGCCGCAGGGCGAGGGCGGACGTGGCGCAGGCCAGGCCGGCGTTGCCGCCCGACGGGCAGTAGAAATGGACGGCGCTATCGGGCCCGGCGGCGGCGGCGGCGCGCGTCATGTAGTTGCCGATGCCGCGGGACTTGAAGGAGCCGCTGGGCTGGAGGTTGTCCAGTTTGAGGTAGATGTTGCTGCGTCGTCTTGCGTGTCAGGTCTTGTGTGTGTGTGTGTGTGTGTGTGTGTGTGAGAGAGAGAGAGAGAGGGAGAAAGGGGGGTCTTACCAGCCGGCCACCTTGGAGATCTGGGGACTGCGGATGCATGGCGTCTTGATCCAGGGCAGCTTTGCCTCCGACGGCAGCGAACCCATTGTCGAATATGCGATGGCCGTTGGGCCCCGTTGAGGATGGGGAGATGTTTGGCGATGGTGGTTCTGCAACGGTGGGCTGGTTTCTGTGGATTCGCTTGGTTTATACTAGGCAGGTTCTTGGTGTGGCCCGATGCTACCCGGAAGTGTCTCGAGAGGGAGTGACCGCTTCGAGACCACGGGACACACTCGACGACACGCGTTGCGCGCCCGGAGGGCTGGCGAGGGCCATCTTTATACGTAACCATTACCCTAGAAGAACGCGAAGAGGCACGTCGTCGCATCACGGGCTCGGCGGTAGTCGCTCAGCCAAGCGGCATCGGGGCAGACCAACCGCTCCCCCACCCTGCCCCTGATTACTTCCGCAACATGGTCTAGACCAGACGCTTCCCCTCCTTCTTTCGTCTTCCGTCGTACATGAACCAGTCGCGGGGCCGGAATCCGCTGAGTCGACTCCTGCGCGCGCCCTTGCATTGGCATTGCAGAAAAGGGCCTTTACGCATCCTTCGGTTCCGGGGACTATACCGTGGGGATGAGTCATTGTGGGGGACTGTTGATTCTACCGACGGCTCTGAAGACACGGTATCACGGCGTGCTGTGGGCCATTCCGGGGGTTTCTTCTTTTTTTTTTTTTTTTTTTAAATTCTTCTTTGGTGAAGCAAATGGCAGGACCGGGGGGAACGTGTGGAGCATCGGCTGCGAGTTGACGGCGAGCAGTTGAAGTGCGTGGACGAGATCGGCCAGATATCAACCTGGAAACGACACCTACGCGTGCGGTCTTTTCCCAGTCAGTGTCTTGCACAAGCCGCCGACGCACGTGCAGCTGCTGCCAGCCCGAGGCCGGCGGGCGACGGGGCCGGGCGGCGCCGTGCTCCACAGCGGCGCAGCTCCGGGGCAGCACCGCACAGAAGGCCGTCCTCGTTGACGGGAGCACGTTTCAAACTGCATGCAAAGCGCATCAATTCCACTTGAAGTATTTATTTGCCAAAGTACATGCCGTCAGATAGCCTGATGCCTCTTCTGGTCCTTCCAACGGCTCGAATCCAACATCCTTCACTGAACACACCTCACCCACCCCCTCCCTCCTCCAAACCCTTCAGCTCTTCTCCCCGGCACTGCACTCATACACTCCACCCTACGCATCGTCAAGCAACCTTCTATCCTTCATTGGAATTGTTCGTGCTCCTTCCTTCTCTCAAGCTTGCAATCACACGGACAGACAGCCCAAAACCCCTAACCGGATAGCAGCCCACGAGCACTCTCCACAATGTCTGCGGTCATCATCGCCAGTGAAGGCAGCTCAAGCCCTGCGCCTTCATCCTCCTCTAGCCGTACCCGCAAACGTCGCGCAGCCACCACCGCCGGCCATGGTCGGCATGGCAAAAAAAGGACAGGCCCAAGAGGCTTCCCGAAGGAGGACCAGAAACTAGAAGACCGGGACGAATCCGATCTGGAAATGCCCACCGCGGCTGACTTCCACCGCCAATATGGCAGGCTTAGCAGCGCAGGCTATACCTGGGGCCCGAAACCGGAAGAGCCCAAGATCGACTTGGAGACGGTGCTCCCAACACCAGCTCCCTGGGTCCCATGCTGTGGTGTTCCAACTTCCTGCAAGAAAGTCCTTGTGTCGTCTCCTCCCAAAGAGCCGACGCCGCCGCCGCCGCCACCGCCACCGCCGCCGAGGCAGAAAGCCTGCCTTGCTTCCTTGCCGCAGGAGATCCGCGAAAACATTTACCGCGAGCTTCTCGTCAAGGACACGCCCATCCTGGTCCACGCAAATTGGACCATGGTTTACCAGCGGAAGAAAGCTGGTCTGAGCATCGACATCCTGGCCGTGTGCAAGACCTTCAAGCGCGAGGCCATCCCCATCCTATATGGCGAGAACACCTTCCACTACAAGATCCGCGACCCTCACGCCGTGCTGGTCGACGTGGATGATCTCATCAGCGGTGGCATTGAGGTTCCCCAGGTCGCAACGGACTCGGAGTACGAGGACGAGGAGAGCAATGCCGACGAAGAGGCAGCTCCTCGCACAGGAGGACGACGCCGGGCCAAAACCGTGGTAAAGCCCGACATTGACATCAACAAGTACTTCCACTTGTTCCGACACATCATCGTTGAAGCCGAAGGAAACCGCACCTCCGAGGTAGATCTTCGGAGAATGAGCAGTGCCGTCAGCAGATTCAAGCCCTCCAAGTCCCATCGCAACCTGAAGAAGCGGATGGGCAATATCCACACCGTCGTCATCAGGGTGTACCCAACGCCCACCGAGTCCAGCAGTTGGACGTTTGAGAACTTCTTCGCACCCAGCTCCCCCCTCCTCGATGCCCTCCGACAGGTTGAGTGCCAGTTTCTCAACGTCGAGCTCATGTGGGAGCCCCCCTCGTCCAACAAGCGCGGCAAAGTGGTCGTCGGCGCCCACAGGACCCTCACCGCGGACATGCGCGCGCTCCGTCTGCAGCGGCGGGCGCTGTCGGGTCTGCCTGATGTCTGGAGCGAGGATTTGGCCAAGCTCCAGCACCGCCTCCGCCAGGCGCGCAAGTGCTGTGCTGCCATAGCCAATCTCCGCGGGTCTTTTCTTGCTGCCTGCCGGGCCCGACGTCCGCAAGCTGCCACGATTTGGGATGATGCAGATGTGGACAATGACGCAGATGTGGACGATGATCTAGATGACGGGGAGTGGGAGGACGTGGTATGAGTAATGGATGGTGCTCGTACGCAAATCCGCGGCATCAAAAGGTCGTTATACGAGGACCAAGGGCGTAGACAGCGATCCCTGGCTTCTCCTCTTTTCAGTTATACGAGGGACATATCGAGGAAACCCGACTCCAGCGTTGCCAACAAACACGACGAAAGGTCGCCATCAAGGAAAAGGGTGAACACGGCGATGTTCTTCGGGGCCTTGTACATTTCGTTTGCTTCTTTTGTCTGGGATGACTCATCAGCGAATGCTTTCTTTATTTGTTTAAGATGTCCCGGTGCTCGTCTTACATCATGTACATTTCCGTGGCTCGCTTCGCCATCTACGCTAAATACCACATCACTTCCATTTGAAATCAAGCTGTTGCGATTTTCACCACTTCTACTTCGAGTGTCTCCGTGTCGACGAGGACCACCTCTTTGGTGGCGGAGAATGACGGAACTGTGATCAAACGAACACTTTGGCCTTCTGGGCCGTGAATGACTTTGGTGGAGAATCGTGGCTGGCAGCCAACAAAGTAGAGGTGAGGGCACGTTTGCAGAACGAAGGGGTCGTCGTCTTGGAACGGATAGCTCCCTGCTCATCGAGTTAGTCAGAGCGTTGACACGTATAGTTGGCGGGGCGGACTTCATACACAGAGTATCCGGCGCGGTTGGCGCGCAACACCTCCACCGACACATTGCCTCCATCATACCCAGCCTGTCGTCGCTGCTGACGTACTTGAACATGTCGTCCACGTTCTGCCCACCCGTCCCCAGCACTTTCCAGCCTTCAATCTCTCCCTCCCACGGATTCGTCACGGCATCTAGCCACCCAGGCTGCGACGATGCGGGATCTTGCCAGTACGTCCTCGCCGTGGGGAGCATGGCGGCGTGAATAGGCTGTTGCGGGTACGTGCCGTTCGAAGGGTCCTGAACGCTGGGCATGAGGGTGACGGGCATGGAAGGCAGGACTTCGGAGAGGAACCCGTCGAACAGCTGCGATGGGAGAGGATTATACCAGCTGGAGTCGTAGCCGAACCTCTTGATCGGCTTCTTGTCGACATCGTCGGCATCGGTTTTGCGTTCGGTCACGGATATGGAGTTGCCAGCAATGATGAGTCTGCTGATGCGTGAAACACGATCCTGGTCAGAGGGCGTCAGGGCTTCCCCGATCAGATACTCCAATAAAAGATCGAGCTCCAGGGAATGCGAAGCGTCGGTGCCGGAAAAGGAAAGGCCAGACACGATAGCAACCTTTCCGCCAGCTCCGACGTCGAGTTTTGTGTCCTCCTCTTTCTTCTTCAGTTTGCCGGTGCCGCTGGTAGGCTTGCTCAGCGACCAACGTTCTGGTTGTGGTGCAAGGTCGGGGAATCTTATGTCGATGACCTCGAGTTCGCCGTTGACATTTTCCGTGCCCATGACAGCGATGATGCAGCCCGTCACCAAGGGAACCGTCCTGAGTAAGTCGCCGACCAGCTGCACCCGACCCGAGTCGTCTTCGAGCATGACCTGATCCGTGTCGTCTTCCGAGTAGTATTTCTGTACCGGCACAGGCCCCGAGATCCAGCGCTACATCATTTTATTAGCCTGATGCCCCCCCCCCCGCCATAAACCCCAAGTCTTTATTGCTCACATCTTTAGAGACGTCTTCCAGGATGTCGGGCTTCAGCGACATGGCCATGTAGACAGTCCCGACGACCCAGCACAGCTCGCCCTGCCGCACATTGAGAACGCGATCTACCCTCTTGGCCTGCTCGTCACCTATGACGGTGCCCTCCCAGGCGGCTGCCGCGGCCTCTTCGACGGCGGGTTTAATCTTCGCAAGACGAAGGAAATACATGTCGGCATATTGCTGCTTGTAGGAGCGCTGCTTGTCCAGGTCAAACGTCCGTAGGGGTCGATACGACGACGCGGCTCTAGACGAGACGGAGTGGGCTGAGTCGCTGGTGCGAGGCTTCAGTAACCATTGAAGACTATAGCACGTTGACAGTGAACTCACGATGGTTTCTGGAGAAGACTCCCGGATGCCTCTTCGAGGGCCACCATTTTTCTCGGTGTTGTGCCAGCATGCAGCTAGACAAGTTGCTACAATGGACCAAAGCATTGGGCTTCGGGGAGACGCGAAGTGTATTTGTAGAGAGCCCCGCGTCACGCGAAAGTTTGGCGTAAACCAGCCGCAGCGGGCTGCTATCGATAAATCCGGGCCCCCCTGACTGACAGGCCATGTACCTAAGGGTGAGGGCGGGATGCTTCTGGAACAACCAAGAGCGACCGGCAGTCCCCCATGGGCTTTGAAGATCACGGTAGGCGCCCGTGTTAATGATCCGGCTTGTTTTTATATTCACGAGCAAGTCGACGGATCTGATAATCCGAGCCACAATTGGATTGGATGATGCTGCTTTGTTCACTGCGAATTCAGGATCAATCACCTTCCATTATGGCACCAGGCTAAAGCGTCCGACGGGACCCGGCACTCTAAATCCACAACGGGCTTGATTTTCAAACCGTTTTGGCGACGTCAATGATATCACCGCCATCTTCCTCCCCCCAGCACAACTCGCCTCGCCACCACCCTCACTCCAACGTCCCGCAACCGCCCGCCATGCCCTCCCGCCCGCCGCAGCCACCGCAGGTGCTCGTCAGCAACCTCTCCTACACCTTCCCCGACTACTCCACCGGCGTGCGCAACATCTCCCTGGACTTGCCCCCGCGTTCCCGCACCCTCCTCATCGGTGCCAACGGCGCCGGCAAGACCACGCTGCTCCGCCTGCTCGCAGGCAAGCGTCTCGCGCCCCAGGACACCATCGCCATCTGCGGCGTCGACCCTTTCAAGGAGGGCCTCGAGGGCGTCACCTATCTCGGCCTGGAATGGGTCCTCAACCCTATTGTCCGCAACGACATTGCCGTCACCGACCTGCTGCGCTCCGTGGGCGGTGATGCCTTCGCGGACCGTCGCGATGAGCTCGTCGAGTTGCTCGACATTGACATGAAGTGGCGCATGCACGCCGTTTCCGACGGAGAGCGTCGCAGGGTGCAGCTTGCCATGGGCCTCATTCGGCCGTGGACTGTCCTCCTCCTCGACGAGATTACCGTCGATCTCGACGTCCTTAGCCGCGCGCAGTTCCTTGGCTGGCTGAAGCGCGAGACCGAATCGCGCGAGTGTACCATTGTGTATGCCACGCATATCCTCGACAACCTGGCCGGCTGGCCTACCCACCTCGTGCATATGCACCTGGGTACGGTCAAGGAGTGGGACACCGCCGACAACATGTTGCAGAGCATTGACGCCACTGTCGGTGCTTCGGGGAACAGTCGCCTTGGCGAGCTCGTGCTTGGTTGGCTGAAGCAGGATCTCAAGGACCGAGGCCCCAGAAGCGAATCCAACCTTGGGCCAGAGGGTAGAACGTATGGCTTTGGTGGCATCAAAGTCGGGGGTTATGGTGATGAGTCCAAAGCCAAGGAGGGTTAGCAGGCCCCCCCTATCAGGGGTGAGAGTCCCTCAGGGGCAGAGACTCGCAGTCTCTGGCTCACAAACAATAGAAATATTGGGCAGTACTGTTAAGTGGAAGGAAATTCGGGGCAGCTGATGCCCGCAAAAGCACGAGCAGCGTGTATGATCTGGGTTTTAATTGTTTAACACGGACCCGGAGTACCGGAAGCACATCTTTCAACGGTGCTTGGCGTTCAAAGAGGTAGCAGGCACAACATTCAACTTTGCCATGCTGCGGAAAACATTGGGAGGTGCGTTATTCGATGTGCTATCATCTGGTGGCCGCTAGGGGCCCAACTCCTATTTTATACCCTGTCTTCAACCTGGGGCATGGAGGGCAACGGTTCATACGGCGTGAATGAGACTTAAATTAGCATGAGAGACATGATGCATGATTCGTAATACCGTCGGTCCCTCCCAAGTCTACTGGGACGAGAAACCCTGGGAGCTCCGTCGACTCCCTTGCGAGTATCTCAAGACCTTCATGGTATTCGTCAGTAATTCGTTTATACCCACATAACCTTGGCTACTGAGATGCTCAAGTACACCCGTGCGGTAATCTTGCCAGCTGAGGCGAATGCCTCCGGACGAAGCTAATTTGACAAGGCTGCTCTGGGTTACTGGTCCAGCATGTCGAACATGGATAGAATCGTCTCTTTCTAGCTCAACCTCCTCTAGCTGCCGGACGCTCTGAATGCTTTGAAGGCACAGCAGAGGAGAATGCGACAGGGAGAAAAGAGATGCAAGGGTAAAAGTCTTCTCCACTGCAGGAACGTACATTGTCAGGGCGCTCGTGGTAACACGGGGAACCATGCAGCCCTGAGTCTCGGGGTCGCTGTCACTGAAAGCTCGTGTGCGCCAGAAGCAGTTGCAGATGTCCATCAAGAAACCGTTGTAGAGGGTAACGTACGCCTTATCGTACGATAGAGTATCGAACCCTTGACTGCTTTCCCGACGGCTTCTCGTCAGCATGGCCATCTCAAATCCCTTTTTGTAGCAGGCCAGAACGTAGCACATCCGGGACAAGGTCGCCAACGACTTGCTGAATAGAAAGCTGTACAGCAGCAAAGCTGGCGGAAGCTCAATACGCATTTCGCGTATCAATGTGTCGTCCGTGATGAGTCGGCAATTCTGCTCGTAAAAGTCAAGAATCGCAGACTCGGTTTGCAGCGTCGGTTCTGTCTGCAAAAGGGCAAGGCAAAGTGTGTTAACGTGACGTACGAGGGCAGCGACTGATGCGCTGGCGTGGTGCGGGATCGCGGTATCAGCTCGCAGCAGTGCTGTCCAGTGATGTAGCAGATTGGTGTACATGGCTAGAATGGCCAGCTGACTGTCGGCAGCGTCATCTAGGACTGCCGTCTCCAGCGGTCCGAAGACATGTTGATACAGTTCTAAGACGTCAGCACAGCTCAGTGCAACACAACGACCAGACGAACCTTTAAATTCATGAAAAGGGGCATGGGCTAGAGTTTGAAGAAGAGCCTCGCGGGGGCCTGAGCCATCCCATGATTGTAAAAACTGGGCGAAGAAATTGAGAAGTAGAGGGGGGAATTCCTAATCATCGAGTCAGTACAAATGCGCCTCATGCGTATGATGGAGAACCAACGTGCGTTTGAGTGACAAAGTCCCTCAAGATAAGTAGCACATCCCACAGCGTCTCTCGATCAGTGCTTCCGTCAATCACATCCTGCAATATGGTGTGTAGCCAATTGACTATACGTTGACGGGACTCCATACTGGGTCGCAACATAAGGAGCTTCTGTAGCAATGGATCTGCCAGAACTGCTACAAGCTGATTAGGCAGCTCAATCTTTTCCAATTTACCGACGAAGACGACTGCGTTTTCGATCTCTTCTAAAGTAACAGACCGCTTTAACCGTTAGTGTGATAGAGGAAATGAAAATCCATGTGCTCACTTCTGTTGCATGCGACGTGCGCACTATAGGGATGACTCTTCTTGCTTGAGACAGCTTCGGCATCTTGTGGGTTCGAAAGCCGTCACGGGGCTTTTCTATTTGGTTTTGAGATCGATGATGATTGTCGAGCTGAATGTCTTCTAGTCTCGCTTGCCACTGAGTATCCGGATGCTAGCTGGATCAGTTCATGCTTAGTGGAGAGGCGACAAGGGCTCATTACCCGAAATGCTGATGCTCGGCCTCGTACAGCCTCTCCCACTATGATATCAGGGTAATAGTCCTTGAAAACTCTCAACAATCCAACAATGGATGGGTCGTTGCCAGTTTTACGGGATAGATCCATGCTAGCAAGACGGACCAGTCAGTCCGTGCTTCCAATCACCAACTGTAGGGGATGAACATACAGAGCTTGGATCCGGAAGGGCTTGACATGTTTTCGTCTGGTAATAAGGGCTAAGAGGTGACACAGCTGAGATCTAGTAGCCGCAGTATCTAGAAGATTAAACAGCACTGAATATGCTTGACTAAGAACGGCGGGAGTCTCTATTAGTTGGAGAACCATCACCAGCCACCTTAGAAGGGCCGCTTGTATGTTAAGAGATGGCTTAAGTTTGCCATGGCCGAGTGATGACAGAACACGAATGACAGCCTGGCGGGTAACGACAGTAGCCGGATAGAGGTTCCTCACTATAGCTGCGAGGCTGGCTTGGTCCAGATGGCTTGGAGAGGTCACCAGGTCAATCAGCCCCGAGAGGGTATCTGGCAGGAGACCCTGGTCATATGCAAGGGAGCTGAGTTCGGCAACTGTGGGCTTGATGTCTGATGAGCGAGATCTGGGCGGTAGCTTGGAAGCTGGTAGAGTAAGCGAAGAACAATGGCTCGAGCTGATGGGTGGTACTGACCATCGACCACCTTGCGCATAAGACGATTGATATTGCCGTCAGAGTCGTCCATATCGTGCGACTTCGTCACCAATAATCTAATGAGAGAACATGATTGCCCGAGAGCGAGTCTGGTGTAGATGCTGACTGAACTAGCGGCAGTTGAGACGCGTTGCGGTGCGAACGGAAACGCGTCGTGACGTTCCTAGAGTCGGAATGCCTACATGTAATCAAGCACATCCCGAAAAGTGGGGCTTTTATTCCACCGGCAGGAACTCCGGCCGACCACGGGGCAGGTGCCGATTGTTTTTATCCACACAAGCCGCACACGTGTAAAGCAACTGGGTAAGTATCTTGTACAGAGTCATTTGAAGTCACACATTGAGCTTTCTTGTGCATAAGCACCGCCCTGCGCTTGGATAAGGTAGATAGCAGTGGTGTGCTAAAGTACTGATAATTGTATTGCACCTACATAAACCTAATATGTCTATGACGTTGGTGCGCCTCGATCACTATCCAAGTACCTACTAGGACTTGAGGTACGGCACCTTACCTTCGGACGCGGGGCAGGTATGTCCAGTACTATGCTGCAGGGTAACCAGAGGGGTGCAGCTGTTGGGCAGGTCGAAACGTCTTGTGGCACCCTTGCGCACTCTCTTTCCCGTCTAGACTTACCATATTGTTTGCCAGTGCATCTAGAGATGCATGAGTGCAGTCGTGTAATTAGTAAGTCTCAACGTATTGGTCATGTTACACTGCTTGTGGCGCCTCACACCATCCCACCCATGCTCCCTAGGCACGATGGAGGAAAGGAGCTCGTAGCGGCGTCTCCTACCTCGGCTTACTCATACTGAGAAGGTCGCAGCCATGGGCTAGGTACCTCGTTTCCCGTTTGCCATTTGAATAATTTGAGTAAGGTGCGGCGAGTTGAGGTACTGATTTAGTAGTAGGTGTCTAGGTACCAATAGATACATGTCTTTAGTGTACTTTGTAGGTATCAATTTAGGAAGCCTTATCCATGCACTCTCAAGCTCAGGCCAGAAATGCTACCAAGTACCTGCATAGTAGACCGTGTTTTGAGAGTGGCAGGTATGCCTTACCAATAGTCCCTTCTAATGTAACTGGCAACGTTTTGCCCTGCATGTTCTGATATCACACCGATGCTTCTTTACTTCGACCTTGTACCGACTTCATCCCAAGACTCGTCTCCGTGATCCTCCCCGACAAGCCTAGTAGGTATGAGCGACGCGGACGAGATGCCACTCAACAATATTGTTTATTCACCCAGAGGCCGCGTCTTCGCCCTCGACCCGTAATCGCAATTAGCTTTCACAGGCCTCTTGGAGGTCGCTTGTCAGTATCTCTGTTGCTTCCTCGAACCCAGGCGTCGATCAACCCAGCCCGGCTGACTTTCTTTCGGCCTCAGTCCTGCCGCCGCAACCCTGGTCATCAGCTGGTGCCACTGTCAACGGCTGCACCGGCAGAATGACAGGGGGTCAGACACTTGTTGCACAATGGTCCGAAGTACAACGATCCTTCTAGTGGCCCATCTCCAAATACCGTCTGATGCCAGCGCTCACGTGCTCACGTTTGGATCAGGAACAACACAATGCGGGCAAGGCAGTTTTGCTAAGCGGATCTCTCTGAAGGGAGGACCCAGTCTCGACTTCCTCGGTTCATTGCAAACATCCACTCCTCCAGCCTCGCCGTTGGCCCATAACACATTGGACTGCATGGATCACATCGTCGTCCATGGCTTACTGCCAGCAGCTCTGGCACCGCTCATCCTACCCATAATGACTGGTGACACGAGCTTGTGCCAACTGGCAATTCGTGTAACCACACAGGGGTTTAATGAGCAAGTCGAGGCGTTGTTACGGAAAACCTATAGCCAATGAGTGGTTGGCTCTAATGCAGCGCACCCTGCACCCCAGCGAGTGGTGTGGGAGCCATGCTTACGGTAGTGTAACGACGAACGGCCGACGTGCTCCTCTTCACTCTATCCCAAATCAGCAGATATCTTGACCAACTGTATACATACGGCACGGTTCGGGTATGCCCGAAACCTGGGTACTGATACATGGCAACACCCTTCCCAACATGTCCTTCCCTGCGCTCGTTGAGGAAGTATCCTGTCCCCCCGGCCGGGACCCCACTCGACCAATGCACGCACGTTAACCGCACCCCATCGTCTTGTACGCACTACTCATTTCGTTATTGCCGTCCAGTCCTCACTGCGAAAGCTCCTGCAGCTGGATTCGATGTGCCAGCGATAACACCTTTTGCTTCATTTCCAAAGCCCCCACCTATTCCCAGCCTGGTAGCATGCCCAATGTAATGGAGAGCTGGAACCAGTCTAGATCATCAGGACATGGCAAAGCAGGGCTCATCTAGAGTCACGTCGCTCGTCATCTGCTCTCCTGTCCATCCGTTTCTCCTCACCAAGTCAAATTCGCAGATGTCAACGACCCAGTAATTCATTCACCAGTGCAGTCATTCATGAATGGCCGCCTAGATCGGCCACGCACGCTCAATTCGTGGACATCACATATCCCGACTGCCTCAAAGCCCTGCAGTGCAACCAGTACTTCGATCTGACAGGCCTCTTGGCTCCTCCGGAACGAGGCCACGTCTCCGCCCTTTGCTAAAGTCCCAGCGAGGTGAGCCGTCGTCATCTGTATATACGTATCGGTTCCCGCTCTAAAGTTACAGTTACGACTATTGGCAAGTCTTGGCTAGCTAGGGTCGCACAACTGCGAGCCTGCTGACTCGTGCTTCACGACTGCTCCCCGGCAGAGGCATCCACGGATGTAGGCCTTGATCAAACTCACGACCTACCTAATCTGTTCGCCGAGGTATGCCGATGCCCACCTTGTCAAAATGACGGATGCACGGGGGGCATTTCATGCGTCTAGTCATGCTCACCTTAACTAGACCAAGCAAACACCCGTTTCGTACCCCAGGCTTGAGCAGACCAAAGAGGGATTTGAGTCACTGCTTGGTAGGATTGATCATTTCAACGCAAGCGCCTGCCATGGCGCAGATTCGCACCTTGAATCTCATATAGATCTCGTGTATCCCGCCCTCCACCCTCCACTCTACTTCAGCGTTTGTCGTCCGTCTGGCAATGTAACATCTTACAGCCATGGCGCAGGTGAAGCGTTCGACAATGCCCGATAGCCCGGAAGACTTCCAAAGGCCTGCACACAGAGTGCTCTGGGATCGTCAAAACTGCTTACCCCTTGACAAGATTTTGGGCGATGACGGAGACGTCCTGCTGCTCCTCACTCCAGTTGTCATTCCTCTCGACGCGGACATCGCCGGGTCTGGTGACCCTTTCGAGCCTTTGGGGAAAGCATTATCAAAGCGGCACCCTTGCGTGCGCCATGTCCCCTATACCAAACGACTTGGCATTACGGGTGTCCATGCTGCCTTCATAAAAAGAGTCAAGGCAGTCATATTCGTCGTCTCGAGCTTCGAGGATGTCGACGGGGCTTCTCAGCGGAAGTCGGCTGAAATCGTCGAGGAACTATGCAAAGAACGGCCCCTCATCGTTGTGACGTGCTGCGAGATCCCCGTGGACGAACTAGGCACCTTCGATTTCCCCACCGTTGTCCAAGCCCCATCGTTTTCAGCAGAAGATCTCAAAGCCATATCGCTTCTTCTTCTAGGGAGGGGCTTGAGCACATCCACTCCCACGCAGCCCGTGGTTCAACCTCTTGGTCCGAAACACAGCTGGAAGACAGAAAACTGGGATCACAGTCGTGATAATGCGAACGCACGTGACTTATGGCTACAGAGCATGCCGAAGCAGTACCATCTTGACCGCGACACTTGGTCGCGTATCCTGGATCGCCCGGGCCACACCACACACCGAGTAGTCTTGCATCCACAGACGAAAATCATGGTTGGATTTTGTTTAACGTATACAAGCCACGCGTATGAGAGCTCGGATCATCTCGTTCGGTCCATTGCAGCGATCGTAGTTCGAGAGGAGTTCCGAAACCAGGGCATTGGGAACATCCTGCACGAAGAGGCAATCCACCGGGTCACGGCAGCACAGCGTATCAGCCGCATCCAGCTGGGGAGCACCTTTCCGAGGTTGTTGTATGGCGTTCCGGCTGATAGTCCGGAGACGTTGTGGTTTCAGAAGCGCGGATGGACGATGAATGAATCAACAAGGGGCAGAGGTCTGATTGCCAGCGACTGGGTATTGCGCTTTAGCGATATGCCAATCTCCAACTTGGCATCCGCCGGTCTGAAGTTTCGGCCGTGCGGGGTTATTGAGAGCGAGCAGGTTCGCAAGTTGGTCTCCGATGAGTCGGAAAGACGGTTGGGTTTCGGATGGTATGACCAGTATGCGCGAGTACTGGACAGTAGCCATGTGGAGAGTATTCTGATCGGGTTTGAGGGCACCACTTTGGTGGCAGCAGCCATTACATACATACCAGGAAGTCAGCATCCTATCGCAGCGGAGCTATCATTGGCGAGGAACGTGGGCTCAGACATTGGAGGTGTTACTTGCATTTGCATAAGAGGTACGTCTGCTTTTTCAAACCAGACTTTGCTTTGACGTGAGATTTGCTGACATCGACTAATCTCCGTCCCAGATGACCCAGAAATGGTCAGCCGACCAGATACTGTAATGGTACGACTTCTGCACGGCTGCTCCAAGCTACTCCAGGAAAGGGGTATGGCAGGCATGTTCATCGATGCAGTCAAGTATGGAGAAGCAGGCTTTGAGTCACTGGGTAAGTGTCGCCAGAATTGCGCCGATGGCATATGCTAACAGATCGGCAGGATTTCGGAAGTGGGCAAAATATAGGGAGGTTTGGCGGACAATGTGAAATGTCAGGGTTGGAAGCCGGTAAGGGGCTAGGGGCCGCAGCACTTCCTTGAGTGTGTCCCTGAGCTATGCCCGATCGCAAGACTCAGGAGCCATATAAACCACGGAAAGAGTAGTGTGGGGCTCTGATTCTCGAAAGCGGCTGATAGGGGACAAGAGGAAGAGTACATATATGTACGAGACAGGATTCTAGAGATATAGGGGGAACTTATACCCTGTTCAGACAAGGACTCCCAGTCAAATTTGATTGTAGCCTTTTAGAGCCTAGTCTTATAGCCGTTGTAGCCTTTTGCTTTATAAGCCTAGATCTTTCATGCGAATAGCTTCCAGCTGTCACAGATCGGGTCCTTGGATGCATTCAAGGGTTATCCGCTGTACCATTTTGGCACAAAAGACTAGGATGTGAAGTCCCTGACTTCACACTGCATTCTCATACATAAGCTNTCCTTGGATGCATTCAAGGGTTATCCGCTGTACCATTTTGGCACAAAAGACTAGGATGTGAAGTCCCTGACTTCACACTGCATTCTCATACATAAGCTGTTCAGGCAGAACAGGCAGGGTCACCAGCGTAGCAGCTGTGACACCAGCAAGGTTTTACTGCGGCTTGCGTAGTAATCTTTGATAAGATAAGGAAAGGAGGTTTGCTGTCTTAAGGGTATATATCCATGTTGAGATAACAATGTGGGGAAAACGTGAACAGCCAGGAGAGGTCGCCGCCAAAAAGACGGCTGCCGACAACAGGTATGACTAGTCAAGCACGCATCAAGAAGAGTATACATAACCTGAGGTCTCGATTACCCTATAACCTGGGGTGTAGATACATTCTAACTAATCTAAACCACTAATTCTAGCCCTAACCTATTATATTAAAAATAATATATAATTAGCTTTTTTTATTAAATTTCTATTTAAATTTTATTTTTAGAAGGTATAAGACCACTATATATATATAGAGGAGGTAATAATATAAGTAGTTAATATATATAAGACTATAATATATATATAGAGGAGGTAATAGGGTAAGTAGTTAATATATCCCTTTGAGTATAATAAGGCTCCCTTAATATATTCGACCTATATACCCCTTAATTTAGGTTAGTATATAAAGTAACTTTTAACCCTTCCCCACTAAAATTATATATATAATAGATATTAATAGTATTATAATAGAAGATATAATAGTAGTTAGGGGGATTAATGAGGTTAATAATAAGCTTTTTATATAGCTTAACTACTATTAATAAGAGCAGGAAGATAATATTATAAGGAGACTGAATTTTAAGCCTATTATAAAGTGCGGCGATGTTTTCTATCTAATATAGCCGGATTAATACTACCCACTTCTATTAACGTTACTAGCGAGCCTAGTCGACCTTCTCTAGCTCTTTTTACCTATATCCCTTATAGAACGCTGGGTCTACTATATAAATAAGGCTCCTAAGCCTAGTCAAGGTCCTAGACCCGGATCTCGCAGTAATAGTAGCTATTAACAATAGCCCTTATAATAAGGGAAGGCTTAGAGCCTAACCTTAGTGCCTAAGATCTATCTATAGCTTATTATATAGATCTATATAGGGAAACCTATCTAGAAGATTATTAGAAGGTCTTAAGGATTAAGAGGAACCTTCCTAGTTACTCTATTATTAAATAAATAACTTTTAACTAGTTCTAATTATTATCCTAGTAGCTGCGAATTCCCCCCTTTTTAATATAGCTATAAGGGCCCTTCTAGCCCTATAATAAGTAATCTAACCGGATATAAGCTATTTCTTTATAACTCTAGGTTCTAGGCATAGATATTACTATAGATGAGTATATAGTTAGCTTTAAAGGCTGTGCCTATGAAAAAACAAAGGTCCTAAAGAAACTAACGCCTATCGGGTTTAAAGTCTAGGTTATAGCCCAACAGGGCTATTTTTTGCAGTGGATTTAGCACACACCAAAATCGATGCCTGCCGGCATCCGGAAGTTGAGGGAAGGCTCGCAACAGCAGGGCTCGCAACAGCAGGGCTCATAATAGCAGGACTCACAACAGCAGGACTCGCAGCGAGGGAGAAAGCGTAAAGTCAGCACTAACACAGAGGTGGCTTTGAACCCTATATAATCTATAGTTGTTTTGCTTGTATCCAGGCTGCCGGCAGCCATCTATTATATCTTCCTTAATAACCTTTTCTCATCGCCGCACCTTTTTAGGGCTCTTAGGAAGCAAGGCATAGCTACTATAGGCATAGCCCGGGTTAACTACGGTATTTATAAGCCCTTTATTATAGCCAAGCAATAAGACTAGGCTAAGAAATATTAGGCTTTTAATATAATTAAGGTTATACTTATATTAGAAGGTTATATAAGTTAAAGGATAGGGATTTAAGCCATTAGATTAATATATATTTATATAGCTA
>LDEE01000002.1:2072403-2361664 GCA_001021365.1 Stachybotrys chartarum | reverse complement strand
AGCTAAAGGTAGGGGTCTAATAATATAGGAATTAATCTCTGCTCCTCTAACTTTATTACTCGAAATATACTTTTATATTAGTTCAGGGGTCACTTAACCTGCTATAATCCCGCTAGAGGATCATTATAGGGTTATTATATCTTTATCTTATAATATTATATCTCTATCTTATAATAAAAAGGCTATTATTTTATAGGATTTCTTCTTAATTTTAATAATAAATTTATATTTATTTATAATAAAAATAGTAAATTTTAACTACTTAAAAATAACCTTAGTATTTATATCTTAGGTTAAAAAATACTTATACCTTAGATTAAAGGGTAATTAAGACCTTAAGCTATTATATTATTCTTTAAGAGATACTAAGAAATTAAGAGAAATTAACATGGAGTTTAAGTATAGCGGGAGCTACTAGGGGGAGAAGCTGAGAATAAAGGCGAGCGGTTGTTCTATATGTTGGCAAAATGGTTTAACAGATTCAATAAGACGGCGACCAACAACAGCTCCTCCCTGTGGTGTAGTGGCTATCACGTCGGGCTGTAATTGGTCCCCCTCGAGTTAAACCTGAAGGTCACCGGTTCAATTCCGGTCGGGGAGAAATGAATTTTTGTTTTAATTTAAATCTATCTAACTAACTCCTTTTAATTTTTATTAGAAAATTTAATAAATATATCTTTTTAATATCTATATAAGATTATAAAAAAAATAGTATAATAAATAGTTTATATTATAACTTTAAGTTAATAATTAATATATTATAAAATTATAAATAAATAATATTTAAAGGTAGGAATTTAATATTATAAGAATTAGTTTTTATTATTATAGCTTTATTATTTAAAATATATTATTATATAAGCTTTAAGGGTTATTTAACTTATTATTATCTTATTATAAAGTTCTTATTTTTATTTATAAGAAATTATTATAATTATAATATTTAATAGCTATAATAGGGCTCTTAGAGTAGTAAAATTAGATGTTGGCCTAGCTAGTATTAGCAATAGAAAACAATCCTAGTGGTTGGATCCTGAAATGGGAAAAGGCTTATGGATAGTAATTAGTGCAACTTACAACATGTCGTCTCTCCCTGTGGTGTAGTTGGCTATCACGTCGGGCTGTAACTGTAATTTGCGAACCTGAAGGTCACCGGCTCGATTCCGGTCGGGGAGATCAATTTTTTTTGTGCCCGCTACATCGCGACAGCCCTATCACTCGCCTTCGTTGCACGACAATCAATTCTGTTGAGCATAGATGCCGAGCACCAACGAGGATGCTCTTGTAAATTCCTGTGACTTGGTTGAGTTTATTAACATTGTGCTCTACGTCTTGATTCTGAAGACTGTTCAGTATCTTTTGGTTTAATTATTATCCAACGTATGTTGTGTTTTGATTTTGCAAACCGTTGCTTCCTAACGTCGGCATCTTCCTTAAGAGTACATTCCCAATGCTCTTCTATCATTTCATAACCTGTTTGTTGGGACACTCTTCGTCGCGAAGAGTCACGGCATGTGGATTTCTGTTGAACTGTTAATTCATTAATCCTTGTTCTCCTCGTCTCCTGTTTTTCTGGAGCCATTTGAGGGGAACTACTTGTACTACGCCTATTTAAGTATAGTACAATAATGTGACCCTCGAACTCCACAAACGAGGCTCGTTCTGGTCTTTTGCATTACGCACTTGTTATGATGCCTCTCCTTATGCACAATGCCTCAGGTTTAACAATTTCTGCAATATTCCGAATATCGCAGTATTTATATGATAGCTTCCTTTACTACGCTGTGGACCCCACCCCTCAGCCTATACAACAATTGCTTTCATATCACTGCAGGGCGCATGATATAACCAAGCGGGGAACTGTCCCAACGTAGATGCAAGTCCCGCGTCCAAGGACACCCGAAAAAAAAAAAAAAAAAAAAAAAGGCCCACATCAAGACGCGCAGGTTGCACAGCATATGCCTCGTCCGAAATAAGCAGTTGACCAGCAACGCGGACTCGGCCACACAGGACGCCCCCCCCTTCTGCATGATCCTTGTCGTACGCAAATGATGATTTTCCCCCTCTTCCGCCGTCCCTCTCTACACCGCGATGCAGCGTCGCCTACCGATTCAGCCATGTGCGACGCAGCCCCAATTCCTGCAAGCACGCTTCGATCCTCTCGCTCGTAACAGCTCCGCCCTGTGCTCTGGTCGTTTTCGTCTTCGTATAACCCAGCTCGGCTGCGCATGCCCACGCGGAAGCCACCCCTCCCCCCTCACCAAGCGAGCATAGATCCAGCACTGAAGAGGGGGGGAGGAGAGGGGGTTTGTTGTTCGCGAGTCATGCAAGCAGCATGTAATGGGCTTTGGGGGCGTAAGCAAATGAAACCCGCCTGTGACCGGACAAAGTACAGGGAATGTACATGAGGCATGCAATCAGCAAGACAAACGCGGGGGGTGTGCGCTCCTTCCGCTGCCACGCCGCAGCCGGGCATCTCGGGCTCTAAGCCGGTTCTGATCAGGGGTCTTGTACATCTAGCCTTTATTCAGTGAATGGTACTGCGTGCGAGCGAAGAAAGAGCCTGTCACAGAACAAGGGTTTTGCCAAGTGTAGTCGGTGATACATGTATATCCTGAGCGATGACTAGCAACCAGCGGCTAGGTACCAAGAAACAGAAAGACTTTGAAGGGGACAAAACAGGTCGTGATGATATTGGTGAGACAAAAACTTTTAGGCCCATAACTCCCGTTCCCCAAAGACGCTCTCGACGCCCTCAACAAAAACACCATCCAATAGTACTTTTCTCTTCCATACCGAAAACATCCTAGTTCTCCTCTATGCCCATTTCGAGAAGTCAACCGTGTCCACTGCCGAGGCTTGCGTGTTTGACGGCACCTCGGTCTCATTAGTCGAAGCTGATGTTGATAGCGTCGACGACCTATGTGACGCTTGCTCGCCCGTGCTTGGATTCGTGAAGAAAGTGGCAACGCTTGTGCGGCGGAGACTGCTAAAACTATCCCTAACAGTGCTGCTGCCTGGTCGTAACGCATCCGCCTGCTGTCCTTGCCCCGCCCCGTCGCCCGTCGACGGTGGCGATGGGGCGTGGTTAGTTGGCCTCGTCGCATGTCTCTCCCGGAGGCGCTTTATCTCCCTGAGACGACTCCTCCATGAGCCGATGTGTTCGCCACCCTCACGGTTGTACCACACCAACGACACCATAGATGCATTAAGAGCGAGAAGCCGGATGAAGCTAGGTAGAGCCTTGAGCGACACCATCTTTGTCTCTGACGCAGGCGAGATCTCGGGGAATCCCGGCTTGCTGAGCACCTGAACCGTGTAAAACGGTTGTCCTCTGTCAGGGCCCCCGGGCGGTGTCTCCTCTCGCGAGGCAATGAATGAAGCTCGGGAGGCCGGCGCGATAACTATGTTGACAAAGTTGAACTGACTGGGGAAAGTGTCAAAGTCAAACGGAAAGCCGGAGTCATTGAAAATGATGCTGACAAAATCGTTGCCAGTATGCCTCTTCTTCAGGTTGCACAGGGGATCCATCTCCAAGTTGGTGGGCATCTGGGTCGTGACATGGAACACAATCTCCGTCACTCGGTCCCTCCAGCAAAACGTATGCTGTCCGTCGGTATCATATTCGCGGTCCAGTCCCTGAGTGTTGAAAGTTGCACCTTTGAGCCGCGTCAGAGTTCCTAGGTTGTTTAGGAATTCCACGTAGTCTCTGCTGCCTGACACGTTGGCAAGTATCTCGGTTTCCTGCGTCTGGCCCTCGCCAATGTAGATGACGCCAACCTTGTGCCCATCCACGGCTGAGTTGCGATCGAAAACTCGGATTGCTCTTTCAGTGGCCTCGTCTTCTGGAAGGGGAATAGGCCGCAAAATATCCGATGTCTGCGGTGTCGGAGATATGAGCTGTACCAGAAGATGGCTGGGAAGAATTGTCACACTGGACCCCGAGCCCTCCCTTGTCGCATCAACATGGCTCTCTTCTTGATGTGGTGGTGGCGGGATGTAAGTTTCACGAATCGTGTAGGAAGATGTTCCAGATGGTTGTCTCTTGGTGATCTGTGCCCAGCCTGACTCGGTGGCCTGCTCTATGGTGACGATGCTGTTCCCGACCAGCCATCGTTTCTTGGCTATCTTGCCATGCAGGGCTTCCGTGAAATGCCGGTCTTCTACCGATTCGTCCACATCCGCGTACGTGACTCGCTGCAGGAAGTCAATCGAGGTGGTGGCTTGCTCATCTGCTGGTTGTCCCGTGCCGTCTGCATCCGCAAAGAGCTTCTTCACAATCCACCCCACGTGAGAAGCGCGTTCCGGCAACTTGAGTGCAAGGAACCAGAACAGTATCACGTGGTAGGCAAGTGCGTGGACATACTGCGGGAGCTCTACCGATGAACTTGTCTGGGACACGTCGCTTGCATGACTAGGAGATCCCGCGGCGGGTGTGTGAGCCTCGCTGCCACGGTTCGCTTGCTTCTTCTCTCTCGCGTACTCCAGATATCGAAAACAGATAGCGAAGACGATGCGGAATTCATCCTCCCTGAAGTGAGCTATGTGATGCATCCGGCTTAGACAGGCTAAAAATTCGAGGATGTGGACAGACACTTGCGGTTGCGTGATGATGCCAGCCATTTGATTCAGCATCTGGACCAGTGACTTGCTTGTTGACAAGGGAAGTTCGTGGCAGCATATCGACAATGCGTGGATGCAGCACTTGGCGCTACGTTCCCAAGTGGAAATGCCCAGCACGAAAGATCGGACGATCTCGTCCTCTTCGCTCTTTTGAAAATGCTCGTGGTAGCTGAGCAACATGGTCAAGCTGTGGAACAGGCAGATGGCGACGTCGGCTCGGCGCAGGCCAGAGGCATTCGGCGGTTCTTGAAAGTTGTTCAGCCGAATCTGTTCGCAAACGAGCCTTCGCAGCGCCTGTATCTGCGGAATAGCGCCTTTGAATACAGCATGGTTACTGAGCTGCGCGGGGAGATGCACCAACACAAAGCTGTAAACTTCCCAATCACAGCCTTGAAGAGTGCCGAGGATAACATCAAGCCAAGCGGAAATGTTGAGGCTAACGCTCCTGCGGCCAATCCTGTCCACAGTCGACTCGCCTTCACTTTCTTCATCGCAGGAAGATGTGGTAGATGCCAGAATAGGGCTGATGGAGCTTGAGACCATGGCAGGCAGGGCATGTGGATCGGGGAGCTTCCATTGCTGCTGGTACTTGGCATTCGCGCTCTTGCTCCCACTTGAAGATCCAGCCGGAACGCGGTGTTCATGCGCTTGGCCCTGGCCGAACGACACCCCTCGAGCAGCGCGAGACTGACCACCGTGCGACATCCGGAAGGCGGATGCGGCCTCGTCCGCTTGCTTCTTGGCCAGAGATGCCTCGGTCCGGCATACGACTGCGGCGAGTGAGGTAATCTCTAGGTCGATGGTAATAAAAATCCGATGAGCCCAATCAGCACGCAAACGAAAAAGTAGTTTCATGGCGGTAAGGCGAGCGTCGATGTCACAATGCTTTGCCTTGGCCACGCTGACGATGGCATTAAACAGCTTTTGGCTCTTCTCTCCATGAAAGTTCATAACCTGGACAAACATGTTGACGTAGGCTTTCGCAACAACATTGGAAGGTGACTGGTCATCCCAGGACGCCTGGCCGTTGGGTGGTCCAAGTGACGTCGTAGAGTCAACCAGCGAGGGCGACGGAACTGGCGACTTGAGTCGTTCATTGGCAATGATACCCTTCAGTGTATCGACGATGAATTCGAAAAGCTCCATGTCACATGAGACAATGACACGCAGCATCAGCGACATTATTGATTCGAGAACCCGCGTGTCTGTTTCCTCCGCAACATCGTGCAGGATGCTTCTGGCTAAACGAGGAATGAGGTCCTGGCTGGCTCCGTCCCCGACCAGGTCCACAATGTCATAGGCGTCCAGCATGGTTTGCAAAGCAAGGACCCGTATATCCGAAGCTCGAGTGCGGTTGCCGAAGAACTGTTGCAAGACTAACGCCAAGTTCTCCTCCCACTGGAGATCAGATGGGGAGCAGCATCGGAATTCCTGGAAGTACTCGAGAACTGTTCGTGCAACAGAGTCGGGGAGGAGATGGCTGGTTTCGGTGAAGAACTTGACGACGGCTGTCCGCGGGATAAACATGCCGGACTTATCCTTGAGGAGAGCGTCAAGCCTATTGATGAGGACAAGTAGTTCCTGTCGGATCGCATCCTCCGGGTTATCGGGACTAGAGCTGCCCTTGGTCCGTTTGATGTCGGGTCTATTTCGTCTAGAGCATTCAGCCGCTACATTCAGGCAAAGCAACCAGTCCTCGGCGACAACGACCGGTTGTAGTTGTCCATTTCCATCGTCGAAGAGGACATTAATCAGATGAAGTACAGCACTGATAACCCTGGACGACGGTGTCGCCTTGACGGTAGCGGCGAGACCATCAACAAGTAATGCGTAAGGCACTGGAGGATACCCCTTGTCCGCGTCCTTCGATACGAGTCTCTGCAGAACAGCCAGAGCCCCTTTAGAGATCCTGGTGATTTCCTTTTCCTCCAGTCCCTCCGTCACTGGATTGCGTAGGATGTCGAGCAAAATGCGGATGGTCGCTTGCCCGTTATGGGATTTGCACAAGTTGCTGACGGCGCGCCATGAAACTTCCTCCAATTTCGGCACAAGGCAGTAGATGGAGCTCAACACTTGGACGCAATCATTAAGCTTCTCGGTGGGAATAATACCAAACGTCCCTATTGCATCGATGACCGTGATGCAAGCTGTCAAATCATCTTGTGTGCCAGTGCTCATGCAGATATCCAACAGCGTGTCAATGAGTGACCTTACCGAAGCTTCGTCGGCTGTGTTGAAGCTGAACTTGATGACATCGACCAGGAAACTGAAGAGCTGGGCAAAGTTCTCTTCTTCTCCAGACTTTCCCGCCTTGTTTTTGGACCCGCTTTTGGAAGAGCGCGATGACTTTCGAGCGAATTTGGTTGAGCTGTACGAGTTTTGAAGCCATTTCGTGATGAGAGGCAGCAGTTCGTAGTCAAATCCCGTCAGGACACGGCCGTGGTTTGTCAAATCCACAAGAGCCGCGAGCTGTAGATGGAAGTCTTCGAAATTGGTGGGGGCGGAGATGGTCTGAAAGTATTCCCTGCGCTCGAGATCCGTGGACGAGGGATGCTTCACGCATTCGGTCAGTAGCTCCCAGCCCGCCGTGCGTGAGGCCTGCGGGTTTGTGTCCTCAATCAGATCCTTCGCGGCATACCATATATCAAGGACGGGATTGAGAGGATAGTCGTGGATCGCAAACTTCAATGTATTGGCCGCGGCAATCCTCTCGGTAGGTGTGCCATTCTTCAGAAGCTCCAATGCTTGTGTGTGGGAGGTGGTGAGGGCTCGCGAGCTGGTCGAAGTGGCATTCACCAATTCAGCCCTTGGCAGCACGACTGAGGACGAAGACGCAGGGAGCGGGGGAGGAGATTTCGAAGATTTCGAGTGTGTCAGGCCGCGGAAGACATTGGCGAAGCCCCCTGGACGTGAGGACTCTGGCGAAGACGCATCACCTCCAGCTGGGGGTGACATGTGCCCGTCGGTGTCTCGTACCAACGAAAGGGTTAGGATAGATCTACATTGACCAGCACATTAGAAATCTTGGGTATCGCTTTTGTCAAGAGCGCATCTGCGGTGAAATCTCGACAACGCAGCTTCTTATCCTTCACACCTGGGCTAGGACCCGGTCGGCAGATATGGAACGGAAAGCTCTGTAGAGGCGGGACTCACCACCAGAAAAAAAAGCGTCGCCTTCGCATTTAGTGTTATGGAAGGGGGCTTCGCTGGTTGCCGCTTAACGGCGATAATGGCCGCAGAATGCGAAGGGTTGTCATTCAGACTTTATCGGCCAACAATTGAGCAACAACCCCAACCAGGCGAGGATGGCAGGATGGATGAGGCCGGCCTCGGCAAGGCGTCTGAGGAGCGAGAAGACGCTATCGTATTCGACGTCGCAAATCGGAAAATAGCCACAGGCACGGCTGAGGTGGTTCTAGATCGCTACCGAAGCCAGATCAAGCGAGGCAAGCGGTAAAGTTGTGCAACGACGGCGGTTTGGGTTGTGCCAGCGAGCTTCGAGATGGCGGAAGGGCAAGCTAAGGTAAGGTGCACAAATCGACTAGTGTATCGCAATTCTCGCATCATACCAAAAGGAGAAGCAGCTATTCGCAGCGACAACAACCTGGAAGGGGAGAAACGGCTTGCGATGCTGTTGAAATATGTAGGTTTTGGCGAACCGGCCGTGAGAATGCTCAGCGCAATTGGGGCAGGCTGCCTTGGCTGCGGTTGGAAGGTACAAGGGGGGAACCTGGGTCCAGTAAGCCACAAAAGAAGGCAACGTGATAAATCAAGATAAGAACCACACCTCACAACCGTGCAAGCCGTCCGTGGTAGACGGTGCTTGTCAGGCCTACGATACAGAAATTACCGACGAGGTAATGCTCTGGCTGCGCCTGCGCCTGAGATTCCCGGCTTTTCCTCACAGAGTGTAGATCTGGCCATCACTAATATGATCGATGATGGTGTTCGTTTCCTGTTGGTCCGAGCATGGTACCTACGGGAGCGACTGCACTTCAAGAACATGGGGCAATTGTTGCGTTGGCTTTAGGTCAAGATTGCGATTACCAAGACGAACGGGGCACGATTCAAGTTCGTGCTTGTCCTTGGTAGACACGTCTCCTCCAAACGCGGCCATCGCTAAGCTTAGTAGCCAGCACGTTTTGGATGTTGGATGGAGGTGGATACAATCGGCTTTACGTCACGATGGGGGCCACAACCAAGGTACTGGCAGAGCTGTTGGCCTTACATATGCCTTGCGATTCTGCTTGCCTCCTCGACTTCCGACAGCCTGGCAATCGAGCAACTTGAGAATCCCATGCTTGTTCCGGGCAGTTGGAGCACATGATCGGCCGCTAGAGTAAGTCAAGGCCTCGTGGTCAAATCATGACGTTATCAACAGCGCAAATACTGCTACCGGTTCACATAACGGTTCAAGGGTTTCTCGGTCGTCCCCTTACAAAGTATACTCCTCTCCCAACTCAACCCTTGGATGATGCTGCGGCAGGCTTCAGACAACCATCTCGTGCTCTATTGCTAGTAATACACAGATGCTTCAATACTGCTAACTAGAGAGCAAAATACCCATGGCTTCTTCGAACTCGGTTCATCAGCCGCTTGTATTACTTTGTTAGCAAGCTTGTAGAGGTCTTATCAACTGTAACGAGCGCTAGATATGAATAGCAAGTATCAGGCATTCTACCAGATATGACCAAAAGAAAAACTTAGGTATGATGTCCAAAAAAAAAAAACAAAAAAAAAACAAAAAAAACCCCCCAGACAAAGATGGAGGCGTGCGAGGCTACCGGAAAGTAGCTTCAAGCACCCCACACAATTGCCGTGCCAGGCTGTCTAAATCGGTCCAGATAAAAGCAAGCTCTGTTATTAGCACATGATGTAGGTAGCATGAGTAGGTATTCTACTTTATCTTAATCGGTCATCACGTCATACCAAGCTACTATATGCACTTTTTGGACAGGGTAGCCGTACCAACATCACAGAACAAAGGCCCGTGATCGAATGATTATCTGGTGTTTGCGCGAACCACAGTGGTGGACCTACCTCAAGAGTACTGTAACCTAGCGAAGTTGACGTACAGGTACATCACCGCCCCACCTTTGGTGGGCAGAACTGGAGTTCCTGGCCCGGTTACCTCGTAGGGTTGGACGCTAAAAAGTTTCCTCCATTGTTTCGGAGCTCCCTCGCTGTTGGATATTTGAAGCCACCCATCAATTACCTTCCAGATTCTTCCTCTGCCAGCAGACCTCACACCGACGCTGAAACTCCTCACGGCGACTCTTCACGATGGCGGCGGATATCGGCCGTATTTCCGAGCTGCTCAACGCAACTCTCGATCCTAGCCAGCATCGAAAAGGTACGCTGCTCTCCGCCGTTGCCCCGCGATTCTGATGACCCTGTGCTGATAAACAAACCCGTCGCGCAGCTGAATCCGCCCTCAAGGAAGAGGCAACGAAGCCACAGTACTCGCTCGCCCTGCTCAATATCGTCAACTCCGCTTCTCTTCCAACGAGCACCCGACTTGCCGCCGCTCTCGCCTTCAAGAACTTCCTCCGTTCCAACTATGTGGTGCGTACCCATGGCTTGTCCCGCCGTTCCATTACATTCCATTGCTTGTCTTGGACCCTGCGCTAAGCGTGAAGCTTTTCCAAACAGGACGAAGAAGGCAACTACAAGATATCCCAGGACGAAGTCCAAACAATCAAGGAACGCCTCATTGGCCTCATGATCTCCTGCCCGCCAAATGTCCAGACTCAGCTTGGTGAAGCTATCAGCATCATTGCCGACTCCGACTTCTGGAGGCGGTGGGAAACTCTGACCCGAGTATGTCTGATCCAACAAACCTCGCGTTTTCCCGCTCACCGTCAACCAGGACCTCGTCTCCCGTTTCTCCAACTCCGACCCCAAGGCCAATGCCGGTGTTTTAGAAGTCGCACATTCCATCTTCGTGCGATGGCGTCCACTCTTCGCCAGCGATGAGCTGTATATCGAGATCAACCATGTGATTGAGACATTTGGTCAGGCTTTTGTGAAGCTGCTCGTCGTATGTTCCCTGGCGTGCTGTTTACTGTTTTTTTCCCCCTTCACTATCCCTAATTCCAACATCTACAGACTACCGATGCCAAAATCACGGAAAAGGCTACCAGCAAAGACGAATTGAAGGCGTGGTTCGAGGTTTTAGATCTCCAAGTTAAAATCCTGTACGACATGTCGTGCCATGACCTGCCTCCTATCTTCGAAGAGAACCTCTCGAGCATATCACAACTTCTCCACAAATACTTGACCGCTTCACACCCTATACTCGAGACGGACGACGATGCCGAAACGAGCGTAACAGATTTGGTCAAGGCGGACATCTGCGAACTACTGGAGCTTTACATCACTAAGTTCAACGATGATTTCTCTAAATACGCCGAACCATTCATCACGAGCGCATGGAACCTTCTCTCGTCCATCGGCGTCGAGACCAAGCATGACGCTGTGGTCAGCAAGGCACTGCACTTTCTAACTGCTATTGCTTCTAGCAAAGATCATGCAGAAATTTTCAACAACGAACAAGTCCTCACCCAGATTGTAGAGAAGGTCATCCTTCCGAACGTCGCGCTGCGGGAATCAGATATTGAGATGTTCGAAGACGAACCTATCGAATACATCCGCAAAGATCTGGAAGGCTCCGACACGGACTCGAGGAGAAGATCGGCTACTGATTTTTTGCGCACGCTGCAGGTCAAGTTTGAGACACCTGTCGTGAACGTTGTGTCCAAGTATATCAACCACTACCTCACCCAGGGCAAGACAGACTGGAAGGCAAAAGATACCGCCATCTACCTCTTCTTGTCCATAGCCGCACAAGGCGCGGTCACTGCTGCGCAGGGAGTCAAGACGGTCAATCCTATGGTCAATGTTGTCGAATTCTTTGAACAGCACATTGCAGCCGATCTGATCGCCAATACTGGGGTCGAGCCCATTTCCAAGGTTGACGCGATCAAGTACCTCTACACGTTCCGAAGCCAGCTCACGAAGGAGCAATGGAAGCAAGCCCTCGGACCCTTAATTCAGAATCTTAACTCGGACAACTACGTTGTCTATACTTATGCAGCTATCGCTGTAGAGCGAGTTCTTTTCCTGGCGGATGATGCCGGCAATCCCATGTTCCCTCGCGCGGATATCGAGCCCTCTGCAAAGGAGCTCCTTGCGCATCTATTCAAGCTCATAGAAAAAGAATCAAGCCCGGCTAAGCTCCAGGAGAACGAGTTTCTCATGCGCTGTGTGATGCGCATCCTGGTTGTGATCAAGGACGGCGCTTCCGCTCTGATTGACAACGTCCTAACGCACCTGATCCTTATCACGAATGTTATGAAGCAGAACCCTAGCAACCCTCGCTTCTACTACTATCACTTCGAGGCCATTGGCGCTCTTGTGCGCTATTGCTCATCTACCAGCGCTGCCCTTTTCAACCAAAAGTTGTGGGAGCCTTTCCACCAGATTCTGGTGGAAGATGTTAGCGGCAAGTTTCATGTGCTCCTTAGACGCGGATGCCTTTGCTAATATTTGGTAGAGTTCATGCCTTATGTCTTTCAGGTCCTTGCCCAGTTGCTCGAGTCAAGCCCCTCCGAAACAATATCGGACAACTACAAGGCCCTCTTGGTACCACTCCTCAACCCTCCCTTGTGGGAGACCCGTGGCAATATTCCAGCCTGCACACGTCTCCTTTCGGCGGTCATCCCTCGAGCCTCTCAAGCCATTGTTGCCGAAAATCAGCTTGAACCCGTTCTTGGTATCTTCCAGAAGCTACTGAGCGGCAAGAAATCGGAACTATACGCTTTCGACATTCTCGATTCCATCGTAAAGTCGTTCGAACCGTAAGTCTGCACAAAAAACCCCGTATGGGTATAATGCTAAATGTTGCGATATAGTGCCACTTTGGACAAGTATTTTGGAACAATCCTTCAGCTGGTTTATACCAAGCTACAAGGCTCTCCAGCAGAGTCTCTGAAGCTTCGTTTTGCTAGGTTCTACCATTTGGTAGGCGCTCGACTGGAGACGGGCTACGGAGCAGACTACTTCATCAAACAGTCGGGCCAAGTCGATGAGCGAGCCTTCACACAGGTCTATCCTGCATTTATCATTGCCGAGACTGAGAAGCTTGCTCGACCGGTCGACCGCAAGCTTGCCGTCGTCTCCCTCACAAAGACCATATGCGATTCCCAAGCTTTTGCCCAACAGTTTGCCAAGGGCTGGGCAAACACTACCCGCGTACTGCTTTCGCTACTGGCAAACCCGCCTACAGTGGCTGCCGGTGCGGGTGACGAGATCATCGCCGAGGCCGACGTAGATGACATCGGCTTCGGCATGTCCTTCACGGCTCTCAACACCTGCAAGCCCCTCGCCCGCGACGAATTCCCAGAGATCCTTAACGTCGCGACTTGGGTCAAGGAGTACATGGTCGCGGCCAACCAGAGGCACGGAGGTGCTATTGAGGGCTTCGTCACGCAGCGCTTGCCCCCGGATCAGCAGGAGGCGATTGCTCAGTATGTTCGATAGGCTCGAAAGATTCTTGAGCCCCGCGCAGTGCGACGAAGAGACCTCTCGAAAGGCAGGGTGGGTTGGAGCTGGGATGATTAATCGCTACGAGGAGTTGCTGGGTAGATTAGGAGCAGGGAGTAGAGATGCGGGCTGGCCATCTTCATTTGATCATACGTGGGAGGGGCTAGCGGCAAAGAAAAACATGAGACGGTGTTGAAAGATATCATGGAGGTCTAACAAGATAGGCCCAAATCGTCTCCGGTGAAGAAGCAGAACCGAATGAGACATGACGATAATGCACGGTGGCCGATCGTAATATGCGACTTCACGGGTTGACAGTCCACGCCCCGACAGTCAAGTGAAGCCGTCAAAACCTAGCGAGTTGTTGTAACTAATGTGTTCAGTTCACATCCATCACATCACAGTCTAATCTAACCAAGCGAGTATTCGATAATAAGCTATGTACATTCTCCACTCAACTAGCCTCCCCTGAGCATTCTGAGTCGTTCGTAGATCCGTTACTTTGTTCAAAAAAGGAGTTGAAAAGAAGATGAAAAAAGATGACAAAAGGTAAGCATCGAGGAGAGAGCCTCCGTGTAGCCAGCGCCCGTTTCTGGTTTCATAAGCCGTCGTGACGATGAGTCGTGTCATCATGAGGTATCAAAACATTATACAAACTCATTGCATATCCGCCAAAATGTAGTACAAAGACGACCGCTCAAGAAAGACAAAGCAATAAACAGACAAAATAATTATGCAGTGGGAACGGCCAGGAGTACCGGCAGTCATCTCAGACAAAGCCGCCATCGGTGCCCACGACACCGACGCTTCCGCGCCAGCCACACTTCTTATCATGGCTGTCCCTGTCGCGCTCGCGAGGGGGTGCTCCGGCGCTGCGGGGATTCATGCTGGGCCGCGACGAAATATTGGGTTGTGCGTCAGGCTCCCCATTGACGCGGTTGCTCCCGCCGCTAGTGTTCGTCTGGACAAGCAGTAAGCTGCTGGTGCTCGAGAGCCGTTTCGTGAAATCTGTGAAACTCAACCTTTTGGTGCTGGAACTGGACTGGCGCTTTTCCAAGCTGGGGCGCGTAGGTTCGTTAAGTGTTTTCCCCATGGCGGACGGCGTCTCGAACTGAGAAACCGCCGAGACGGCTTGAGGGGTGCTGTTACTACGAGGAACTCCATTCGGACGGCTTTTGGCATGAGCAGTATGTGGTCGAGGAGGCGGGGCTCGTGTCCTGAGCGGAAAAGAATCTGCTCTCATACTCTGAATAGGTTTCGGGAAGGGCAGTCGATGAGAACTTTGGGGAGAAAAGGGTTCGTGTCTGTTTGTAATGAAGTCCAAAGCTCGTTGAGTCGTGGGGGGGATCAAAGATGGTGACTGCGGTTCGTGGTATTCGTGGACGAAGTTGGCATCGTCGGAATCTGAATCCTGATCATCCCCAACACCTGGCGAATCGGAGCTGTCATCCCTATCGAATGCGCTGCGCAATTTCTGGTTCTGCACCTGTGACGCTGTCTCCCTCCTTCTACGCTTCTCGTCGGCTTCCCGCATCAGCGCTTCGAATCGAGCAAGGGAGCTTAATTTATCCTCCCCAGGTGTTTCATTCTCAGATCCTGGAATATATCGCATCTGGAACGCTCTGTCAAGGATGGTCTCTCGGGGGGCGGGTGGAGAGCTCGAGTCGGCAATGGAGGAGGGGACAGCCTGCGAGCTTATGCTGTCCCGCCCATGGATAGGAGAACTGACGGTAGAGGAGCGGCCCTGTGCTGATGTCCAGCCCTCGATAAACTCGCCGTGATACTCTGTCCTTGGTGATGGCAAGTCAGTTGGGAAGTTGGTAGAGATGGCCTGTCCAGGAATTGGATATCCCATGTGCTGGATAGGATAATTGCTAGTTGTGGAAGGGGATGAGATGTCGCTTCGTTTGGAGCGCAAGCTCGGCGATGCGGAACTGAATGTTTTGGGGCGCTCGCGAGTGCCAGTAGAATAAGTGGCGGTCGACGCCTTGTGCTGGAGTACACGGCCGTCGCCACGGCTAGCGTAGCCTTCAAATTGAGGAAAGCCATCGGAAGTGTCCTGGCGAGTGGCAGCATTGGCGAGGTCCGGTGATGTCGGGGTGATCGGGGTGACTGGACCCTTCCTCGACGTGATGAACCGGGCCCAATCGTGAATGCTAGGCCAAGGGTATTCTGGTGCCGCTCGGAACCAAAGGGATGTTGACGAGCAGTCTTTCCCCGACATGAGTCCCGCGGCTCGACTCGATCTCCGTTTGCGATCCCTGTCAGCGAGCGTGAGTACCAATGTTGGGAGGACCGGTCCTTGCTTCCGGTGTGCCAGCATCTGCACCTGGCAGTCAATTATGGCATTGATGGACCATTGTTGCAACGGTTCGAGGTCATCCTGCAAGTAACATGGTTAATTTGGTTTCGTAGGCAGTCAAGCAACATGATTTACCTTGGACTTGAATACTGAGATACAGTATTCCTCGGTCGGCACTCTTGCAAGGGACTTGGGTCCAGAGGTGCTAGCGCGGGCGGATGCAGCTTGCGAAAGATGCTGAGCCGGCTGGTCTTTATAGATGACTGTGCGCCGACCAACGACAACATATCGAGGCTATTGCAGCATGTCAGTATTATCGTCGTCGAATTGTCGATGATCTCGGGAGCCCGACCTTCCAAACAGCGCGACCGAGAATTTGGTTCCGGTCCGGAGGACTGAGGAGAATGCCTTCTAGGCTGTCCATGGCCGGCAATACGAATCGAAAACGGATAACGCAGGTGGTAGTCTATTGGATCGAATGCATCAAAGCAGGCGCATGCTGAACGAGAATCACGGCGGAATTTCCTATCATCCCCGTGACAAAGTAGGATGGCCGTGAATGAATCGGTTTATAGATGCTGGTCGTTGGCCGCTTACACGGTGCGTCGCAGCTGCCCGTCTCCTAGAACATGCCCGCAGGGAAGGCTTGAGAAAGACGCAGGCTGAGCCTGAATAGAGCCGTGAAATTGAGGCGAGACTGTCGGTTCGGGTTGACGGACGGTTGCGTCGTCCAGGGCAGAAGAGAAAGGATGAGGCAGGGTGGACGAGATTGGGTGAGGAAGGAATTATTAGCAGCTGGACGCAAGGATGGAGGTACAGACGAGGCGTCCGGGGACCAAGGTTTAAAGAGTGGACGCTGCCGGTACAAGGGTGAGTGGGTACGGCTGTTTGGTGCGGGTAAGCACAGCGATTCCTTCAGGTATCTCCTGGGTAGCCATCTGTACCCATGCCCCGGTAGACGGTTGGTCCTACGGTAGGCGCAGTGGAGAGCCGGGGCTCGAGCAGGGCAGGACCCATCCCAAGCCATTTGTGCTCTGGCAGACTTGGCTGTGCGTGCCCCGAGCCAAGAGATGACTAAGTACGAATACCTACCAGAATTGGCCTCGAGACATGGCATTAGACGCAGGGAGTACCGTTGTGCAGGGGCAGAGAGACTTTGGAGGTACCGACTGTAGTCCGTGCACGATCGAGTGGATTTCAGCCAACCCTCCGTCGGTGGTGACTCCGAAGTCACTCCATTCTCTTCCATCACAAGGTACCTACTAGTAGCAACTGAAGCCACACACAGATGTACCGTACCTACCAGTTACTTTACTTACCTTACCTGTCAGATTGTGATGAAGCAGTGGAAAGTAATGCAAGAGGAGTGGCGTCTTCTTGAATTGCTAGTCCTGCCATTTCATGTCATGCCACAGACATCATGTCATATTGTCTTTCACATGACAGATCACCTAGTACAACGCAGAGTAAGAGGCATGGGCTCTGTGTCCTTTCCAAATGGAAATTGGGTGCTAGGTAGGGAAGAATTCTGCCACAGTGCGGGTACGCATGGGGTTCGTCCTTGGGTTCCCCTTTCGTCTCCTTTTCCAGACGTCCAGGGCTCCCCCCTCGTACCTAATCTCCTGTCCCGAGCTACGATCTCGCTTGGCCTACCTTGGCCCATGGGCTCGGCCAGATCACCAGCCCGTGGTCTCTGCCATTCCTTTCCTATGGCCAATCTTAGCATGGCTGTGCGTCACGCTGTTTCAAGGCTAGACGACAAACAGCCCGCGGCCCAGTCTGTTGATCATGTCCTCCTCTCCCAGTCCCCTAGGGTCACTCGGCCTTGTGTGAAGCGAGGCGACAGGGCCTGCGCGTCCTTGGGTGTCCTGAGACTCCTGGCAATCAGAGAAGAGCGGTCGCGGCGATGCTATCATCGACCAAGTACAGAATGCCAGTCTCAGATTGACAGCACCCTGACCCCAAGCGGAGTCGCTACGTTTGGCCCCGGGATCAAACACCATTAGTACGTTACCTCATGCAAGGGTGCCGCTGCATGTGGAAATCCAGGCACAACAAGCCTTGGGGGCCTTTGGGGAGCCTGCCACCACTTCCGTCGGGCCAGGTGTTCACGACAGAGGCAATGGACACTAAATACCCTTGCTACACCTCCAGGCGCCGTTGGCGACAGGCTACCGCAATACCTTCGTACCACCCTCTAAACAAGAGCGATCTACCTCTGTGGCGTTGGTTTATATCCTCCGAATATCGTGCTCTGTTCAAACGCGAGCTCTCTCCACAACCACGGAGATCCGCAAACGGATAACTAGGATGGCATATCAAGCGAAAACAGGCTCATGTGGCGGCAGTTCGCCATGTGCCCCTTGCTTCAACTCCCATGGGTCGTCCTAGATATAGCTGTCGGAATCGAAACGATCCGCTTTACATGGGTTTTCAACTCTCACGCAGTACCGTCCGACTTTCCCGTTTACTGCCATTCATCGGATAGGTATACCATGGGCTCTGCGTTGCTCTCATCAACTACCAAGGACTCGATCATACAGTACGGCGCTGTTCGTCTGCGCCTTCTCGAAATCCCGATCGGGTAATTCCACGTTTCTCAAGTTTCGCGCACCCCACAATCACCACCCCCTCTAGCAACATACAAGACTACCTGCTAGTTCCACTGCGCCCACAGTCATTGAAATCAGCGAGACGCACCGGATCGAGGAATACTCGGGAGGGACTGGGGTGTTATTCACCAGCATTTTGCGTTGAATGCTCGGTTCACGGAGTACAGATGGAACATTCGGCCCTCGACCATTAAATGTACGGCCCCCAGAACACAGCCACATGCTGTACTGGCTCGCGCCGCAATGCAAGGGACATGAAGCATGAAGTGAGGGCTCCTGTAGTTTGCCGTGGCTGAACATTTAGCGTGTCGAGATCAGACATATGGAGACCTTGTGGATTTGATCCTTAAGCCATTAACTCCTCAAACACCATTCGAGAAAGGCATGGCCACAGACGAACTATTAACACAGTGCTCCGCAGCGTGGTTTCTATCGCCGATCGTCTCCTATTCAACCCGATTCCCCCAGAGCCGCAACCCTGTCCAGTCCCTGCACAGCTTCTGAATCATGTCGGCAGTACAAAGTAGTCCGGCCTGGGCTACCGTAGCCACAGGGGGGCTGCGGCATGCCATGTACCGTGGTGTATTATTTCCGGCCTTGACTTGTCCTTGTATTCTGACGGTGTCATCAAAGTGTCAAAATGAAGCCGCCCAAATTGAATGGGATTGTTCTTTACAACCCGGTCTGCCAAGCTGACACGTGCAGACATCCCCACTCGCCATGCTATCTTCCATGGCACGCTGCTATAGTCAAAGATATCCATGGTTATATTGAGGACAATAGTTTGTGACAACGTCAGAAAGCTGCATACCGTACCCGGGCAAATGGAGGGACAGCATGTGCACATGCAGACCTTGGCGAGGGCACAGGCGTCTAGAATAATACGCCAGCAGGGTCCAGGAACAGATCTCCCGGACGATGCATGGGCAGTCCACATTATCCGTTGCCGTTTCGTCATAACAGCACTTCAAGCGTCAAGGATCCGATAAGGGTTGCTGCTGAAATTTGCACGGGGCGTGATCGCATTCTTGGTCGGTGCCCCTGGGGTCACTGACCTTCTTATCTTTGTTTCCACCATTCCCGTCCTTATTAAACGTGTTTCCAAGGTACAGTAGTCTCCCCTTTGTTTCCATTGGCTGAGACCCCACGGCAGAACAAGGCATGGGATGGTTGCCGAACGGCAATGTGCTCCTGATTTGGCAACATGTCCTCATGATTTCTTAATCGCAATATGATTCTTTAGCCGCAATATCACAAGTAGGGGCGCATATAGTACGACTACGCTGAAGCGAGAGGGCAACGTGACGCCAAATGTAAGTAATCCACAGGCTGCTGTCCAGGTTCTTTGCGGAACTGCCCACCTTGGCACTCTCGGCCGAGCCGCCGATGGCGAAAAATATCCCGCGAGAGGAAAGCTTCGCAAAGGGCTCAACGTCCCGGGCTAGACCCTGACCGCGGCATACTACTTCACCGTCTGACCGGAGTGTTGATCTCTACCAACCCATTTGCGAAAGTACTGTGTTAGGTCCTGATGGCTGTCGGATGATTGTTCATGACTTACATCGGGGTACGGATCAGGCTACTCTTCGCGCAGCTCGATCTTATGGACGCTACACAACTCTTTGTTGGTAGGCCGTAATGCTTGCCCGTGGTTCTCAATAATTCTCATCACGTGCTATCTCGGCTTCAGATGTGATGTTCGCTTAATCAACATTGTGTTCACTAGCCTCCAGTGCCAAGTCGGCCCAGTCCAAAACATACCGCCAGCTGCAGTGTCTGGCTGAAGAGCCCACTCTCATACTGGGGCAATCCACAGAACAGTGCCGCAAGAGGTTCTTGCTGGATCGGCCTACTTTTCCTGAGGCGAGGTTTGGTTGATCCATGACCAGTCCGCTCAGGGCCTATCGGGAGCGAGGGCATCCGCAAGGTAGTTTTGCATCGAAACACGAGGTCAGGCGGTATCATGTACGCTAGCAACCGTGACAAGTCTGGCGGCAGCGTCCGTGCCCCTGATGTCGGTCCGTCCCACCACCCTACTTCACTGCGTGGACCGCTTGGCCATGTGGTTCCGAACGCTTTCGGGATGGCAATGGAACGGCTTCTTCGCAGGCCACTAGTCTCATCGCCGGTGCATTGCGCCACTTCTCGAACGGGGCAATGGACTTCAAGAGAGTCAGCTGGACGGTCAGCCTCTCCCTCCTCGGCTGCGGAGCGTCCGATCCATGGGGTCCGAGGGGGCGACGACCATTGTTTGGCTGTCCTTGCCTCGACCCTGCATGCTGCAACTTTTTCCGCTCATGCAGGTACGGTTCGGTTCGCCCACGTCCGGCCACTAACTGTTGCATGTCTGCCAGCCAGCCAGCCAGCATCCTGGGTGAACCATTGGATGGCAACGGCGAGAGCCCAGTCCGGGGCACTTCACCTGGGCAAGGTGGCTAAGACTGCAGGTTGGGTTTTGCGACTTCCTGATCAGGAAAGGAAACCACGGCCTCACTCTCCATCACACCCATGCAAGGGAGACGGGAGAAAGGTTTCGTGGCAGGTGATAAGTCACATGCTCTCTGACTCAGTTTCCTTGATTTTCCCCCAGGCTAAGGTTCTCCCAGCTTCGGGCATTCGTTCTCCTCATGGGTTCCCCGCACGGGCGGCTTGATCGTGGCATCGTGGGTCTCTGTCCCGCTCAACCTGGCTACTTTCGGTTATGGCTATCACGGCATGGGAACCTGCGAGCACTGGCAAGCCCACGGTGGCTAGTGTCGGTGGCCGTTCTCACATGCGAAGTCGTCTTGTCTAGTGTGTTGCTTTGAGATCGTAATCTCGACAAGATATTGAACTGCCGCTAGAGAGAACGAGACTTCCCCGGTCCCACGTTGCGATGTTTATAGTGCAAGGAGTGTGGCAGTGTGTAGATAAGTCGGTGTACGAGACATGTAGAACATACCGAGGAAGAAGACGGACATGATTTCCATCACGTCTAAAGGGAGGTACGTAGTAGGAATAGTTTGCATCAGGGAAATGAATTACAAATGCTGAATGTCTCCTACCTAAAGATGAGTATATTGGTGTTCAGAGTCTACTACATGTAGGGTAAGTTCGGGTTCCTCGCTTCACACCCTCATTGCCAGCCATGGTCAATATGCTGTGAAGTATGCGCTCACATGCTTCAAACCTACGGCAGAATTCCTGCACCCTTTACTCGCTAGCATCGTTGCAGAGGCGAGAGTGGTAGCCCCGTTTCGCCACGATATAGAATGCATTAAAGGTTGAATGGGATACGCCTACAAACACAGACCTCCTGCAGCTTGTGCATACAGGGTAGGCGGTATAAAGGCAGAACGAGAACAGTGTCTCCTTGGAATACCCGTTGATGATCATGGGACGGCTGCAGCCCTTCAGTGGACATGAAAAGTAAGACAGACCCAGGTAAAGGTCGAGCTCTAATGATGGCCATGTGCTATGCGTCTGCTCGCAGGTAAAGACTTGCCCTTGGTCTGGGCAATAACTGCGTTCAGCGTTTAGCGTTCCACACAGCCTCTCGTCGTGAAAATGAGCTGGGTTGACTCACGTAAGACAGACAAAGGGTGACGACAAGGCTGTATTTCGACCAGAGAAGGTCCTGAGGATGCTTTGCTAATGTATGTCGCAAGCCAACGTGTTCGACACGTGGGATGGGCTTTTCTGTATCAGGCGATGTAATTAACATGGCACATCCGCTCACTGTTCAAAGCGCGACTATATGTGAAGCTTTCCAAAAGCCACACATTGAACTATGAAACAGCCACAGCAAGAGGCTTCAGGTAGAACCAGGTACCGTGGGTAAGTTTTGGCAGCATCCACGCCATCAGCGCGAGAGGACGCCGTCTTCAGTGACAGCATGTGAGACATTATAAACAGGATGATGGCTCACTAGTACTTGCAATGAGCTGGAAACAGCAGCGAACATCATCACCATCATCATCATCATCATCATCACTACCAGGAGGTACGAGGTGTTTCAGGCTCACATTGATGCTTGGCACTGCACACGGGACTGATAAGCCACTGAGAGGCGATTGTGTGAGGACACGGCTCGGGTTTGGCTGCAGCTCCCCCCGCCTACCACGTCTCCGCTTCGGATACTCAAGTACCCCAGTTAGGCACCTGACGGCAACAAAGACGCCTCAGGCTTAGGCAGGCAGTACCTTCTCTGTAGTGGGCCCTTGAGGCGCCCTGCCCACCGAAATGGGTCACAACTTACTGCTGTGGTCGACATGCTACCCACCTAATCGACGTACTTGGTACCTGTAGGTCCACAAACCCAGATGACCCGTGATACCTTCCGCAACAACCGATAGCCAGCTTGGACGTCTCCGGCGAGTGCCAACACGTTCCAGCACAGCGATAGACACGACAGAACCAGCCACTCCTGCTTAGCTGAGACGGCCTGCTTGAGAACAGGTCATCTCTCATGCGTGGCTCGGCTCCAGCCCAGCTGGAACCGCCATTTGGGACCGGGCGGACCCGCTCTAGACCTATTACCACTGCCTTCAACGCCTCGCGAGCTCTTGGACCTACGCCATCTTGCATCAGCACTTGTTCCTGCCGGACAGTGCCATCTCCAGGCCCACGGGCAGCTCCCACCTAGCCTTCCATTTCCCAGAACCGCGGTTTCCCACCGCGGAGAGGTCGACGTGGATCGACCTGCCGAATCCCGTTCCCACCCCGTTGACGACTCCAACGACGCATCCGCTCCCACGCAAAACTCGATAGCTACCGGCACTGCATTGTCCGGTCAGCAGCCTTCCGCCTCCCCCGAGCCGACCCCGTCACGTCCAGAGACCGCGGCCGCGCCTGTGAACATAGGATCGTCCACAGGCCAGACACCGTGGCCGTCTGTCCGCGCGCCCCTACAAGTTCTTGGACGCCGACGTCGCCCGTCACTCGATCACCTACAGCACGCCTCGTCCGAACTACCGACGGGCGGTGATTCGAGTCTAGCTCCTGCCGAAGGAGCTTTGCGTTCACCGAAACGCCGGCGATTCGATCAAGTTGCAATGTCGGGGGAGGGCGATGACGGCATGGACCGCAATGGTTCCGTGGCCACATCTCAGTCGACCCAGTCGACGGCCGCAGCGACCCAGCGGTCTGCCATGACCAATGTGACCAACGGAAATCATAAGCTCGCTTCCGTTACAAACGGCTCGTCTGGCGGGGACCGGGACTCTACGCCTGCCTTACGACGACGACCGGACTATTTCGGGCACAGTCGCGAGGAGGTCACACGCATACTTATACAGGCTCTATCAGACATGGGATACCAGAGTGCTGCCGAAATCGTCAGCCACGACAGCGGGTACGAGTTGGAGAGCCCGACGGTGGCCGCCTTCAGATCCGCCGTCCTGGCTGGCTCGTGGGCCGAGGCGGAGCAGTTGCTTGACGGCGCGGCTACGACGGAGGCCACGGGGGCTCAAGGGAACGGTCTTGTGCTGGCGGCGGGGTCGGACAAAGATGTTATGCGCTTCTGGATACGGCAGCAAAAGTTTCTTGAGCTACTGGAGCAGAGGGATTCAGCCCGTGCCCTCATGGTGCTCCGATCAGAACTGTCTCCGCTGTACCATGATAGCGCCAAGGTTCATTTTCTCTCAAGCCTGCTAATGTGCAGGTCTACCGAGGATCTCATGGCGAAGGCAGCCTGGGATGGTGCTCGTGGTGAATCTCGCAGATCATTACTATCGGAACTCTCTCGTATGCCACCCTCATTCTACAGCTGTCCCCGCTGCACTCACTGACTTGGGACTAGGATGCATATCCCCATCAGTAATGCTGCCCGAAAATCGACTGGCAGTCCTGCTGCAACAAGTCAAACAGAGCCAGATAGATACCTGTCTCTACCACACAGAGGCTTCATCGCCGTCGCTCTACGCGGACCACTTGTGTGACCGGCGGAATTTCCCTACTGAGGTGGGCGCTGAGCTTTCTGACCTGGATGGGGAGGTATGGCAAGTACAGTTCTCCCACGATGGATCCAAGCTAGCCGCCTGCGGAAGCAAGGATACCGTGGTAATCTGGGAGACGCAAACATTCAGCAAAGTCCTTTCCCTTCGAGAGCACGGAGATGGGGGCGTCGGCAATCTGGCCTGGAGCCCTGATGATTCGATGCTTGTTACATGCTCGCAGGACAAGCGTGCGCGCTTATGGAATACAAAGGTGGGATTCAATTGCTTTTGAACCCTTGGCTGTGGATGCTGACGAAACTTTCAGACGGGCGAGTTGATGAAGAGAACGGAATGCTTCAGCGAACCAGTCATTGGCTGTGTATGGGCCTTGGACGGCCAAACATTTGTCTTGGGCACTTTGGACCGCAACCACAGCCTCCGCACCGCCAACATTCATGACAACGAGTATTTTGATTGGAACAAGAAGCACCGGGTCCAAGATCTGTGCGGTTCTCCTGATGGACGCTGGCTGGTTGCCGTGGACGAGAGGTATAATGTCCATGTCTACAACGCCCTCACGCGTGAATTGGCTTTCGAGCTGGAGTTCAAGGAGCGGCCCATGTCGGTTGCCATCAGCGAGGATTCGCGGCATCTGCTGATCAACAAGAGCGACGGAGAGGCGCAGTTGATTGACCTGATTACAAGGAGCGGCGTGCAAAAGTTTCTTGGCCACACTGGTGGCAACTTCGTGATCCGCAGCGCATTCGGCGGTGCCAACGAGAGCTTCATCGCCAGCGGTAGTGAAGACGGCAATATCCTGATCTGGCACAAGAACACTGGAGCGGCTATAGAGAGGCTCGTTGGCCATTACCCGCGCTGTAACGCCGTGTCCTGGAATCCGGCAGATCCATGCATGTTGGTTTCCTGCGGCGACGACAACATCGTAAAGGTGTAAGTGTTATCTTCTTCCCTGCTGTGGCGTTGGAGACTTGTTTACCAAGACATGGATGGGAGGCTGACTTTGCTGTGTTTTTTTAATAGATGGACAAATCCAGCCAAGGCAGCAGAACTCGAATCCCGGCGCCCGGCAACCTCCAACGGGTGGTCCAATGCCGACGACGAAGCCTGATCATGTTCAAGACTCGGTGTGGGGTTTAAGTCGGGCGCGCGGTATGCAGGAGGGACGATGGCATCAGCATCTTGCATTAGTGAGGAGTTTTCTTTCTCGGGCTGCTGTGTAGGCGGAGGCATATTGGGGAAAGGAGGCATCCGTATTGTCATGGCGGCCTTTTCGCATGATGTTGACATGAGGCTGACCGTAGGATGCTTGGGATTGCGCGACATTGTCTCGTCCTCTTGACTGGGTTACGGCGTTACGGCGTGGGTGGTGAGGACGGACGCCCTCGTGGGTATGACAATAGGCACAGCACAATTGGATTGATCAAGGTAGTGTGGTCTGTTTGTTTCTCGATTTTTTTTATACATACATACATACCTACTTAGTCATAGCCGAAGCGTCACAGATAGATTGGCAACGACAAATCAAGGCAGCTGCGGTGTACTGTGGCGGTTTGGTGTCTTCTCGTACAGCGTCGGGTGGCTAGGGACGGGAGAGTATGGTAGCTGTGGTTGAGTTGACCGCGTCAGGATGCCAGATACCTTGGAGAGAGACATGGAATGCATGACTCGCCATTTTGGCTCCGCTGGAAAGCCTCGACTCGTGCGAAAGAACTAGAGCAGGCCCGCACATTGGGTGTTGCATGAGTGAGAGAGCATTTCGCCAGCCGTTGTTCTATCGTAATTGCTCAGGCCTACAGCCAGGTATATTATTGTTGTCTGGTGTTCTTTAGCAAGCATCGTTTTTGACACATTTTACAACGACAGCTCGTTGCAGCAGTTCCCTCTGGAGCTCACAGGTAACGCCATTGTCCATCCGTATGTACCTACCTTCCTTGCCTGCCCCAACACGCAATGTCGTACCTGCCTTGCATTACGTACCTACCTTCCCGACCTCACTCGCCTTCGCAAGACATCTACCGTACCCTGGTATTAACAGAAGCCGGGTGCCTTATTAGTACCTAGGCTTACTCGGCCTGTGGGCGCCTCCCCTTTCACATCCAGCTCATTCTTCGCCTTGCACCACCCACGGGGGGCAACTAGGGTGCTTCGGTTCGCCGTGGATGCTGCTACCGCTCCCTTGCCATGGCCAGCCGGGCTCTTCCGACCCATAAGAAGTCTCGCAGACCGCACGCCAAGGTCCGCACCGGCTGCGGTGTCTGCAAGGCCAGAAAAGTCAAGGTTGGTCCATCTACAGCTCTGACTTCTTATCTCGCCATCACCGTCGGCACGTTGATGTGCTTCATGCCAAGTGCTTGGCCAGCAACAACTGTCCCCTACCACATATCGCCATATCCCGTCAATTCCGAAAGACACGGAGCTGATCACAAGCTATTTCAGTGCGACGAGTCTCGTCCATCATGTCGCAACTGCATTCGGTAGCCTTCATCGCATCATCACTTACGCGTCCGATCAAGAAGGCTGACTCGGTCTAGGAGGGGCGAGCAGTGCGAGTACGAGGGCCCTATTGAGCCCCCGACAAGCAACGGCAACGGCAATGGCAACGGCAACAGCAGAAGCGGCAGCGTCCCTCATGCTGCCAGTCCCCATGTTTCGGCCGGCGGCGGCAGCGACCAAGTCCTGCCTTCTTTCAGCCCTCTTCCCCAGTTCGGGGACGAGTCCTTCAGCCTCCTCGATATGGAGCTCCTGCATCAATTTACCTCCTCAACCTGCATGACCTTCTCGGTAGACCCCCTGGTGCGCAACTTTTGGCGCATTGATTTTGTGCAGATGGGCTTTACGCATCGCTTCCTGCTCAGGAGCACCCTGGCACTAGCAGCCTTGCATTTGGCTCACCATCAGACCCGACGAAGGGAAGCCCTCAACGAAGCGGCAATGATTCACCACAGCGCTGCCTCGTCAGCTGTTGTGCCATTGATTAGCAACATATCGTCAGAGAATGCGATACCCGTGTTTCTATTTAGTGTTATCACTAGTTTCATCGCTTTCGCCAGCCCAAAGGAGCCCGACAATCTCCTTGTCATCAGCAACGGAGTCGTCCCCGAATGGTTGCTCTTGTTCCGCGGAGTGCGCAGCATGCTATATGTTTATGGCGGCGATGTACGGGCGTCCCCGCTGGGCATGACGATGCTGCGGACCGGCCATCAGACCCACGAGATCTGGATGTCTAAGAGTCTTGAGCATGATGCTCTCAAAGAGCTCGAGGTCAACCTGAAAGGTCATGTTACCGATCCTAAAATGTCGAAAGCGCTTCTGAACGTGGTTGATTGCCTCAAAAGGTGTTATCAGTTCATCTATGGAAACGGGTACACCGACGACGAACGCATGAGAAGCATTTCCATACTTGTCTTCAAAGTCGATGACGAATTCATCGAACTGCTCAAGGGACGCCAGAACGAGGCGCTATGCGTCCTTGCCTTCTTCTGCGTCCCTCTGCATCGTATGGGGTTCATGTGGTTTGTGGAGGGTTGGGGCCTCCACTTGATACAGAGCATCTACACGGCCTTGGATCCCGGCTTCAGGGCCTGGATCAGATGGCCCATTGAGGAGACTGGATGGGTTCCATGACAAGATATCGATTTGCATCATGGGGGCAATGCTTCTACAGCTCATATATTTGTCGACTAATCTACCACTCAATCTACCCAGTCGACTCAACGTCAACTTGCCGACACTCTGCTGAACTCTTCGCAGATACCGAAAACATTCAGATATCAAAACCATGCATATTCCGTCGCTGATGAGGTTGGTTGGACGTGTTGGAACCTGTCAGGAGGCTTGTGGCATTTTTGATCAAGTCGGTCGTCTGCAAAATATTCTGCAATGTCACCGGTTCCGCTCTCTTAGCCCACCCAAGCTCGGTAGGGAGACGCTCGTTTACTGATGTTCCTGTCAACTACCTGGCCATTTTGAAAATCATGGCCGGAAATCTCTAGGGTGTAAGGGACTGCGGCTTTTACTTACTGAAAAAGTAGGTAACTAGGTCTCGTGGCACAGTCTGATAAGCGGCATCGCCGAACGCAACAATGGGCGCTGCCACCTCTCCCAGGCTGAACTGTTCCGTGGCGGCGGTGAAGCTGTAATTGGGATTGAAGGCCCTCGACTTGACTTGGGCAGCGATCTTGCTGTTGGCCAGCTGTACAGCGTCGATGGTGGGCTGGGTCCAGTACACGAGGGTTTCGTCAAAGACAGTCTGGTTGAAGACGAAGTTGTTGCCAAAGAAGGCGTCCGAGCGACTGCGACATCAAGGTCAGGCCAGTTTCAGGAAAGATTGGCAAAGACAAGCGAGAGAGTGCGTACCTCAAGCTGGCATCGTGCTCGAGAACGTTGTGAGCGTTCAAGTGGTCCCTAAAACCCAAATCAGCCAAGTCAAAACCTGCAAATGGGAATGGAGTATTACAGGGTGAAGAATGTGGCATTGGGTTCAGGATTCGCGCCAATAGCCATGTTGAACATGACTTCGCCGAGAGCCGGATCAAAGTTCAAGCCCGCATTGAGGCCTTTGATAACGGTGGGCTTGGTCAAGTTCCTGCCGTCACGGGGGAGGAAGCCGTGATTGGCGAGAGTGTTCATCATCGGACAAGGGCTGCGGACTAGAAAGGCTTAGCAGAGGAGGGCAGTGCCGCCTGGAAAGACCCTTACAATCAGTTGAGCCTGGCGCGATCCACGGGTGAGGGTCGGCCACCGCGGTTGCGCCGTTGATGACGAGGAGGGAGGCAAGGGCTCGCTTCATGATAACTGTTGGGTAGTGGATGTGATTGCAAGTGGAAGGTGAAGGTGCATGGACAAGAATAGTATGACGGTGACGACAGGGGCACATGGATGAGAGGAATGGCAGAAGGCTCTATTGGAGGTCTGCTCGACTATTTTATACGCCGAACGGAGGCTACAACCACCCCAAGCACAGCCGAGGATGAGAAGGACGTCATTGCGCGCTCAAACGGGAGACATTGAGATGTGCTAGGCGTAGGTATAAGCCAAACAGGGCAGAGACGCAGATGTCACTGGGGTTTCTGGAGTTGCGAGGGCTGACAGAACCTACGAGGAGCACTAAACCGACCTACGATACGCCAAGTGAGACATTCGTCAAGTTCTCATGACGTCCGAAGGTGCCACCGACTCATATTTACTCGCTTCGCACTCGGGACTCCAGCGGTCCGTCTAGGATAGATCTATGGTGGACAAATCCATTGGATACTCCTTGGAGGGAAGATAGTGACACGACGGGCCCGGGCCCGGGCTAAAGTCCGAGCCTGGCCTAGTATTCTACGGCAGATGAACATTGGGCGGAAGCATTTAGCGTCGGGACTAGGTAACAAGGGGCTGAGTGCGTGCGTGTCCATGTAGGGCTGTACGAGGTCCGAGGAGTCTACGAAGAGCCTTGGCCTCGGACTATGCGAGGTGCCGATAAAACACAGTTGTCAAACTTGCGTATGGGCAGCCTCCGGTGGCATTGCTTAGGCATAAATGATCTGGTCAGTGCGATGGTGCTTCGTATGTTGCAGAATCAGGGGCAGTGCTACGAGACAGACGGATGCAAATGAGAGATGCGACAACGCTGTCATGGGGATGGCCGCGTGTAGCAGTTTGATATAGGCTCAAACGTATAAGCTCATCATCATCCTGTCTATAAAATACGGGAAACCATCACGTACCGCTGCAGATCTTGTCCCCATCGCTTACATCAACCTTTCATATATACCATTCTCCATCATTGCGGCATAGTCAAGCCCGTTTCCACAAAGATATCTTGTCGTCAGAAGCAACTTACGCGAACAAGGAAGAAAATGGCCTGGACATACTGGTTCGATTCTCGCTTCAGCCTGCGGGTTCACTGTGTGCAATGCGTCCTCATCCTGGCGGCCGTGATCCTTACCATTGTGCGGATCGCGATGCCCGCTTCGTTCACGACGCGGGCTCACATGATGGCATTGGCAATGGTGGGCAAAAGAATCCCTCTCTGCTTCGCCCAGGGACATGACTCTAACTGGACGGTGATTACAGGGCATTAAATCTCTCATCTTCATCGGCTACCAGCTCGCAAGCGCCCACATGGCTCGGTTCGCAAAGTGGCATAGCCTCAAGGCGAACGCCATCCTGAACTGTCTGGAGGTGGTGTTTTGGGCCACGGCCATGGGGCTGCTGTTCCAAGCGAACGGCCAGACGTGCTCGGGGGCGTCGTGCGGCGTGAGCTGGGTGATTGCTCTCCTGGCGCTGGTGTTGTTGTAAGTGATGCGCCCCCAACCCCCTGCCAAACGTGTGATTTGGAGGCTGACAAGAACGTAGCTTCATGGCGATCTGGACGGCGGTGGTTTCGGTGCTGGAACATAGGCGGGCGAAAAGGGGGGGACTGCCGCGACCGGCTACTGATTATAAATGAGGGGTCGTGGGGTGATTGTGGAGGGCGACGAGGAAGTTACAGTGGATGTATGGTGTAGAGTGTAAAGTGTAGAGTGTAGAGTGTAGAGGAAGAGGCTCCTTTGTTTGCATAGACGTGGGGTAGGAGAGACACAAATTAGAGATCGGCTTGGTTTTACCACAGCGTTCATCACTTTTGATCCGGGGGACCTGTCTGATAAATAAACCACCACGGTATCAGAAGAGGCAGCAGATATAATCACCACAAGTAAGTCTCAATTTAAGCAGCAAATACACGCGACCGAAGAGATGCGGTGTTGATTATGCTTATTTCATCTGGTTGCGTGGAGGATGGGAAGAGTCTAAAGTCTGGGTCGCGTCTGGGATCGTGACTAACGGCAGATCCTAGTCTTGGACTAACCCGAGATAAAAGAGCAGAGACTTTGGCCCCAAGAACAAAGGACCGGTGTTTTAGGGATAGACGTTGGAGGCATTGTTTGAGTAAAGGGTGACGAATCGCCCGGTTTGCGTGGTCGTGTACGATGCCGTGCAAGCCGTACGAGCCGTACGAGCTTCTCTTGTCTGCTAACACAGCCCTGCGAGATGCGACAATGTTACCCCGCTAGGAACGAAACATTCAATCTGAGATGAACGAATCGAAACATAGCGATTACACTGCCCTGCGCTGAACTGACGCGATTCATGCAACTCAGGGGCTCGTAAAGGGTTCGGATGCAGCCCCACTTCGGACCTCGGACCTCGTACCGGGCTTCATGGCTCGGACAACCTCGCAACAGAGGCGAGATGCTCCCACAGACCAGCGGGTAGCGTAGCCGGACTGAATCGCTGTTTCGATATTATGCTCGCAGCCGGGAAGCCGGGTCGCTTGGATGGCTGATGGCACGTATTGCTAAATAGCAGCCATGTCTCGTCAATCTTGGCGACATTTGCTCTCTGTCTGGCGTGGTATTCCCATGTTGAAGCGAATCATCAACTAAGATGCCGAGACTCGAGACGTACAACGGTTATCCGTTATGGCTCTACGTGCCCAACATTGGTGCCGCCATTGCCTTTACCGTACTCTTCGCCATCATGACCACCATGCACACGTACATGATGGTCAAGCACAGAATGTGGTTTTGCCTGCCTTTCGTCGTCGGTGGTTTGTGTAAGTGCCTTGCTGACCAACCGCCAGGACATGGTAAACCTGACCAGCTCGGTAGTTGAAACAGTGGGATACATCGGGAGAGCGCTTGCCCACAGCTCGACGGGGACTCTTGGGCCTTATATCATGCAGGTAAGAACATGGCAGCGAGCATAGCATTCATGGTAGGAGTGTGGAAAACCGCTGACAGAGTACAGTCAACCCTGCTGCTGCTTGCCCCGGTGCTGTTCGCGGCATCGCTCTACATGACCCTGAAGCGCATCGTGGGCGCCACCCGGGGCGAGAAATACTCACCCGTGCGACCCCGCTGGCTGACGCGGGTCTTCGTCATGGGCGACTGCTTCAGCTTCCTCCTCCAGGCCAGCGGCGCGGGCCTGCTCGTGCAGGGCGCGGACGGCGACGGCGACGGCAGTTCCGCGCAGACGGGGGAGAACATCATCCTGGGCGGGCTGATTTTCCAGATCGGCATCTTCGCGGCGTACCTCGCGGTGGCGGGCATCTTCCACAGGCGGCTTTCGCGGCGGGAGGACGCGGAGCTGTCGGCGGACGTTCGGTGGCGCGGGATCCTGTACACGTTGTACGGCACGTCGCTGTTTGTCATGGCGAGGAATGTGTTCCGGGCGATCGAGTACGGGATGGGCCACGATGGGTACTTGCTGGCGAATGAGTGGCCGGTGTATGTGTTTGACGGGGCGCTGATGCTGTTGACCATGGGTGCGTTCCTGGTGCGGTATCCGAGTGGCTTGGTCAGGGTCAAGGCATGAGTGCAAGGGTGGGTCGGGGATCATTTCAGGATGGAAGAGAAGTCATCGGTTAGTAGAGACGCCGGGAATTGGATGGAAGAGCATCAAGAACATGTATATTAAATCAACGGACCTGAAAATAGTACAACAAAGAATACAAGAAAGTGTTATTTGGTCACGCTGAATAGGTAGCGTCGTCCATGCCGAGCCAGCGCTGATCAAGACATGTTCGACGAGAAAGAGCGTCGTGTGGGGTTCTTATCAATATTTCCAATGTTTCTTATCAGCGTCGTATCACGTGATGAAATTGCCCCTTGGGGAGGGAGATTGGGCGCCGCCGCCACGTTGTGGCTCGGCAGCGACTGACGTGGGTTAGGGAGCTTCCAGGCGGGCTAGTGCCTTGGTTAGGCTCGTGAGAGTTTGACGGGTGCGTCGCGGGCATGTCACTGGCCTCAGCACCACAAACCGCAATCCTCCATCCTCTCCCCTCCTCGCAACGTCCGCGCCCGCCAGCCGTTACCGCCCACCCAACGCCGGCCGGCTCTTGTTTTAGCACCGTCTCTTCCCGACACTCACGCCCGTGTCTGCCTGGAGAGTTCGTCCTGGTCGTCGTCGTCGTCGTCCCTACACCGATAGATTGCGCAAGCCCTCCCCAGGGGTCAAAGCAGAAGCCCGATTGTCGCTGCCTGGCCGAGAACCGCTCCTCATAACCTTGAGCAAGCAGCGCCAGCAACTGCAGCTTGGTTTTCTTTAGACATCCTTCGTCACCCGTCGACTAGCATATTCATATTCGCACCGTCACCTGTGCCACCATGACCAGCTCTCTTGCTTCGCAGGGGGGCATTTCTGATCCATCCCTCATCCAGTGAGTCTTGCCCGATTCCACGAGGCCCCCCCCCCTCCCCCCGCAAGTCGATCAGGAATTGCTCACATCGTTCCTTTAGACTCGTAAACAAACTTCAGGATGTCTTCACCACCGTTGGAGTCACCAACCCTATCGATCTCCCACAAATCGTCGTAGTTGGCAGCCAGTCAAGCGGCAAGAGTTCGGTGTTGGAGAATATTGTTGGACGTGACTTGTAAGCCCTACTCTCTACACCTGATAACCGCATTACCGAAACTGACACCTTTCTAGCCTTCCCCGAGGTTCTGGTATCGTCACCCGCCGCCCGCTCGTCCTACAACTCATCAACCGCGCGGCCGACACGAACGGCGTCAAAGCAGATGAAGTCTCGACCGCCAACGACAAAGCAGCCAACGCCGACGAATGGGGCGAGTTCCTCCACATCCCCGGCCAAAAGTTCTACGATTTCAGCAAGATCCGTGATGAAATCTCGCGAGAGACGGAAGCCAAGGTCGGCCGCAATGCAGGCATCTCTCCTGCCCCCATCAACCTCCGCATCTACTCTCCCAACGTCCTGACCTTGACCCTGGTGGACTTGCCCGGTTTGACTCGAGTTCCCGTCGGAGATCAGCCCCGCGATATCGAGCGTCAGATTCGAGACATGATCCTCAAGTATATCAGCAAATCCAATGCCATCATCCTGGCAGTGACTGCTGCCAACGTCGACCTCGCCAACTCCGATGGCCTGAAGCTTGCCCGCGAAGTCGACCCCGAGGGTCAGCGAACGATCGGTGTGCTTACCAAGGTCGATTTGATGGACGAGGGAACCGATGTCATTGATATTCTGTCCAACCGTATCATTCCGCTAAGACTGGGATACGTGCCAGTGGTCAACCGAGGTCAGCGCGATATCGACAATAAGAAGGCCATTGCTTCTGCGCTGGAAGCTGAGAAGAACTTCTTCGAGAACCACAAGGCCTACCGAAACAAGAGCTCGTACTGCGGTACGCCTTATCTGGCACGGAAACTAAACCTCATTTTGATGATGCACATCAAGCAAACCCTACCGGACATCAAGGCGCGCATCTCCAGCTCTTTACAAAAGTACTCGACCGAACTGGACAGCCTGGGTCCCTCGATGCTGGGCAACAGCGGCAACATTGTCCTCAACGTCATCACCGAGTTTACGAATGAGTGGCGGACGGTCCTGGACGGCAACAACACCGAGTTGTCAAGCACCGAGCTTTCAGGAGGTGCTCGTATCAGCTTTGTCTTCCACGAGCTCTACTCCAACGGTGTCAAGGCTCTGGATCCCTTCGACGTCGTCAAGGATGTCGATATCCGCACCATTCTTTACAACTCGTCCGGTTCCTCCCCGGCACTTTTCGTTGGCACAACTGCCTTTGAGCTCATTGTGAAGCAGCAGATCAAGAGGCTCGAGGACCCGAGTTTGAAGTGCGTGTCCCTCGTCTACGACGAGCTCGTCCGCATCCTGTCTCAGCTCCTCGGTAAGAGTCTATACCGACGCTACCCGCAACTCAAGGAGACGATGCACTCAGTCGTCATCTCCTTCTTCAAGAAGGCAATGGACCCGACCAACAAGCTGGTGCGGGATCTGGTGTCTATGGAAGCGTGCTACATCAACACCGGTCACCCTGACTTTATCAACGGCCACCGTGTAAGTCGTCGCCATCCCCATCTCCCCGGAGGAAAGTGAGCTGATGTAGAGACGCAGGCCATGGCTATCGTCAACGAGCGACACAACCCCTCGAAGCCTGTCCAGGTCGACCCCAAGACCGGTAAGCCGTTGCCTACCTCAACGCCAGCGCGCACGGCAAGCCCCACTGTGCCGGAGCCGGACGGCAGTGCCAACGGTGGCTTCTTCGGGAGCTTCTTCGCTGCCAAGAATAAGAAGAAGGCCGCCGCGATGGAGGCACCACCTCCCACCCTCAAGGCTTCGGGTACGCTTTCGGAGCGTGAGAACATTGAAGTTGAGGTCATCAGTAAGGCTTACCCAGTATACGAGCGAACATGGGCGCGGAACTAACAGTTGCAGAACTGCTTATCTCTTCTTACTACAACATCGTCAAGCGCACCATGATCGACATGGTACCCAAGGCTATCATGCTCAACCTTGTCCAGTACGTCTCAGCAGCCCAATATTTGGTGGTGGCGCATAGCTGACATGTCTACAGGTTTACCAAGGATGAAATGCAGCGAGAACTGCTGGAGAACATGTACAAGACGGATACCCTGGACGAACTGCTCAAGGAGAGCGACTTTACTGTTCGCAGGAGGAAGGAGTGCCAGCAGATGGTCGAGTCGCTCGCCAAAGCCAGTGAGATTGTCAGCCAAGTGCAGTGAGCGCCAGGGTCCAGTAGACTCTGTTCTCGATAGAACGCGGCTATACTCGGCACAGCAGGCCGTTGCGACCAGCTTGAGCGGCCTCGACAGTACTCGCGTCTATGCACAGTACAGCCACCAGGCGGTGCTGGGCTTCCTTGAGTGGGTTTTACCACCACATCACCCTCGTCTTTATCCATACCACCATTACCACCCACATCATCATCTTCGATACCACGGGCTGTTGAGACAGGCTTATCTTGTAGTAGACTGAATTAATGCATTCACGACCCGGCCGCAGAACTGCAAAGGCGTAGGATGATATAGGTGCTTGTCCTCGAAGGACGGGAGTCTGGATGGTGGGCATTCATATAAACTTGTCGTTGGATTGCAGGAGTCTTTTTCTAGCCAATGTCCAATGCCTCGTCAGTCTTACCTTCCTTTCCTGACCAGGGGCTTTGCAGATTAGATGAATTCCAACCCCTTAACCCGTACTAGCTTCCTTCGGTGGTGTATCTGAGCCTCGGCTGGAGTCTTGTTTGACCTATCGCTTCGGGCGCCATCCCGCGCTTCTCGAACCGGCTATGTCGTCCTTCAGCAGGGACGTCCTGCCAGTAGCATCATAGGAGTGACATGCAGACCAGAGCTTACTCCCAACAAACAGTTTCCACGACACGCCACAGTTGTGGTTCCGTTCAGCTTGTGTCTCCCGATTCGGCTTCCAGCCCTCCATTTCCCCCACGCTTCCCGCCCCCGGCTTTGACCACGTATGCCATGAAAACGTGGACAGCGGGGCAGCGGTGTGCCAGACGGTTGTCTTACCTTTTGGTATTTACGGCGACAAATGCGGCTCTCTTCTCCCCCCCCCACGCGGCGGGGTTTCCCGCATGGCAGCGGCACAAGGGAGTTCATCCCACGCTGGATCGCTGCAGCGAAGGGGGCGGGGGGTTTTCCACGTTCAGGCCATGTGTTGGGTAATGACATTTAGAAACATCCTCGGGGNGTCTTAGCCTGTTGTCGTAGGTGTCTTGCTGCACCTGCGGTTTGGACATGCGCTTGCTGTGTCTGGGAATGCGTACGTGGACGTCCCACGCTTCTTCTGCACGCGGCCGGATATGCGTGGGTGTAGATGGCCATGAAGGAGGCTGGCTGGCTGAGGGTGGGCGTGATGGGGGGATTGTGCAAGGCCTGAAGGGGTGTTCGCTGGCTCTTATCGTGAGGCGTTCGTCTTGCGAACCTGGGCTGGCTTGAGGCGGGAAACGGTCTATATAGCATCGCGTCGCTGTTTACACTACTGAGGTCACGAAACACCTGGCCTTCCAACACCGCTACTCCCTTCCCACGTACTCTTCTCCTTGCCCACCATGCGCAGCGCACCATCGTCGCCCGACACGCAGGCGCCGCTGGCCATCGACCCTCCGTCCCCGAGACCGCCCGCGCCGCCGCCGCCGAGTCCTGTATGATGATGGGGCCGCTTGCCGGACAGCGGGGATGGGAGGGGGAGGGGAGTTCGAGTAATGGGGGTGTAGGGGATGGTAAAGGCTGCAGGTATGGCGCGTCGGGGGTTGTCTGGGCTGGGTTCCTGACGAGACGGAGATGGACTCGATGCGGGCTCGACGCTGTTGGAGCAGGTGGCGGAAACGGCGGCGCTGGTTGAACGGCTAGACGGCGTGGCCATGTTGTATATAACACGATCCGACGCCGTAACGACCAAGGACACAAACCCTTCACAGCTTCGCCTCCTCCCTGCTCACCAACACCTCCCCCTCGACATCAAACTCCCTCCCCCTCCGCCAGCCCGCCCACTCCCTCAGCACCTCCTCCCCGCCCTCGCCCGGCCTCAGCCTTCGCGCCGCATACCCGGCCCCCGGCACGCCCTCGCCCTGGCCCCTCGCGGCCTCGTCGCCGCCCTCGCCCGGCGCAGCAGCAGCAGCAGCCACAGCCAGGCACGGCGTGTCCCTCAGCGTCACCGGCGGCCGCTGGTCCCCCTCGCAGCCGGGATCCGTCTCCAGCTCCGCGTACGACAGCACGGGCGTGCAGCACGCGTCGGTGCCGTCAAAGACGCCCTCCCACTCGCTCCGCGTGCGCTCCGCGAACTTGTTCGCCAGCGCGCGCCGCAGCGCCGGCCACTCGGCGCGGTCTAGCTGCCGCCGCTCCCAGCCCTGGCCCGCGAGCCCCAGCCCCGCCAGCAGCTGCGCGAAGAAGTGCGGCTCCAGCGCGCCGACGGCCATGTGGCCGCCGTCGCGCGTCGCGTACGTGTCGTAGAAGGGCGCGCCGCCGTCGAGCAGGTTGTGCCCGCGCGGGCCGTCTCCCAGGGGGGTCTTGAGGGCCATGCGCGGGAAGCTGGCGAGGTAGGCGCTGCCGTCGACCATGTTGGCCTCGACGACCTGGCCCTCGCCCGAGCGCTGCCGCGCCAGCAACGCCAGCAACACGCCCTGGAACAGCACGGCGCCGCCGCCCGCGAAGTCGGCCAGGATGTTCCACGGCGGGCGCGGCGGCTCGCCCTCGCTGCCAAGCAGGCCCAGGACGCCCGACACGGCCAGGTAGTTGATGTCGTGGCCGGCCATGCGCGCGTACCGCCCGTCCCTGCGGAACCCCGTCATGCGCGCGTACACGAGGCGCCGGTTGAGCGGCCGCAGGGCGTCCGGGCCGAGCCCCAGCTTCTCGAGCACGCCCGGGCGGAACGGGTCGATGAGCACGTCGACGTGGCGCACGAGCCGTCGCAGCAGCGCCGTGGCCCGCGCGTCCTTGAGGTCCACGGCGATGGACGCCTTGTGCCGCGCCAGCATGTCCTCGGTCGGGGACGCCGACGCCCGGTCCACGCGCAGCACCGAGGCGCCTGCGTCGGCGAGGAGCATCCCTGCGAAGGGCGCTGCAGGGAAGGGGGGGGGCTTTGTTAGCTGGTGGATGGATCGTGGGGAGTGCTTGGAGGTGGTTTACCTGGAGCGAGGCCGGCGAATTCAAGGACTTTGATGCCCTGGAGCGGTGGAGGGCTGGCCATGTTCAGCAGAATTTAATGTGTCTCAAGGTGTTTACACCCTATCAACGGTGACTGCGTCAACATGGACTGATGCGGAATGATGAAAGAGGGTGAAGATATAATGATGAAGCTGGTAGATAATGTAACCGCCGTGGCTGGCACGAGCCGAGGTTTACAGCTGCTACCCCAACTTCCCCAACCACAGTTCACGTCGATCAATGCGGGGAGGATGAAATGAATGAAACAAATGGCACATCGCGGGGTTATGGGAGCATGGTAGCGCATCGGAGAGTCAATGGATATAGCTTCCCTTCTTCTTCTCAAGGCTGTTAAAACAGTCCATGTACATTTCTAGTCCGAGTACAGCAGTCCTTTTATGGATATATCGATAAAACAGTCGTTAAAAACTCCCCTTTCCCGAAACGCCGTACTTTGCGGTTTGCAGTTCATGACAAGACACATGTGCTCAGCCTAGTTGGACCACCAGTCGCCCTGGTCGTGCATGGCGCGCGCAACCTTGACGAAGCCGGCAATGTTGCTGCCGGCGACGAGGCTGGGCAGCTCGCCGTCCTTGGCCTCGATGTACTGCTTGGCCGTCTCGAGCCCGTTGTAGAAGGCGTTGCGCATGATGTCCTTGAGCTTGTCGTCCACCTCCTGCTCGGTCCACGACAGCCGCTGCGAGTTCTGCGCCATCTCCAGCCCGGACACGGCCACGCCGCCACAGTTGGCTGCCTTGCCAGGCGCGTACCAGATCGTGGCGTTCTCCTTGCCGGCGTTGCCGCGGCGCTGCGCCTCAAAGACGTCGATGGCCTCCTGCGTGCACCCCATGTTGGAGCCCTCGGCCACGGCCACGACGCCGCTGGCCACGAGCGCCTCGGCCTCCTCCTTGCTGACCTCGTTCTGAGTCGCGCACGGCAGCGCCACGTCCACCTTGCCCACCAGCGTCCACGGGCGCGCGCCCTCGACGTACTTGAAACCTTCCGTCTGATGCTCGAAGTCGGTCAGCGCCCGGCGCTGCACCTTGAGCGCCGCGATCTTGTGCACCTGCTCCGGGGTGAAAGAGGCGCTGCTGCCCTCCTCGGCCACCAGGGCGCCCTTGGAGTCGGACAGCGACACGACGGTGGCGCCAAGCTCGATGCACTTGAGGGCCGCGTACTGGGCGACGTTGCCCGAGCCGGAGATGGCGACACGCTTGCCGGCCCAGCCGCCGCGACCGGCGTGCTCCAGCATGTGGCCGACATAGTAGACGAGGCCGTAGCCCGTGGCCTCGGGGCGGATCAGGCTACCGCCCCAGGTGAGACCCTTGCCCGTCAGGACACCCTCCCACTTGTTCCTGGCCTGGCGGTACGCGCCGAACAGCCAGCCAATCTCGCGACCAGAGACGCCGATGTCGCCGGCGGGCACGTCTGTCTCGGCGCCAATGTGACGCGAAAGCTCGCGCATGAAAGCCTGGCAGAAGCGACGGATCTCGCCGTCACTCTTGCCCTTGGGGTCGAAGTCGGCGCCGCCCTTGCCACCGCCCATGTTCACTACCAGCCACAACCCATTAGCCAAACCAAGTACCACCTTGACATGTGGGTACACGTTTTTTTCTTCTTCGTTTTACTTACATCCGGTTAGAGCATTCTTGAAAATCTGCTCGAAGCCCAGGAACTTGAGGATGGACAGGTTGACGGACGGGTGGAAGCGCAGGCCGCCCTTGTAGGGACCCAGGGCCGAGTTGAACTGGACTCGGTAGCCGCGGTTGACGCGCAGCTGGCCCTTGTCGTCCTCCCAGACGACGCGGAACTGGATGACGCGCTCGGGGATGGAGACGACCTCGAGGGCGGTGCGGTACTCGGGGTGCTCGCTGAAGAGCGTGCTGTTCTCGAGCGAGGCGACCAGCTCTGCGGGCCGAGGTCAGCGGGAACACAGTCCTTCACGCAGGATGATACACGACCACGCTGGGAAGACGTACCGTGGTAGGCCTGCTCGAACTCAGGCTCCGAGGGAAGGTTGGACATGGCGGCGAAGAAGACGGGGGCGAGTAGATGTGTAGATGTGTGAATGTACGTATATATACCGAACAAGCAAGGCGTGTAAGTGTCGTGGAGATCTATCAAAGTCTATGCACCAAGCGGAAGGAACAAACCACCACGCTCATGGCACGAGTGCGGGAGGGCACCGGGTTTTATATCACCATTTGGTCCCCTTCTTTCTTTTATCTTCCTCGCCTTACACTTTCCAATTACCACCATCCCCCCCCTTTTACCTTGACCTCGAGCAATCCCGGGTGGCTTCCTAGTTCGTTGCGCCGCCAAGTGCGGATCGAAGCAGCCCCTTCACCTTAGCTCCTCCGAAAGTCGGGCGGTTCGCCTGGTCAACCCACCTAGGCTGGGACACTGGCTCTGCCCGTTATCCGCTCGCTGCTATTTNTTCTCTGTCTCGTGTGCTTCCTTTTGGGCTGCTGGCCTATGACCTCAATCTATGACTGTGGTTGGTTGGTCGGGTGCGTGGTTTCCTTATCTGATCGTCGACGCAACCCACGGCCAGCCCCTTGTGCCGTATCATGCATATCATGCGTAATACCATCACCACCAACCACGAAGACGATAATGATGTCGACTCTCTACGCCAGACATGACGACGATACCCTATCAGTGAGACGTCCTTGAAAAACTGCTGTATCGCATTCTCACATGGCTTCAGTCCCACGACAACCAGACTATAGATACAATCCCTGGCGTTTGTCGACACCTCCAGTCATCCAAATCCATCCCACCCAATCGGGCGTACCCTCTCTCCCTTCTCGGGTCCCTGCATCGGTGGCAGCCCCTCGATCTACACCCACGCCCGCCAGCGCCGCCACATCCCGCCTTGGCTCTGCTATAGTACCGCGTTTTTGCGTCATGCAACACAATCTATTCCCTCCCATCCCAGCCGCTCGGGATAGCCGCTCCAGGCCTGCCCACGCAGTACTTTTCAGCTCGAGGCATTTTCCCCCCCTGCCACATCCTCCCGCTGTATACTCTCTAAATCATCCCCTCCATAGCCCCAGACCGACTCTCGGATAGCATCTTGTGGAATGTGGAATGTGTTAGGTGAAAGAATTTGTTCCACGGATGGTAGCCGTCATCGGACTTCTCCATCTCTGCACGGACCTGTTCTGGACCCTTTGCAACAACAAATCTATGCCTCCACGATGACCGTGGCACCACCCTGCCGGCCTCGCCTAAGCACAACGTTATTCTCTTGCTTTTTTTTTCTTTTTTCTTTTTTTTTCCCTTCTCCCTGTCGTCAGCAATCGTATCTCCGACACCATTACCGAGCAGGTCGCGGAATTATTCGGATTCTCTTCAACACGCTCACCATCTTCTCCATCACACATATGCAACTACAGTATCGCATCTTTGCATTGTAATCCATTTAACATATATATGCCACACCATTCCTGGTTCCCCCAACTCCCTGTGCACGACTCACTTTCCTATCAAGAAGAATGTTCATAAACCTGCACTTTGACCCAACATAGCGCCCAGCTTTCCCATGTCCGCTGCCAAGTAGAACAACACCCTGATGTAGTTCATGCTGAAAACCACGTCGCCCTGCCATGATTGCCCCTACCATAAATCTGTCGCGTCAAACCTCTTCAGCTCCTTCCCTGCATCTTCAATATCCTTCTTCGCCTTCATCCGCATGTAAAAGATTGGGCAATCCTTGCTACTGCAGATGACCTCGCAGTGTAGGCTGCCCTGGCATCGTTGGCACTGCGTCCAGAGACGTCCAAACCGCACCTCGAGGTCCGACACCTTGTTCAGTGTTCTTTGATACAGCTCACCCGCCCGCGGTAGGCAATCCGGGCATACCGCGCTGGAGTCGACCCCGTCCTTGCTCGCCATTGGTCGCTTGCACCCCAGGCACTGCTGCGTCTTCTTGGCAAACTTCATCAGCCCTCCAACAGTCGGCGACGCGACTGAAATAGACCGTGTGTGCTCTCCCGCCAGCAGCGACTTGGACTTGTTTTCTCCCAGAATGGCGTCAAAGATACGCGACAACGGCTTCGCTAGCTGGTTGTCCAGGTAGTACTTTGTATCGATGGGCACGTTGTTCTCCAGCACGTAGAGGGGGTCTTCCGACTTCTCAAAGTTCTTGGCTCCCTTCTCCGCCCTCACCATCACGTACGCCACTCGATCGCCCAGGCCCGGCGCCGAACCCTTGTCGCGTTCCTTCATTCGTTCTGCGACCGCTGTATGCGCCTGCTTAGATTCGTAGTCGTCTTTCGTCAGAGCCTTCGTAATGACGAGCTTCGACATGTCCACCTTGTTCTGCAACAGATCTGCAATCATCTTCTTGACGTAGCTACGTTGCAGCCAGTTAGCCTCTTTTTCTTCTCAACGTCGTGGTTTTCGAGACTTACTCTTGTGCCCCAACTTCGTCTTTGTCAATCAGAATCATCCTCAACACCTTCTCAATCACTGTCTGCACCAGCATACAGTTGTCTCTGCGCACCGTCTCGATACCCTTGGTGTCCATCTTGTCGTACTTGTCCAGCTTGGTCCAGTACAATCCGGCATATCGCTTCTTGTTGATGAGCAAGTACGGATAGTAGACCTTTTCGAATTCGAGCTTGATGGGCTTGATAAACTGTCCTGAGACGAACTCTGCCGCTTCCTGTCCCAATTTCATGGCTTCGGCAAGGTCCTCGGTGCCAAACTTGATCATGACCGAATCAGTGTCACCGTAGATGACTTCGGCGTTGTGCGTGTATCCGTTGGCGAGGGTAAACTTCTTCAGCACCTCATCTCGCGTTCGCTCAATCATCTGTCGACCGAATGATGTTGTGCTACTGGCGATAGCCAAGCACGGCAGCTTTCCGTTGGTTGCACCTGTTAAACCGTAGACACTGTTGGCGCTGATCTTCAAAGCCAGCTGACGACCATTCAGCACAGCCTTCTTGAAGGGGTCCGTCTCGACGGCGAGCTCGCGCTTGGCCTGCTTTCGGGCCGAGAGAAGTTCCTCCAGAATTTGAGCCAGGAGACCTTTCCTGCGTTTGACTGTGACAAAACAGTCGCCGTTGGGTGTGACTATGTAGTCGTCGTCCTTCTTCAGGTTGAGCTGTCGAATGGCCTCCGGGTTCAACAGCGTAGTGTAGCAGAGATTGTGGGCCTGCATGATACTGGGATACAGAGAGGCAAAATCGAGCGTGGCGATGGGCATCTTGTAGTAGCCTCTTGTCGGCTCAATGACAGTGGCACCCACGTACTGGTCGTCGCCTCCAGTGTTGGGCAAGTCCGGGATGACCAGCTTCTGCTCCAGTGACTTGCGGAATAGCTGACTGATGAACTTGATTTGCTGGCCTCGTGCCAAGAGGTAGTTGAAGGGCACTCCCGTGACTCTAGCCATCTCAGTGTAATTTTCAAGACATGACAGCTTGTCCATGAGCTTTTGAGGGAGGTAGGCGTCCTTGAGACAGTACAGAGCAAGTCGGCGGCGCGACTCAGGCGTACCGTTGAAGAGCTCTGTGATCATCGTATGGTGTACATCCTCCTTTTGTTCGCCTAGGAAGTGGGAGCACACCGAGTTGAGGGTGTAGCTACGAAGGTGATGATCACGCTGAATGAGCTGCAGCAGATCAAGCTGCAGTCGTCCCATGATCTTGGTCGTTTTCGTATCACGGTTGCCCATCTGTTTGCTGGAGAACTTAGAGTCGGTCGGCTTGCAGTGCAAGTTGGGGAGTCGAGCCCAGCGGTCGAACCCATCAACCTTGAGCGTCTTCGCACGGTCAAGCAGGTAGGGGAAGTCGAAATTGGATGTGTTGTAGCCAATAATGACATCGGGATCGGCTCGGATCAAAAACTTTTGCCATTCGCTGAGCATCTTTCTTTCATTGTCGTAGTCGAGGATCTGCGTGGCGGTGATGGTGCTCGTGGTATCAAGACAAAACACATTTCTAATAAACGGCTTTTTTTCTCCGTACTTGGTGACAACGTTGGCGATTTGAATAATAGGATCGTATTGGGCATCGGGGAATACTCCTTTACGCCCTGCACATTCGATGTCCAAAGACAGAATTCGTAACGGGGCCATCTTGGCCCAGTCTCCCACTGGGTGGTGGGCAATTAAATCAACGTAGCTGACCCTAGCCTCGATCTGACAGTTGGACTGCCTCATCTCGCGCGGCACCACTTGGTATTTGGACGCCGGCGCCTCTACCCAAGACATACCTTGAATCTGCACATGATTAGACTCTACATTGGACTGTGAGAAGCGGAAAACGTACCTTGCAGTCAATCATGAACCTGAGAACGAACTCGACGTTGTCAAATGTCATAAGCCCCTCTGTTCCCTTCCACATGTTCTTCCAATTTCCCTTGCCTTCTTGTAATGCTCGTCGTAGCGGAAAGATGAATCTTTGATCTGTGACGGTGATCTTGAGATATGGGTTCATGCTGTCGCCCTGGTAGCCGTAGATGTTCTGTCTTGATACCAGCGCCACCGAGTGGATCGCCGATCTGCTCTGTGCCAGCGCCATCTCGAGAAAGGACTTGTACGCCGAGCAGTCCTCAGGCTGGAAAAGAACTGGAGCAGGAATGTATAGATAGTGCTTAAAGTCCATGACATGCAGCATGACGGAGTAACCCTCTGCTGTCACGCCGAAGAGAGCAATGGTAGATTCGTTGCCGTCAAAAGAACCTCGCTCGGCCTCGATGGACTGGAAACACAGGCTATCGCGTTCGGGGCGGAAATCGACGACTGGTGGACGGTCCCAGACCTGGTCCTTCTCGCTGTTGTTCTTCTTGAGTTCCGAGATATCCTGGCTGAGCTTCTCGAGAACCTCGGTCTCAAAGGAGCTCTTGGGTTGGCTGGAGCCGAGTTTGCCTCGCAAGGCATTCTGTGAACTTGGGAAGGGCGGTGCCGGCGACGACGAGGGGACATCCATCCTGCGTTTCTTGGCCGACAAGGGCGTCACGGGTATGTTTTGGCGGGTGCGAGACTCGCCCAGCACCCGCTTCTGCGGAACGACAGAAGCAGCCATGGCAGCCTTCCACAGCGGTGATCTGGGAAAGTATGCTGGAGGGATCACAGAATGCGACTAGAAGCAATAGCCGGCATCTGTTATCCACGAGCTGCGGATCTTCTGAAGGTTGGGGACGTGTGCGTATGTGTGTGAAGGGAATCGCTACAGAATTGCCAACACGAAATTAGATATCCCACCGCGAAAGACGCGACTTCGGGTCGTGACGTGACGCGACCCACCTGGCCACTTAATGGATAGACACGTGGGATGGCGCGTGCATCCCGGATTACATAATACTGTATTCCATTATCGCACATCTCGTCCGACTCACCTGACCGTGCCTACCTACGAGGTACCATATTTAATGAATGTAAAGCCTCCATCGTGGAATGGGGACAAATCTTCTCCGCTTACCTTGCAATGATTATAATACGCGCACAGAGGATCTTATTGTAGCGTTGGTCAAACTGAAATGCTTATATTTACCAAAGCATGTTGCTAACATGTGGATTCTGCCAGCCTTGGTAGTGTTCTGTCACTCCGGCTTACCACTCTCCCCGTGCCGCGATTACACCCAAAAGGAATTGAACGAGTTATGATTTGACAATACATTATAGTAACAATTTGGTCCTTGAAGTCTCCTTAGGTCGATGCCTCTGCATCATGGTTGAAAATATAACCTGTCAAAGTACCCAACGCCGACGCTTTGCAAATGCAGCTGCAACCGTTTCCAAGCCCAATACAAACGAAGGGACCCCAATGGCCCTGGAGCTTGTCAGAAACAAGTTGTCTTAGCACACCAAGGGGTTTCGGCCCCATCCTCCCAAATTAAGCCTAAGTAGGTCTTATTGTTCCCAGGTCGCACCAGTCATTGACATCCTGTGAAAACACATGTTAGCAACCAAAAGCCACAAAGCTGAACCGTTGATACTTACAATACAACTCAAATACTTGCACCACGAACAGGTGCTTCGAGTGACGTAAAAGTTGTGAAGCAACAGACTGAAAACGACCACAATGAGGACGAGAGCGGCAGCACGGACGAGCCACCATACCCACCACAGCGTTTTCCTGCCCTGGAAGAACCCAACAGGATTCTTCAGGAACGGAGGCGGGCCATGATCAAATCCTGACTGCACTGCCGAGTACGAGAGACTGGCATCCATCCGCCTTCGCAACGCGTTGGGCGAGTGGAGAACGCAAATACCAACAGTCAAGCCCGTCAAGAAGCCTCCGATATGCGAAAAGTTGTCCAAGCCAGGCAGCAAACCCAGGACGAAAGCTATAACCACGTCGACAATGATGAATAGGAGGTCCTTCACTGGGTTTCGGCGATCCTTCCAAGAATACAAGAGATCCAATAGCGTCAATGCGATGATGCCGAACAGAGATCCTGAAGCGCCCGTGGACGCTATACCTGGCGCCGCAAAGTTTCCTCCCATGACGAATCCAAAGATGCCGGCACTAACGTAGACAAGGAAAAATCGAATAGATCCAATGGCCATTTCCATTTCCTTCGCAAGAGTCATCTGGAGGAGCATGTTGAAGCCGATATGGATAAGCCCAGCATGCATGAAAATGGGGAGGATGAAGCGAAACCATTGATTTGGTTCAGGCGTCTGCTCGTAGTTGTTGAACTGCGGGTTGGGCACACCGCCGAAGCCGCATAGTGTCGATAAATCGCATGAATCGGTCATACTCGTTGCATTCGGGCATAAGAAATTGATTGGATCGGATCCTTGAATCTCGGGGAGGTTGCGCATGCACGGAACGTAGCGAGCGCCCATGTTGATCAAGACCTGAGTGGAAGGCCCAATCATCGGGTTGAACTGCGGCCTGATCATGATGGGAGACCCGGTAAGAATGCCTAAAATAATAAATTAGTTGCGAATGACCCAGAACAAATGCATATGATGCTCACCGTTTCTGACTACCTCGCCGATGAACACGCCCACCTGAGCCACAGTGAAGATGTAGACGACCCATGGAATCCGCTTCTTGTCTGAGCCCATCATGCCCAGCTCACCCAGGCGGACCTTGCCCTTTTTCGACTTACGGCGTCTACTCGGCGCGTCGTAGATGTGATCGGTTTGCTCGGGGTCTTTGGGCCGGTCCTGAAGGGGAATGTCTTCTGCCACATTTGGACGCGAATCCCTGCGGGAACCATGGTAGCTGGTGTCTGGGTACGCGTTCTGAGGCGACATTTCGGAGGGGCTACCGGCGGTGTATTGTTGTCTGGAATTCATCGGATAGGCATTGTCGTCGAAAACTGTGTCGAAAGGAGAAGGGCCGGTCGTCAATTTCTGAGGTGGAGGAGGACCTGTGGGGGCCGGGGAGTGAGAGCTCGGGTACCCAGAGTGGTAAGAAGGAGCTGGGGTCGACTGCGGTGAAGGCTCGTAGGGCGTGTGGTAATAGGGAGCGGGGGACGGGCTATGCGTAGGAGGAGGACGGTTGCCGTAGAAATACTCGTTGGAGGCCATGGTGAAGCGGCTGAAGATGGTCAGCACCAGTAGGAAGTGTCTCGCAGAGGTAGGTGACGGGGGCTCTGGAAGGCAGGGTATGTACAGTACAAGAAGTGGAGAAGGGCTGGAGGAGGTGATGGTACCTTTGTACGAGATGCGGGAAGGGATGCTATATTCTAGAAAGCTAACGTTGAATCCAGCTGAGTCCTGGTGCCGGTCCGTTGCAAATCGTGATGGCGGTATCAGGAGAAAGGAACTGCTGGAAAGATGATAAAGACCCTGATGTATGGGGACTTCGCGGTTGTGGATGCCCAAAGAAAATACCACTAAAGTGCCTTACGTAGCCGTGTTTCAGATTTGGCGGATGGGCGGTAGCGTCGCGGTCCAAACAGGGTTGGCGCAAGCAGCAAAGCAGCCTGAAGTAGCGAACTGTGCGGTTCTTGAACGAGAGTGTGCGGAATGCAAACGCAGAACGCAAAGTGGAAAGAAGAGGGTTGGCGATTGATGCAATCGAGACAAAGAGAAACGTCGAAAACCTTGAGGGAGCCAGGGAGGGAATACGGGGACAGTGCCCTGATTTTAGTCACGTTGATAAATGCTAGTCCCGGCAGCAAGCTGAGACGACGCCATCTGACTCCAGCTGCCGGGCTGTGCTGGCGATCACAAGCCACACGCACCTTGCGTGGAAGGGGTTTTAGGGGCGAACCTACCCGCTGTCCCCGCCTCGAAGTAACCCTTAATTGGCCCAGCCTACTCCAAAAGTCGACTGATGCGCTGTGGCAAAGCACCACACTGCCGCGCTTCAACCTCGTAATCTCACATGGCACCATTGCAATGTCGTCACTCGCATCCACGAGCTTACGTAGCTCAAGGCGCCGACTACACGTTGCGCGCTGTTGCTTGCATTTACCCAATATTGTCCTCTTGGACAAATAATTGCATGCAGATTGAAGCGTAGCATTGTTACGAGACAACGCACAATCAGGAGCGGAAGGCCTTGTTCCTTACGAATGTACCGATCGTGAGTTTGTACGGCTTATGAGCTTCCGGTCTTGAAGTAAGGTGAAGACGTCGTTCACCTGCACTCGTCTGTATTTGAGGAAGCAGATGTTTTCAACTACGGAACGATTTCGCATATAGTAGGGTAGCTATCCCTCTCTTGGAACTCTTAGTACCGTAGTTTCCAGATGTAGTGTCATATTCTCAATTTTCCAATCTGCAATACGATGTCACATTCGGAACCGGAAGTATTTCCAACGGAGCTTGATCTGGTAAGTTGCCTACTCATAATTGCCTTGCAGGGTTTCGAGTAGACATCCAGCCATCCATTAGTTTGAGATTGATTGCGGCAACTTGCCTGATTAACATTGATCATCGAGGAGGTTTGTTGGCCCATGTGGTCTTGATGAAAGACTTGTTCATAATCGTAAGCGCTGGCCCTCGAGCCTCGATCAAGCTGCTGAAGTGAGCACTAAATGCGCATGCGTCCATGTTTCGGAAGCAGGCTCGAGCCTCAACGTCAGGAGGATGCTCCCCAACATTGATCAAATACGGACAACATGCCGAGTTCCTGTTGATCTAGATATCACCTTAGGATCTGTCTCATGCGTAAAAGGTGCACACAATTTAGGGATATGAATTATTACATGTCCACTCCGTGAAAATTACCCGTATCGTCTACCATATACATCAATGACCAGACCCAGATCGAGACGTCAATCCCCAACATTTGAAAAGCGCAATGCATTATAATACATCTCACCGGAACACCTACCGTCCCTCCGCATTCGTCAAAGGCGTTCTGGGTGTCATCTATGCCCAGTTTCACATTGATACAAATATATTACACCTGACCCCAAATATCATACAGCCCAGCTTGTCGCAACGTCATTGTTTCTTCTCCGGCGTCTCTCTGCCATCCTGATCTTCGCCGGAAGCTTTGGGCTTGCCTCGCCAGTTACCGCTCCATACTTCCCCGATTTGTTCCAAGATGATGCCGCTCATGCCCTTGCCCTCCTCGAAGCTCTTCTTGTGCTCCGCCTCCCTCTTCTGCTTCCAATCCTCGCTCTCTCCGCCCATCCAAATATCCTTAACCAGGGAGCCCTTCTTCTCCTGGTCTGCCTGGGCTTGCTGATGCGCGGCCTCTCTTTCCCTTCTCTCCTTGAGGAGCTGCTGTGTCCGCTTGGCGCCTTCGGGTAGGCTTACGTCGAACACCGAGCTCGTGCGCTGGCCGAACCGCGAGTATATTGATTGGCCCGTATACGCGTACGCTAGTTGATTCGTCGACAGGGAGAAAGCGCCGGCGAGAACGAAGAAGCGAATGTCCATACGGCGCGGAGGGAGCAGCATGGCGATGGGACACAGGATGGTGCCGACAATGGCCGCATTGTGGATTACGGGGTTGCGCGGCGGCAGCGGTTGCTGCGCTTGCTCCTGAGACATGGTTGATGATTGGGTGACGAGCTGTATGAATTGACGAGGCGGTTGGGATCCCGATGACCGGAAGCAAGGTCTACTGCCCGTGAATTGACGGATAGGATCCCGTTGGAGATTGATAGTTGATGATCCAGCAAATTGATTCATGAATTTTTTCTCCACAGGGTCGCAGCTCGGGTATCGGCATATCTTGAAGTACCGCTGCTAGTGCAGCATAGTGGGCTAACGGCCAATCCCTTCAAAGCCCATGACACAGTTGGAGCTCGACCTGTAAAGAATTCTTACGGTCCATTCGAGCAGGTCTATCATATCATTCTTTTGCTTCAACATAAGAAGAAGAGAAGCAGGGAAAGAAGATAGGCTTTCGGTAGGCGGAGGGACTAGTCGAGATGCTTCGCTCGTCGCGCATAAGGTACGCATCTGAAAACAGTACTACAAATATGGTTTTGAAACAATTGTGCAAAGAACCTGGCGCTGGCGCGGGCAAGACCCTGGTTTAGGCGCAGGCAAAGCTGTTCCTAATGGCGTATCCAACGTGCAACCTCCTCGTGGCGGAATTGAAGCTATACAGGGCTGCGTTCGATGGCTTCGATGCTCCAGAGGCCCTGGTATGGATGCGTTTGCGATACCCTTACACAACCAACAGGATACCCTCTCGCAGGGAGGGGAATTAGAGCTCCCTTGGATAACAACCCGCCAATACCCCGAGTCCACATGCCATGGCAAAGGCGACATGAACATGGATTCTATTTTCGATCTGTTGGTCAATTGACCAGGGTGCAAAGCCTGTGGATCGATTAATTACATCGATGTTACTGCTTCGCTGCGTATAGACATGGTTAATATTGAGGCGCAGCGGCCCGCCAGCATGAATAAGTAACAGATGGACTTGGGATGGTGAGCCATTCTCGTATGCAAACAGACAGCTAAGGTACCCTCACGCCGCTCGGGCCTGAATCTTTGTACTACGGATACCATGTAGCGTTTCGTCAGGCCAGAGGTGGCTGCCGATGAGTAACCAGGATCGCGGTACTGCCCACTCCAAGAATCAGATCCCAGCATGCCCCTTTGTTGCAATGAGCAAGGCTGTTGCAGGGCATTGTGGGCAAAATTCCGGGAACTCGGAGAGCTGTGAGGGACAAGCACAGATCGAGGCCGACAGCTCCGGTGAGGACGCATCATCACAAGGAGATCCACGATACTCCAGCGTCATAAAGGTTGCTCTACTCCCTGCTGGCTCGTAATCCTACTAACACATTCCTCGGCATAGGGACTCAGTCCAGGTCCTGTCCTCCATCGCTCGGATCCTCTGACGCGCCCAGGTGCCGAATGATTCTGTGATCACACAGCATCACGGCTAGGCTCATAAATCCTCATTTGTCATGCCCAGACGAAGCCGCCAACTCTCCCTTACAGGCCTTTTATAGCAGAAGTTTCGAGACGGATACCAACCTCACGCATGATCTTCACGGTCTCATACCGTCAGGCTGGTACTACCGACAGCCAGCAGGGCAACTACTCAATCAAGTAAACGGCGCAAGTGGTTATTGACCTTACCCGAAGGGACTCAAAGCAGCCGCGTGGAGTCTAGTACTAATTGACCCTTGATGAATTGCCAAGTAGCCAGGAACATGGGCCGCATCACTTCCAATCGCCGCCACTGTGGATTCTTGCTGGCACTATCGTGCCAGGATCCCCCAAAGGCACCAGACCTCGCTGCAGGGTTCAAACGATGCCAGCGGGAGGGACTGCCAACAACGGTATTGGAGATATGCCGGGCTTGGCAGAAACAGGATGCGGTCGATACAATCTCAAGTGTGAGTCGCGGCTGGCATGTCTTCGGCACGGGGCAGAAGTATCTATGGGCAATTGTCCTGCTGTGCCCCTGGCCATTCTGGAAATCCCCTCAAGTTAAACAAAACAAGAAAGGACTGTGGTATTTCTTTAGGCTTTGCGCACATAAGAAGGATGCCGAGAGACCAATCGCATCAATCCAGAATTCGAGTTCGACCCCGTCGAAGTCTCAAGTTTGCATCCTTGCCAGTCCATGGAATCTTGCTTCCGGCTGTCAGGGAATTATCCATTTCCCCAGAGCCAACAGTCATGAAAACACAAACGAAATGAGTTTCATCCGATTCACATCATCTTGTTACGTGATTTACTATAACTTCAAGCCTCATAGATGATGAAACCAACATGGGTGTGAACATGCCTCATCAGGGCTGCATATGATTGCTCGTCAGTCAGTCAACTCTTGACCATCAGAGGGCGAGCAAACGACTGGGAGGAACGGAAGGTGGAGATGCTGCGATCATGGGTGCTTGATCCTTCCGGGCGCTATGCCTCTGGGCCATAAATTGTGCTCAAAGGGCAAACTGCATCCGTAGCATGAAACTCAGAGCCATGGAGTTCAGAACGGCCCCATCGGTGGGGGGGAAACACCAGGCTGACAGCATCACGCATTGGCAGTGGATCATGTCTCAATAAGACAACGACTGGACGTAGAAGGGTTGGCCATAAATCCTATGTTACTTTTAGCTGTTCTTGGGCGGCACCTGGCGTCATCGGTTTGGACAGCCCAACTGCGGTTGGTGAGACACTCAGGCAAGGCTGTATAGGGCTGAAGTGGGTGTACTGTCATTGTCATGTGTGGCACGCTTAAAGTCGACCCTTGCAATCCACGCGTTCCACGTCCTGAAGCTGCGGTTGGTGCTGCCGCCACGAGTCATGCAGTTGGGGGCTATATTCTCAGATGTTGCCGGAGTAGGGATATTGAGAGTGCTGAGCTCCGTCGCCACATGTCAACGAACACATGGCTGACCAGGATCTTGAGTCTTGTCTCGTCCCATCAACCGTCCCCCACTGTAGTGGATTGTGTGCAGCCCACAGCCTGGGGTGTCTTGTGTCCATTTGTGCTCTCGTTGAATGCATGGAGGAGTCCCCGTTTTCAGATCGCTTCGTTTGTTGACCAGGGCGACCTTGGCCGGCCGAAGCATATGGGCGTACGTCGTCTGTTCGGCGCAATAGAATTCATCACTCGGTTCCGAGGCTCGGCGTTGCCCGACCGTTGCTGGAGCTGATCCCTGGCAAGCCCTGCAGGGTTGCAATCCTACAAGCAAGCTCTGCGTCATGAGCGGACCGCAAGGCCACCGCCGGCCCGGGCTGAGGACAAAGACGACCGAAGCTGCGGGTGGAATGTCGGTCTCATTTCGTTCATTCTTTATAAGTAAACAAAACAAACAACGAGGAGCAACGAAAGATGCGCAGGCGAGTGTGGTCTCGCCATGGTTGGTGAAGAAAGTCGTGTTCGACTGGTGCGTGCGTGCGCAGTTGCTTACCTTACCCACCTTGATACCTAAGGTACCTAAGGTAGGTAGTAGCTAGGTGCCTAGTTAAGAACCGCCTGTACCCGGCCTCGTGGCAAGTAAGCGGACGGACAGACAGACAATCAGCAGACAGCAAATTCATTGTGTAAGTACCATAGTGACTCGAAAAACTCGTTCCTGGCTACCTTATGGAGACCTCCTAGGAGACCCAGAGTAAGCAATCCCAACCGGAAGGCCCTGGACTTCCAATCCGTAGCTACAGGTTTAGGGGAGCCAGTTAGAGCAATAGATAATCTGGCTCCTAGCTGAAAATCATGAAGCCCTAAGATGTCAACAGTAACTCCCATACTTGGCAGACTCCATAGCTGGGAATGAGTTTTTCGATTCGCTACGGTAGTCCCTTCCCTCAATTGCTCTGTGACACGCCACGGAACCTTCGTGACCGTGTCATTATAGAAGGAAGGACGAGGTCCCTTCATCTACCTTGCCTCTTGGGTACCTAGGTACTAGTAGTTTCCTGCCTACTATCTTACCTAGGTGGGTACCTATTACTATGGCCTTTGACTGCATAGGTCATCTGGTGAATCCTCCACCGTCCTTCCTCATGAATCGTAAACGCCCCATCTTCTGCCAAAACAACAAAGCTTCCTCACGATATACTCGCCGCTTGGACTGATATTTGGGCTCGACAGCCATCCTTGCTAGACTTCTTGTCTAGCCTTCGGAACACGCCCATTCCGCCCCCTCCCCCCACCCTAGTGGCTTCTCCCGGGGAGCCCTGTTGGAGAGGGAGGACCAAGCACCTGGGGCCTAGCGGGCCATTCTGTGCTTTGGAACGATGCCAATTCACGTGTGGTGTCTCGTGGGTACATGTTCCCGGCCGTTTCGTCCACCTCCTCTAGCTTGGATAGCTGACTGATCAAGACTCCAGGGGCCTAGCCTAGTGCCGTTGCGTTAGTCTGCTTCTATAACAAGAATGCTGGCTGGGATGTCATGCTGCCACTGATCCCCTGTCTCCGCTCTGCCTCGAGCACATATCTCGCCCTACGTCTTGGCATTCTACCTATACGGTATTCCCCTGGCCTGGCTAATTTGTAAACGGCCGAATCCAGGCACAAGGCTACGGTACTGTAAACCTTTGCGAACCTTGCTTGTTATTGTATAAGAGAAGTCGCCCTGGCTACTTGCCACGTGTGGTGGCTGCTCGGTCGCCATTGTGCCAGTCTTTACGTCTTTTCTTTGTCTTTACAAAAGCAGCAGCTGCTCATCAAATTCTTCGAAAGCAGCTCTCTTCCTGAATACTAGAGTTGGGACTTTTTCCCTTTAGCATGGTACCCGACTCTAGAGAGAAGCTCGAAGGGGCACCCCCTCCTCCATACGACAGAACTTCACTAGAGAGTTCCAGCCTGAGTCTAAAAAACACCAGTACTTCCTCGGCGATGACGACGGCAGCGCCTACCGAAGATGATAAGGCAGAAATCTCTTCCGCAGGCGAGACCGCGAAAAGAGGTCGTAGAAGCAGGCCCAAGGTGAAGACGGGTTGCATTAATTGCAAGTATGAGACGCTGAAGCGAATGGTCATTTCCCGACTAAACATTACTTAATACAGGCAGAGACGAATCAAGTGTGACGAGCTGCGTCCTTCCTGTAGCCAGTGTGTAAAAAGCAGCAGGGTTTGCACCGGCTACCCTCCGCCACCTCGCAGTGCTCGACCTTACGAGGAGGTACGGATCGCCCCTCGACCCATACCTCTACAACCAGGCCCTGCCACGGACTCGTCTGTATCTAGCCTATTCCGAAGTGACACACCACTGCCTCCGAGCCGAGCTCAGAGGAGTCTGCGATCAACGGGTCCTTCTCCTGTCCAAGGGTGTGGCGTCATATTCCCACCGCCGTCGCAGGGGCCTTCCTCGTACCAACCATCCAACGCTCTTCCCTTTGGTCCAGTCGAGGCTCAATATTTCGAAGTGTTTCAATCTCGCACAGCTGCGGAATTGTCCGGCGTTTTTGACAGGGTCTTCTGGACTGAAAGAGTGTTGCAGGAATGCCACAACGCCACTGCTATTTCCCGTGCTGTTGTTGCACTCGGAGCATTGTATAAGACTCTTGAGCAGTCCTCGGGGCCGGTTCCCGCAGGGTTGCCGGCACGATCAAACCACATAAACTCTGTCACGGCACATTGGCAAGTTGCTGTCAAAAATTACTCGGAGGCCTGCAAAGCAATGGTACACAATGACCAGACTCGATCGTCCCAAAGCCGTCTTATGGCCATTGTTCTGCTGGCTTGTTTTGATTCCTTCATTGGCGACCACAAGCAAGCCATCATTCAGATTCAGACAGGCCTCGGGCTACTGCAACAGCTTCAAGCCTACAGGAGGCAACAGACGGGGCAGCCCCTTGAGATATGCGGAGATGATCTTGAAAAAGAGCTCATAGTTGTCTTTACGCGGCTCGTTATCCAGGCCAAGTCTTACGACTTGGCGTTTCACTTCCCGGAACCATACACTGTGCCTGCCCCCCCTTCGCCAGAAGAAACATCATCCCCGCAGCTAGGCCGCGATTCGAGGTTCCCTTCTCCTTTATCGGACGCACCAGTCGCCCTCTCCTTCGCAACTGTCCTGGAAGCACGGATTGCAGCTGACAAAATCAACGTCAGAAGCGCCAGGTTTGTGGAACGTTTACGTATTGCGCAGAAAGAGTCCAGCAATGTCCTCCCTGAAGCCTGGCAACAGTACGTCCTCCAGTTCAGAGAACATCATGAGGCGTGGACAGCAGCGTTCGAGCCACTTCTGCAATCACGTCATTCGCCAGAGGTATCATACTTAGAGCGGGCTGCAATTCTGGCCTTGAAGATGTCTCAGCTCAATGCGCTGCTCCTACTCATTACCATATTCTACAGCACAGAGGGATATTTCGACCAATTTATGTCCTACTTCGAGGCCATTCTCGCATTCGGCTTGGAGATCATGCAAGAAGAAGAAGCGCGGGCGGCCTCGGAGCAATGTCCGAATCCAGTGTTGTGTCCACATCGGCCGCAAGTATCGTGGGACCCCTTTTCTGTGGCTGATTACACGGCTTACCACATCAAACCTAGCTTCTCTGCGGACCTAGGCATTGTACCACCTCTATTTGTGGTGGCTACGAAATGTCGCGAGCCGACAATACGGAGACGAGCCATACAGTTACTACGGTCGAGCGCAAGGCGCGAGGCAATGTGGGACAGCGCCATGGCTGCCCAAGTTGCTGAATGGATTATGCAACGTGAGGAAGCTGGCCCGCAAGTCGGGGCCCCCATTGTCAACTTGGCAGAGCGGATTCCAGAACCAAGAAGGATCATGATCAAAACGGTGGATTTCGATCTGCGTGCCCACCATGCGCATATTCGTGTTGGGACGAGAGGCTTACCGCATGGACTCCCTGACGACAGGTTTGAGGAAGCACGCATTACATGGTGAGGTGATACCCACACGCACGCAGCATTCGAGTCGCCACATCTCCTATTTGTATTCCGGTTGTGGTATAAAAGACCACTACACGACTATGGACCTTGGTGTTGCTACAAGGTTAAAAAACCTGAGGTTTTGTATCAGGCGCCGGATTCTTTTTCCCACCCCTGAATTGACCGAAACAAGTGGCCGGCATCCAAGATCCGGGCATTTGGAATGGTAGTATGAGTGAAGAACGAGGACTGTGAGTAGCATAACGCTATCAATTGAAGAAACCATGTATCAAACAAGACTCCCTGTCATGTGCTGCAGAGGACTGCGGTCATCGGGCTGCGTGTCCAACAGATAACCTTTTCATGATACGTCACTCATCCTGGGTATAATACAAATGTGTACAATGTGGTGGAGAAAGACAATGTCGCTAGAGAGGCGGGAGATCCTCTCGGCATATGGGACACTGCAATCTGAACCGCATCCAGTTTTCGAGACACGCGCTGTGGAAGATGTGTCTGCATGGGGTTACCATGTACGCTTTTCTTGTAAATATGGTGGCGACGCCGGAATCCTCTTCTCCGGCCTTGACGACGGGTACTTCGAGGACCTCCCGACATATGGTACAATCGATGGCGCGCAAGGAGCTCCGGCCCATCTCGCGGCTGCTGCGCTCGAGCCCGGTATTCTCGTCGGCTGCCAGACCAAGCGGTAAGCCCCCGGCCTCGATGTTGTCCTCCCGCAGGACGCGGTGGTAGTCCCAGGCGTCGGGCACCCAGGAGCTCGGCACGCAGAACCGGGGGCCGACGACGTCCTGGACGGCGAGGACAAAGATCTGCAGCCAGACCCAGCCGCAGAGGACGCCAAAGGCGAGTACGTCAAGCTGGGCGAAGACGAAGTTGCTGGGGTAGGTCCAGAAGTAGGCAATGGGGAGCATGCGCAGGACGGACTGCCCAATGACGAAGTGCCAGCTGAGGGCGCGGCGGCAGTTGCGGATGACGTTGCGGTGGATCTGGGGTACCCAGAGCGACATATAGGAGAAGGCACAGAGGTTGAGGAAGAGGGAGCGCAGGCTCGCGTACCATGTTGAGGAGGAGATGGCAAGGAAGCCGATGCAGAGCCCAAGCATAACGTATCTACCTACAATGCCCTGGAAAGCCTGCGCCGCGGATAGGGGAGGGATTGTCGCTGAGGGAGTCGCTGTTGATTGGGGAGGGGCGGCTGCTACTTCGGCAATCTCAGCATCCACGTCTTGGTCGGATGGGACAATTACAGGCTGGCTCAGGGGCAGCACTGTCGACGACCTTTCCGTGTTTGACCGGTCTCTTACGCCAGCATTACTCCTCGACGCGGGACGCTGCAGCGAATCAGCGCCGAGACTGGCATCGTTGGGATTGGTGTCGCCAGGTGGGCTCTGGTCTCGGCCTCGCCGATTATTGTGCTCGGGCAACTGGACCTTGAGCACCCTGGACATGAACTCGCCGCCCAGCGCCATAGACTGGAAGGCCGCTATCACCAGCGCCAGAGTCGGCAACAAGGTCGATCTGGCAGACGACACCCACGTCGCTGCTGCGGTAAACGTCATGCCATCCGCGATGGACATGATGCTCGCGGTACTGAAGCTGACGCGGCCCATATTGGATGGTGTGTACGACTCGGTCATCTGGGCTTTGAGGAGGTAGGCCTGCGCCAACATGGCCGCGGCGTACAGGAGCAGCCATATCTTGACATGGTAGATATGTATCTCCGACTTCATTCCCAAGAGATGACTTGCCTCTCCAGGAGGGAAGTCCGGGGGGCCCTTGGTTTCGATGTAAAACGCGCAGTCGGGCGAGTACAAGACGGCTGACACCTGAAGCTCGGGGGCGCGGGGGACAGGAGCTCCCACTGGCGCCTCCAGCTCGTCTTCGATGGCCTGGATGATTTCTTGCAGAGGTTGTTGAGCTCCGTCTACCGGGGCCAAGCCCAAATCTTGCCTTGCCGGCGGATGCACTTGGGCGTACATGATGTACTCACAATGCGGCGACGGGTGCATTGTGTAAAGTGAATTATCCAAGTCCGAACTCCACGGCAGATCCTGATCAGAGTAGATATTCTGCTCCTTTTTGTCGATGACAGCGGGGATACTTTCGTTCAGCAGTTGCTTGCTAGACTGGAAGTACTCAGGGCCGGGGGTAAGATGCGGTAGGCCAAAGATACCATCAAACTTCTCGCTCGTTGTTGTCATCATGATTAGTCCTTGTTTCGGCCAGTGAATGCCCCATAGCACCATGTCCCAGGTGTGACCCAGACTCGCAGCATCTTCGAGCGTTACGGTGGCTTTGATACCACGTACAGTGGCTTCAACAAGCGGTGACCCAGCCGCCGCGGCTTGTTCGTACGGAACTACCGTATCTTCGTCATCCAGCCTGATCAGCATCCTCCCAGAGCTGCCTGTGATATTGCGTGCCCAATCGACCCGGTCCTCAACCCAGTCAAAGTACGGTGCTAGCTGGCTCAAGTTGTAGCTCTGATGGGTTCTCGGAACCGAGGTTTCCCGACGAATCCAGTCGCCGCGGAGCGTCCCGGACGCATTGGCCCAGACAGCCTCACCCTGGACATCGTCGTCATCTTGCACTTTGTCATGGACGAGAGACGTCGCATGCCGGCTAAGATGACGACCTTTGTTCAAGAAATGGTCCAGCTCCTCCCATGCAAAGCCATCCTCCTCCCGAAAGCCCGTCAGGTTGAGATAGCGGTGTACCACGCCGTCAGCATCAGTGCCCGAAGCCGGAGCAAAGTCGCCCCAGCGCGTAGTGTTGAGCACCGCGAGGGAGTCCCGATGTCGTGCGAGCTGCTGCAACGCAATGTCGGTGATATTGGGTGCGCCTCCCTGAAAGTCGCCCTCGGGCAGGAGGAGCCATATCAGGAGAATGATGAAGACGACTACAGGTCCTGGCAACGAGGTCGCCATCTTCGGAGAGGCCGATCGCGATGGGGATGGCACGCAAGGAGTCCAAGAAGCTATCGAATCGACCTCAACATGGTGGGAAGTGGCTGCGAGGCCTCGGCCCGACGGTAAGGTCGAAGAAGGCTTGAAAGGGTAAGCAGACGAGTTCCGCGGGTACGGCTTGGAGCGTAGTGTCGTGAGGAATCAAGGAGAGCTGTCGAGGAGCAGATGCATTCGGTGAGGCTGTAATCGAGCTATCGTGTGAAGTTGGCGTGGTCGTGTCACAGTGTGACTGAGCCTCCAATAGGTGACCCATCCTGCATTATGTCACTGGTTGAGCACAGTGGAATCCACGGGACAGGTCACGGGGACTGGCGACTCTGATTTGGTGGGCAGGTTTGTGGCTTGCAGCAGGCCTGCAGGACTTTAGGCCCCTGAAAAGGTACCTCTGGCAGGGCGCTGAGAGCTGAGTGGCACGGAGCAATCAGATCCCAATCCAGTCCGCGTGATATCGTACTGTACGGCAAAACTTCCCATTAATCAAGCACAAATATCACGAAGACCCCAATCAGACATCGCCCTTCTGACAATAAAAGAAGCATCTGCCAAGACAAATCTATCCACCACCTCTTTTCCGGCAGAAAATGGCCTCCAACGATCTCCCTTCCAACAACACCGGCGATCAGACCGAGGTACGCCCACGTCACCGTGCGGATACGGTGTCTTTCCCAGCGGCGCTGCAACGCAGCCACCTCAGCCGCATTCTCGTCCTGTCCCGTGCCATTTTGGTTATTTCTTTTCAGCGTTTACTAACCGTCTTAAACAGCCGGCCGAGGATCCTCGCGCCGATGTCAACGCCGCGGTGGAAGAGCTGCTCAATACTTTGTCAAACAAGTTCGCCGGCGTTTCATCAGAGATCTTTGCAAAGAGTACATCCGCCCATGCATCTACCTCTGTACGTACTGTGACTGACTTGCTTGGACTCTAGTGGATGAGATGTCTCGTAGGTTGGATAGCCTTGAGGCTGCGTTGACGAAGAGCGAGGCCAAGGAGGCCGCCAATTCAAAGCCTCAACAGTAGGTACAGGTGCATTAGATCGCGTGACGTGGGCACACGGATCGCGTGTTGTTACGAGTAGCAGTGTTGGTAGCTCAACCGTCACTAGAAATTTCATTATGAAATCAAATCGCCGCTTAAATACACGTCTTCGCGCTACTGAACGAACGAATGCTATTGTACAGCACGCTTCAGTTGCTTCGCCATGATCTGGGCTCCTTTTGTCTCAGCTAACAGGCCGAACAGTTTACAGCTCGTCCTTGACATCCTCGACAATCTGGTTGACCTTGTCGGTAACCTGGTCCGCGAACCTGCGCAGGACATTGGTCTTCCGCACAATCTCGTCCCGCTTAGTCGGGGCAAGGCCACCCTTGGCAAGGATGCCCTCGAGGCGGGCTAGCTCCTTAGCAACGTAGGTATCGCTGTTGTTGAGCTTGTCAAAGACGCGGACGTAGTATTGCGCGTACGTCAATTGCGCGGCGTCGGTGATGCTCTCAAGCTCCTTGTTTGCCTCAGCCGTGATGTCGGCGAGGGTGGCGCCACCGGTAAACTTGGTGACAAGAGCGTTAAAAGCGTCGACTGTCCCGGCAATGGCATTCAGGTTGCCGCCGGGAGTGCGGTGGGTGCCAGCCTTCTCGTTGATGAAGTTGACAAAGGCATCCTCGGTGCGGCCACCCTCGTATGGCTGAGCCTCCTTGCTGCCGGCGGGGAAGTACTTGATGGTGGGGTAGGACTTGACGCCGTACTCCTGCGCGGTGCCCTTGCTGTTGTCGTTGTCTGCGTCGACCTTGGCAATGATGACATTCGGCTCGTTTACAAAGTCGGATGCGAGAGTCTCCCAGGTAGGAGCCAGCTTCTTGCAGTCTGTAAAACCTCTGTTAGCTATCTGGACCACAGGAAATATGAGGCTAGCACTTACGACCGCACCACGGCGCCGTAAAGGCCACGAGGACGTTCTTTTCACCACCGACAGCCTCGGAGAAGGTAGCATCGGTCAGGATCTTAACATCACTAGGCGCGTCCTGCTTCTTCTTGAGCTTCACACCCGTCTTCTCCGTGATGAAGGAGCTCAAGCTCTCAAGATCCCGACCCGACTTGTAGTCCACAGGGGTATCACTCTTTCCATCGAACCACTTCAGCGTAGGGAAGCCCTGCACGCCAAATCTCTTACCCAGAGACTTCTCTGCGTCGGCATCCACCTTAGCGATTTGCACCTTGTCCTTGGCATGCTCAAAGGCAAGGGCGAGCTCCTCGTAAACGGGAGCAAGGTTCTTGCAGTGGCCGCACCATGGTGCGAAGAACTCCACGAGGGTGGGCTTGCCGGACTTGAGAACGACTTCGTCGAAGTTGGATGGGATCAAGTCCAAGACGGCAGACTTGGCGGCCACCGAGGCGGCAAGTGTGGCGAGCACGAAGCTCTTGAGAAGAACCATTGTAAATGAAGGGAACAAGGGACTATAAGAAGGAGCAATTGTCAATAAGAAGCCTGGACCTAGAGAGAGGAAACATCGGTTTTAACTTACACTACTATGTAGGTTGCAGGAATGGTTCTGCTTGGAAATCAAGCTTCGGAGGCGATGTGTAAAGAGGCCAGCTGGGCAGTGACCCCGATAGCTTTATCGGTGTACGCACACCGTCCCCCACTGCTGGTGGTACAGGGGGGTGGCGTGAAGTGGGGGGTCCCGAACAATCACGTGAAAGCAGCGGTGCGATCTCCACAAGGCAGTCGATTTCAGTCACGTGAAATTTGACTGCCACTAAATCTTGCGCTGGGGCTGTCAACCCTCCAATCGATTGCCGCATTGCCTAGGAAAAATCACCACACACATTTTCCGCCCACTTCCACCTTTCGCGAAATAATCGTAGCTGCACTCCGCGCCCGACAACGCAACAACCGCCAACATGTCTCACGAAAGTGTCTGGTACTCCCGCCCGCGCACCTACGGCAAGGGCTCTCGCAGCTGGTATGATTTTCCACCGATTTTTTGCCCCCAACCGTGATGGGGAAAGGGAAGATATGTAGGGGGAACATATTCTGACGCCTCACAGCCGTGTTTGCACGCACACTGCTGGTCTCATCCGCAAGTACGACCTCAACCTCTGCCGTCAATGCTTCCGTGAGAAGGCCAAAGACATCGGCTTCAACAAGGTGAGCACCTCGAACAGGACTGCTTTCGGTGAGGAGTATCGGTTATTGACTATTGGCGTGATTAGTACCGTTAAACAAACACCCTTCAAGCGATCACAATGCGGAATTTGTCTCGTGCATGGAACCTCGGGTATGATGGACCACGATCAATCGGCCATCGGAGGGGCGGACGCTTTGGACCGGAGTTATAGGCTTGCTTGGTTGCGAGGAAAACATGGTGTCGACAAACATCCTCTGCAGCTAGACGAATACTACTGAATTGATGCACGTCTCTCATCGACTTAGCCTCGCCAGGCAACTGGCTCCTCAAGACATCCATGGACAGATGATGGGCATGATTTTGTGAAAGCCTTCCTCGGGCTTCACCCGTCAAAAGTCTAAAGCTTCGCGACGACTATTTCCATGATGCATATTTCTCAGGCAGACTTAGCCAGTGAAAGGTGTGATAAACGAGCACGAGTTGTTACCATTGCTCCAAATTTTAAAGTATCGTACATGTATCTATTACTGCTGCGCCCCTGTCTGAAATATAAAGTACATGATCAAGACATGGGAAGAAGCATAGGGGAGATTCAATCCTTTGGGTAATGTACAGGGGCGTTATGGCCCCTAACTCCTGGCGATGAGCACAGTTCATGGACACTCATAGAGTGCTCCTACGCTCGCCGTCATGTCGTTGCTGTCGTGCAAGCCAAGGCACCTCGATACTGCACGGCGCCCTGGTTTATTTGAGGACACGGGTAACCAGGCCGGTGGCAACGGTCTTACCACCCTCTCGGACGTTGAAGCGCTGACCAACATCAAGAGCGTTGGAGTGCGTCATGGTGACAACCATCTCCACGTTGTCGCCGGGCATAACCATCTTGGAGTCGGCATCCTCAGTTCCCTCAGGGAAAGTCAGGCTGATTGATTCATCGGCCGTTCGGAGGTACATCTGGGGCTTATAGTGCTGCATGAAGCCCTTGTGACGGCCACCTTCCTCCTTGGTGAGGACGTAGAGAGAGGCAAGGAACTGAGTGTGGAGGTTGATGGTGCTAGGTCGCACGACGACCATTCCACGTCGGACATCCTCACGGCGAACACCTCGGATGAGGAGACCGCAATTGTCGCCAGCCTGCGACACATCGCAAGACTTCTTGAAGGTCTCAATATCGGTGACCTTGGTCTTGAAAGGGCCGGCACCCTTGCCAAGAATCTCGACCTCCTCGTCACGCTTCAGAGTACCACGCTCCACACGTCCAGAGACCACGGTTCCACGACCAGCAATGGAGAACACGTCCTCGATGGACATGAGGTAAGGCTTGTCCAGGTCGCGGGAAGGTGTGGGGATCCATTCGTCCACGGCCTTGAGCAGCTCGTCGATCTTCTGCTGTCCAATCTCGGGCTTCTGGTTCTGGAGAGCCATTAGGGCAGAGCCCATGATGACGGGGGTCTCGTCACCCTCGAAGCCGTACGAGGAGAGCAATTCGCGCATCTCCATCTCCACAAGTTCCAACATTTCGGGGTCCTCAATGGCATCGACCTTGTTGACGAAGACAACAATCTTTTGGATACCGACCTGACGGGCGAGGAGCAAGTGCTCCCTTGTCTGGGGCATCTGACCATCCGAAGCGGCGACAACGATGATAGCACCATCCATGTTGGCGGCACCTGTGATCATGTTCTTGATGTAATCGGCGTGACCTGGGCAGTCAACGTGGGAGTAATGGCGATCGTCGGTGCTGTACTCGATATGCGCCGTTGAGATTGTGATACCACGCTTACGCTCCTCTGGGGCCTTGTCAATCGCGCCATAGTCTAAGAAGCTGGCGAGTCCCTTCTCGGCCTGTCGCTTGGTGATGGCGGCAGAGAGTGTGGTCTATTAGACGGGTAATTAGTATCGACGGCTGAGGCGTGAATAGAGTCAGCTTGTACCTTTCCATGATCGACGTGACCAATAGTTCCTGGAGAGGGCATCAGTCACAACGTCAGACTTTCCCGGGTGCTTCCCGCTTACCGATGTTGACGTGTGGCTTGCTTCGGTCGAAAACGGCGTATGTGCGGTAGATGTTGAGCACACCAGAAGCATTCTGCTTCTTGACGGCGAGCTGAAGGGGGTTGACGTTCGACTTGAAGCCAAGCCGTGCCGACCGCACGAAAGGCGCGATTGACCGAAACGCAATCGACATCTTTTCCCCTATTTCTATTCAAGCAAAACAGAAAGATGGAAAAGAGACAGCCAAAGGAAAAAGGCGACGTTGAAGGGAAGGAAATTGGAGCAGGAGACACGCGCCAGGATGGCTTCGAAATTTTTGATGAGCCCTCCAAGCTCCTCCCCTGAGTGGGTCAGCCAGAAGTGGGGCACGATGCCTCCAGTGGCTCGACATGTCTTCACGTGACTTCGCGTGTGCCAGTGAGCCCAGTTACAGCCATGAACTTTTCAACGCAAGACGAGAAGGCCCTTAACAATTGCCGTTGGTTGTTGCCAATCAACCTTTCTTACATCAATACCTGAAAGGCACTTTCGGAGCCTCTGACCCCGCCTCTTACTTGATATGGCATGTCTTGCTTTCGGGCTTGACTTCTTGGATTACCTTCAGATGTACTCGAAACCGTTCAAGATATCAAGGGCCTCCATCACGGAAAACTAACAGCAACCATTGCAACAGTGGTCTAAATCAGCAAAATTTCATGTAGTCAAGGGACTTCTGCCCACAAGGGGATCAATGCTACATTTCCGTGCTTCTAAAATGCCATGGGCAAAGTCATGAAGTGGATATGTGCATGAAACTCAAAGCAGCCAGGGGCGGGAACGGATGCGCTACGGCGCAACGCATCCACTAAAGCTTAGGCGCGGAGCGCTAGAAAACTTCGATGCGCGTGCTGCCAAAATGTCGCGCTCGTCTCAAATGTCAACTGGGAAAATCTTCGAGGTGTTTCCGAGCTCATCTACTTCCACCTTTGCTGTCGAAGTAAATTATCTCGTCAGCTCAATCTCCTATCAAGACCGTAATAAGAGAGACCTGGAATCAAGATGGCAGACTCGCTGCACCCCGACAACGAGCAGGCAAGGCTCAACCCGCTTGGGCAAGTGATGGCTCAATTCGCGCAGTATGGCCAGAATGCATCAAACAACATACAAAGCACGTTCAAGAGCATGACCATTCAAGGCTGGCTCCGCCTTGTCGTCATCGTTGGTGGCTACATGCTGCTGCGTCCTTACCTCCTGCAGCTTGTCACCAAGGGAGGCGTCAGCAAGCTCCAGGAACAGGAAGCCAAGGAAAAGGCAGAAGTCAGCGCAAATGAATTCCGAGGCGTCAAGGAAAAGCTAGAAGAGCACGAGGATGAGGATGCTGAGGAGGATACTGGAGAGTCATCCGGGAACTGGGGGCAGCAGGCGCGAGTGCGGCAAAGAAAGGTCATTCGGCAACTCCTCGAAGCGGAGGAAAAGCGGCGCCAGGAGGAAGAAGAGGACAAGGATATTGAAGAGTTCCTGGTCGATTAAAGCCCCTTCGGACCGCATGCTTGGGACCGCCACTTTGCAACATATCATGAACGTTGGGGGCTATTTCTACAGTCAAAATAAGCTCTCTCGTCAACCTCGGCGTATTGCATTCGGGACGTCCTGGCGACCAATGGACAATTTCGAATCTAGGTCTCCCGAGAGCAGCATATCAATCACGTGGAACTGCTCACCCTCGACCTGTAGAGAAGGAGTGGCTTCACATAGGAGAGATCAGCATGCGTTCGTGGAAACGTTGGTGTCATTGGCTCAAAGGCATGCGCGGCAATCTCAGGGCCGGGTGACCAGTTTTGAGATATGGCACCCAAGGTAGTGGCCTTGTGTCACATTTATGTTTGTTTACGGCCGTTCCGATGACGGATTCTTGGTTTTGATCATTGCTTTGTGGGAGCTTTGGGTTTGGGGAGTGTACAGTGCAACACAGGTTTCCAGGGGTTCTGATAATGAGCATGATGGATGGGAACGCATGGGGATAACACAGAAGTAGTCCGGCGTTGCACCTACCCCAGTTTTCTAATACAGATATGCACACGTACAGATGTTGCACACCCACGGGGTCGAATAATACCGTAACACTTGGTGGAAGACAGTTGCCCCTCCGCTGATTCATGGTAGTTACAAGATCGATTTGGCTGTAAGTGGGGATACAGCCAACGGAGAGGGTTGGTCACAGATCGGTAGAGTCTTGGGTAGGTAATGTGTTTGAATCAATGACGACCATGGCAGTGCTGCAGCGTAATGATGGGAACAACATGTCTTTCCCTCCCAAGACAGTAGGGTTGGCTCTCACATACTCGGATCACCGGCATATAGTTGACCTCATTGGGAGAAGGGACGCGATCTCGGCGACTGGGCTATGCGAGCGATTCAGTGATACGTCTTGGCGCTTTCTATGTTGGAGCAGGACGGCTATCATTCCGTTGCCAATTGCTGCATACCATGAACAACGCCTTGGCATCTTTGTGGTGCAGTGAAAGAGATCGCCACTGTTGAAAGAGCAGCGTCGGACTCTGAAACCTGGTCTGAGATGAGAAGAAAGGGTACGAAATGGACGGGGAAGCATGTGATCGATGAGCCGAAGCGCAGTTCGAGTTATAGTTTGTACTGCAGGATATTTGTGCTTCGTCGATAACTGTTTGAGTCTGCGACTCAGACATCTTGACGGTACTCGTATTGCTGATGATGGGAGGCGGGAATCGCCCAGGCGACCCTAACGCGGGGCCGTTGAGGGGTAAAGTCACCATGGTGGGCTGGGCGGTTCCCATAGGAAGCCAAGGTGGCTTAGGCAGCTGCAGCTTGACCCAAAGGTATCCGCTACGGCTGCAAGTACGATGACATCTGAGCCCCGAAGGTAGTGTGTTTGTTCCCACCTTGCTTGCGGCCTTCCCGTGACACCATCCCTGATGTCCGCAACATTGATTGCTGACGACTTCTCTCTTTCTCCACTCGTGCAAATACTTTGGTTTGTTTACTTATTCATAGCCAAGGGTAGCGACATAGAATCATTGAGCCACTTGCAATTATTTCCTTGTTCTTGTTCTTATTCCTACTTCCTCTCGAGACATACACAATCCAGCGACGTCAGCACAACCTTGCGACACTTGACGGCTTGGCGATTTGGCACACTCACAGCTGGCCTGCTTCGGACTTGACACACTCTCCTCTCAGGAACAAGCTCCATTGCTCGTTCCAGCACCTCAAGCATCTCTGGGAGTTCTGGCTGCCATGAGCACCCCCAGGGCGGATTTCTGAGTGACGGTGCCGAACGGGAATAAACCCGATAGCGTCGACCCTTCGCCATGGGTGACACCTTCGACATACACAACATCCTGCAGACAGGGTATTTTACCACGTCACGCGCAAGAAATACCACACAGTTAGCCCTGTCCTACCCAACAACATGCAATTTCTTTGTGACCGCTTACAGCTCCCGCAGATACTCTCCCCCATCGACCCCGTCATCAGCCCTACCTAGCCTGCCGAAAGTCCACTATGGTGTCCCGCACTTACCTCTACGTTCCGTAGCTACACCCTCCGCCCGCGAATATCCTCCGGCTCCAAGTGTGGAAGATGAGGTGGAATCGCTTTCGCGGGAACATGGAGTCTCGGCTGCATGTACCCCCTCTGACGAGGAAGCTCAATCCCGAGGGGAGATTGACCAGAATCCTTTGATCATGGAAGTTCACGAGTTCAACCCCGAGAGAAGATTTGTGATTGTGACGGGCTCTACTGAAACGACAAATGGGTCAACTAAAGAGGGAGCCATGAAGTCAAAATCACCTCGGGACGAGGGGTCGCAAGACAAGCGTCCACTCGAGGCAAAGGCCGCCCGCCGAGATGGGAGTCAGGCCAGCGAAAGATCAGAGTATCGAGATGTGAAGCCGTCTATTCATCGCCGGAAAAGTAGACAGACTCTACCCCGACTCGAGACAGACATAGAATTCGAAGCCGCTTCCACGCAATCAGTCCGGAATACGGCCGTGCCTGAGAGCTATCGACCGAGTGCTGCATCCAGTTCGCAGTCACGGACGCCACGGGATGAGTTTCTTAGCCCGAATGTCACGAAGCATGGGTCCGCGGGGCGAGACAAGGCCTACTATGGCTACAGTCAAGGTGTTAGCGACGGGTCTCGATCACCGAGCCAAAGAAGCCAGTCCACCATGACGAATAACCGAAAATACGAGGAGGATTTTGGGTCTCGACGTCCAAGCCCACCCAAAACCAAACGATCTAGCTCCACCATTGAACCAGAAAAATTGAGGCGGCGCCTTTCCAACGAAAGGCAGGGTGATTCTCACCCTAGAGACAGTCCGGTCACGCATAGCGGTCGTCCAGATGCCTCTCCGCTGCGAGATGGGAATCAGTCCGGGGATGAGCACAAGCAGGATCCGCGGAGACTGGCCCATAAGCGCGGGAAATCAATCATTATCCAGGAGGGAACCTCTGCGCGTAACGGGGGAGAGGATGGCAATGATCAAGGGGTCATTAGACCACAATCAAGGGCTTCAACAATTCCACTCCCCTCTCCCCGCTCAGCTACCTTTGCCGATGCACCGGCGATGCCTCCCCGGAGCTCTGCAACTTTCCCACTCGCTGAAGGAGGCATCGACAAGCGGGAACGTGCGAAGGTCCAGCTTCCTTATCCGGAAGACGACCCTTTTCTGATGCCCTCCATGGATGAGCCCGATATAAGTACGGTCCCTTTTCTGCGGTCGCAAATTCCTCCAGCAGTGCCTCCACATGGTGTTCAGCTCTCTATGCCAGAAATTCCTGATCGTCCACCAACCACAGTAGTCGTTCAGACGAAACCAGTTCGACCATTTGATCCCACCAGGAATGTGGTGCAAGCAAACAATGCTGCCGGTTCTTATCGGCGGTGTCACGAAAGCAAGGATCAAGTAGGGCGCTTCCCAGAGTGCCTCAGGGTACGGCCGGTGGAAGGATTGATGGATTGGCTGACGCTGCCGCGATCGGACTTCAATATTTGCCCAGAATGCTATCAGGCGACTTTTTCTCACTCCGACTTTCGAACCCAGTTTCAACCGATACTTCGCCCAACTAGTGAGGCAATTGCGTGCGACTTTGGAGCATCTCCGTGGTACCGACTTGCGTGGCTTTTGACTCTCAGAAATGGAAGAACGGACTTGCAGCTATTCCATCAGGTTGCAAAACTCATGGCTGCCACAGCCAAGGAACCGTGTCCAGGATCGAGAAAAAGTAAACGAGTTTGGCTGACCGTTAAAGACCCTTACACTAGGAAGTCGGTCCCCGGATTTACCGTTTGTTATCAATGCGCAAGAATGGCCGAGGGCCTACTACCAAACCTGACAGGGTTGTTTGTTCTTGCGAATGCCAAGTCGGAAGCAACGCGAAGCATGTGCGCCTTACATTTTGCCCCGGACCGCAAGCGTTTTGTCTTATACTTCGATGTCTTAGAGACGGCATCGTACAAAGCTCTTGACACCAATCGGCCGCCGAAGATTGAGGATATCGCTAAGGGGCTGGATTTACTGAGCGTTGGCGAAGGGTGTCAGGAAGATGAGCCCGTCATAAATGGGTACTGGCACATGATGCAGTTCTTGCCCCAGTTCACAGTTTGCGCAGAGTGTTTCGAAGAAGCTGTTCGTCCTAGGCTCGAAGAGGATAACGCTCTTGCTCGCAATTTCTTTACAAAGGCTCAACGTTTGCCTGACGCTACCTGCCAGCTCTATTCAAGCAGGATGAGAGAAATATTCTGGAAGGCGTGCCGGCAGAACGACCCGGTGTACCTTGAGAACAAGGTGAAGGAACGGATCAGGAAGGAACAGGATATCCATGCGAAGCTGCTGCGCTTGGACAGGGAGCATAACGACCACGAGTGGACCAAAAAACAAGTCGATGGGCTTATTCGGGAGTGGCAGAGATGGGAGTAGGGTGAGATCAGCAGCAGTAGATGTTTGATGTTGGAGAATGAATCATCGGGTTATGTGTGGATGCTACGGTGTATGAAGCAACGCGGAATGATATAATGACAAATGGCTTAGAGGAATTCGGTTCAAGAATCTATGGGAAAAGAAAAGAAAAAAAAAACCCGTTCTTTTTCCACTGATTGACCTCTACCATTAGAATAAAACATAACAATAATGTCATTAGATAACAGCCAGGTTGAGAATTCACAACCCACACCAAAAGGATTGTCTTCAGCTCATTCACACGCTCACCTTCGACCAGGTGATGGATGAATTTATGACTAAGCTTTCCAAACGGTTTGAAACCGAGCATCATGGTGGAGTTGCTCACTCACGTGATTGTGAGCCTAAACAAGTAGAGTAAGGTACGTACCTCGGTTTAGGGCCTTTGCCCACCAAACCGCAAGGGAAAAATTGCTGGTGAAATTATCACGAGCCCCAGTTTGTGGCCTGCAACTTCCCAACACCAAAAAAAATCCCACGCCGACAAGTCAAGGTAAGAAACCTGCCCTGCCGCAAATCACACAGGACGTAAAGTAGCAGCACTAACCCAGACTCATCTCCAGGTCCCAGGTTCTCCTCATACCTCTGCACAATGGCTTCTCGACCTACCGTCTCCATCATCGGCAAAGATGGCAGTCCCTCGGGCGCCACGCACACCATCCCCGCCGTCTTCGCCAGCCCGATCCGCCCGGACATTGTGCAGCAGGTGCACACTGGCATGGCCAAGAACAAGCGTCAGCCGTACTCGGTGAGCGAGAAGGCTGGTCACCAGACCTCTGCTGAGTCTTGGGGAACTGGTTAGTGAAAACCGATCCAACGAGGAGTGGACTGCGAGCGAGACGTGTTGGGCTTTATCTTCGTCGAAAGAAGGAGAGCGAAACATGGTTCAAGCGGCAGTTGGGGTTCTTGAATGCTCGAGATCGGAGACTAACAATCTACTTCAAAGGTCGTGCTGTTGCCCGTATCCCCCGTGTCTCCGGTGGTGGTACTCACCGCGCCGGTCAGGCCGCCTTTGGTAACATGTGCCGTTCTGGCCGCATGTTCGCTCCCACCAAGATCTGGCGCCGCTGGCACGTCAAGGTCAACCAGGGCCAGAAGTCAGTTACTCATTGACAGCTTCCATCGAAAGATCGCACCAGCTAACGATTCAAAAACAGGCGCTACGCCGTCTGCTCCGCTCTGGCCGCCTCGGCTGCCCCCTCGCTGCTCCTCGCCCGTGGCCACCAGGTCATGACTGTCCCCGAGGTGCCCCTGGTCGTCGACTCTGAGCTCTTCGACGCGGCCTCCATCGGCCGCACCGCCGCCGCCCTGGCCCTCCTCAAGACCGTCGGTGCGGGTGCCGACATCGAGCGCGTCAAGGGCTCCAAGAAGCTGCGTGCCGGCAAGGGCAAGCTCCGTGGCCGCCGCCACCGCCAGCGCCGCGGCCCGCTCGTCGTCTACGACCCCGTTGTCGACGGCAAGGAGGTCGTCAAGGGCTTCCGCAACATCCCCGGCGTTGAGACCAGCCCTGTCACCGCCCTGAACCTGCTGCAGCTCGCCCCCGGTGGCCACCTGGGTCGCTTCATCGTCTGGACTTCGGCTGCCTTCAAGGCCCTCGACGAGATCTACGGCTCCACCACCGAGGCCTCGACCTACAAGCGCGACTTCTTCATCCCCTCCAACGTCGTCTCCCAGTCCGACCTGGCCCGTCTCATCAACAGCTCCGAAATCCAGAGCTCTCTGAACGCTCCCAAGGGCGAGGCTGTCACCCGCCGCTCCGCCGTGCAGAAGAAGAACCCCCTCAAGAACAAGCAGGTGCAGCTGCGCCTCAACCCCTACGCTTCTGTCTTTGCTCAGGAGTCGCAGAAGAAGCAGAAGGAATAGATGCACTTTTTTGTTTTTCTTGCTGGGTGTGCAGCAGGTTAAGGGGGGTGGCTATGGGAAGGATTGAAATTGAGGCGTAATGGCTTCTGGCAGGTTCAGCTCTTGAATGATCAAAAGAGAATTTACTGTCGTATAATCGTCAATTGTGATGGTGCCGTCTGTGATAAGTATGTTCTAAGCTTGCTGCAATACTGTGTATCCTTTCTCTCCTCGAGGCTGAATGGCATATGAAAGATGGCAGACTTAGCAGCCCATGCCGAAGCCAATATCCAAGACATCAGATGTCATCTCAGCCAAGAACGCGCCTTCGATGAGCTCCTCCATCTCCTCAACACTCGCGACTTTCCAAAAACCCTGCAACCCCTTTCCAAAGCGCTGCGAGCACTTGGTCACGTCCTCCTCGGTCACAGCCGCAAAGCAAAGCCGCACAAAGCCCCACGCCCGCTCCGCGTGAACCTCAGGCGTCGCCGCGAACAGCGAGCCCGGGGCCGGAAGAACAAGGCACGGCTTGCGGCAGAGGAAGTTCAGGAAGGCGGTGGCCAGCGCGAAGCCATCAATGACTGGTGTTGCGTTGCCCTTGGCCTGCCAGAGGGGGTGTGTCTCGAACAGCACCTTGGCCCAGATGAACATGCCTCCTTGTGGCCAGCTAAATGAAAGAAGCTGAGTCTTGGTAATGACATCCCATTCCGAGGAGCCATCGCCGTTCAGCGAGGTTTGCTTCAGCAGGGAGGAGTGTTCGTCGAGAATGGTGCACATGGTGGTCATGCGGCGCTCGTACACACCACGTAGACCCTCGAGCCAGCGCACCCAGCCGTCCATGTTCCATCCGGCAAACGCGGACTTGTCTCTGCGCGACAGTGCTCGGAATGTGGCCGTAGCCTCGGGTTGGGAGCCCATGATCATCTCGGCGACCATGGACTGAACAAACCCTGACGGCTGCTGTGTAGTGACTTCGGTGATGCTTCGAAGACACGATACGTCAATAACCCGACTGGGACGGTATGAGCTGCACAGAAATACTTACCGGTTAAGCCTTTCGATCATATTTGGCTGGGCAGTTACCCAGCCCAACCTACAGCCAGGAGCCACGGTCTTGGAGAATGTATCCAGGCGAATCACACGTCCGTCAGTGTCGATGCTCAAATATGACGGTACCAGAGAGTCAAGAAATTCGTATCCGCTGGACTTTTGCGGCCGGTAGGATTCCGTAGCTCGAGGCTGTGACCCATTGCGACTCTGCGCCTCTCCTGCTACAGCAGAGGGGTACTGGAGATACCAGTAGGGGTCATCTTCAACAATGATGATATCGAATTTGCGGCACAAGCTGTAGATTTCTCGTCGTCTTTGTACTGAAAGGATCCCGCCTGTGGGATTATGTCCCATGCTAACAACTGTCAGTCATTTGTAGTTGTCTTGCTTGAGAAGAGCCGCGCACGTCACCGTATACAGGAAATGCGGCAGTCGTCCACGAGTGTAATCCCATGTTGTCAGGACTTCTTCCAAGCCGCCTGTACCGGAGGCCAACATGCCCTGCTCGTCATACTCGACAGCCACAACCTGGACACCTTTTGGCTTTATCGCAGCCAACGGCCCAGAGTACACGAAGGCCTCGCAAAGCATGCCCGGTCGGTCTTTGACGTCGTCCCTGTCCGGAAACCATGGCTCAACAATCATCTCGGCAACTTTGGAGAACCCGTCTGTAGAGCCGCAGGTCAAAATCACCTCGGGACCCCCAAGATACGGAACCGTGGGATGCAAATTCTCTCTAGTAAACTGCCGGATGAAGGACCGCAGAGGCGGATAGCCCTCCGCGGTTCCATACTGAAGCGCAGTGGCCAGGTCAATCTTTTTGAAGGGGTTTGCTTCCGCAACTTTCTTCGGTACGGTGATATGTGAAGCTGGGCGCGGCCCTGATGTCGACGACACAGTGAGGACCTGGCCCGGCTCATTAGGAGTAGGCGTCCACCGCTCCGGCTTTGCGACCTGTGCCTCGAGTGTGTCAAAGGGGAATAGGCTATCATTCGGGAGGCCTGATATGCAAAGGTCAGCTCGCCATTGATGTTCCGGATTGCCGGCCTTTGATAAGGTCAACTACTGGAAAAAAACAAACCTCCGGCCAGGTTCCCAATGCCTGGTATTTGGAAATACTTGTAAAATGACTTCATCTCGCTGCCTTTCCTCTGAACAGTCGTCCTGGAATAATGATGGCTCAGGTCCATAGGTGGCGAGAGCGATGGCCCGGTGGACTCCATGATGCCGACGATGCGATATCTGCAAGGCAGGCAAATACTTTCAAGTGGTGGAGGGAGGTTCAGCAGTGACGGAAATCAGGCAGATGCCAGCAAAAACAGCACTGAAAGGACAACTTAAGGCAAAGCACACAGCAACAGAAACATCCACGTATAAAGCGGGATTACCAATCCACATGGACTTGAACAACGCCGGCCGGCGGCTCCTGATAAGGATCGGGGCTAGTCCTCCACATTGCTCCTCAACTGGAGCCAGGGTCTGATACCCCGGCTTGCCCGGGTTGTTCGAGCAGGGGACCCGAACAGCGATGGTCCGATCCCTCTGATAAGGGCGTCGATGCCATGTCTCATCCCTTGTCGCTGAAGCTGAGACCCCAGGAAACGCCTTGTGCACAATGCGATTGTAACGTCTCTCCATCATGCTAACATCCTGGTTTATCATGTGGCTGGAGATGCTAGATGCTGTTCTCATGTCTCGATACCTCTTTGCTCTGGCCTGACTTTGAATACTGTAAGTTTTGCCCGCTACTTGGCAGCGAATCGTTTGCAGCGCCGTTGGGAGCCTGATCCGGACGGCCCAACACATAGTACTTGGTTGAAGCTGTGAAGGTTCTCTGAATCCAGCAGATGCAGCTTTGAATCAACCGGTGGTGTACAACTCATAACTAAGCCACCAAACTTTCATCAACCTGTTATGAAGCATTCCGCACCTTGTGCAGCATGACCGAATACATCCAAAGTGGGTGGTGCATGACTATCTACGTAACTCTGTGCCGCTTTGTATTATCGTCTTGCTTGTATGTGTCGCATGCCTCTCGTCCAACGTAACGCGTAAAGCAGTCGTGGTGGCTTGGCCTCTATTCTGTTTGCGCAACGGTTCTGTGGTCACCTGGTGGTTTATAATGGAACCCTAGCTCTTCAATGGTTTTCGCTTTGCAGCCGCCCTCTTCGAACCGCAACTTGAGGTCGTAAAATATTGTCCTCAGCCAGAAAACCTCATCGTCCCATCGAGGAGGCTCTTTGCCGACGAACGATGCTTGCATAACCCAGTCATGCAGTTCGTTGATGTATTCCCCGTCTTCCCGAGGTTCGAAAATGAGTAGTTTCTCGCCTTTTCTGTCACTTAGTTCATTGCTCCACCTTTTCATCTCTTCCCGTGGTGGTAATTGCAGGGTATTAGCCCAGACTGCGGAGAAGAATGCTGCTTGTGCTTCCGACTGCTCCCATGGGATTGCCTTCATATTGAGACCGGGGAACACCAGAGTCGGGTGCTCCACCATAAACAAGTGTTTGTAAAGCCCATGTACGCCGTGGCCGTTGCGAATCAGCTGCTTTTGGAGGCCCCGGAGAAAGGGGAAGCTGAAGAGGAACCCCGTGCTGAAGATGATTGCGTCTATGTCGGACTCAATCCTTCCATCCGAGAATCGGACGCCTCTGGATTCCACCAGGAACTCGACAATCTCAGGGACTTCGATGCAACCGATGTGGGCCAGCCTCTCTGGCGGAGTTGCATGTCTGACTGAGAGCATCGGTGGCTCACGGGCCACGGAGCGTACCTGCCCAGCAATGTCTATTCCCGAGGGGCCGTTGCCAACGACAATGACCTTCTTGTCCCGGAATGGCTCTGTTATGCGATAGTTTTTTGAGTGAGAGATGACGGTTGGGTGAGCTTTGTGGAAGTCTGCGATGTTTTTAATGTCAGGCACGTAAGGCACGGAATAATGCCCGTTGGCGATGACAACTGCGTCAAAAGTGTCGACCAGCGTCTCACCGGTCAGTGTCGACTGGGCCTCGAGAGCCCAGGCGGTTTTGCTGCCATTATTGCTTGGCGAGATCCTCTTTACCTGCTGGCAGAACTTGACAAGATGCCGGACATCGGCCGCATATCGCACGAGATAGCGCTGGGTTGCGCTTCTTTCGGGAAAGAGGCGCTCATCCTCAACAAACTTTTGGTCCGAGAAGTTCATCAACTTTGCCGGTATGTTGGAATGCAGCTTTTCATACATGGGCGAGGGAAAGACGGGCGGTGCCTTGGGCTGTATCTGCAGGGGAGCATCTGGCGGGTAGAAGGGATCAAGCTGTGGCGCCGGCGTTGGTGGCGATTGCTGCTTGACATAGTTCCAGACGCCGCCGACTTCGTCCTGCTGCTCGAAGATGACTATCCTGTCGAAGGAGTCCTGTGCCTGCAGGTATTTGGCAGCACTGAGACCGCAGGGTCCCGCCCCAATGATGGCGATGTTCTTCACGTTGAACGCCTTGGGAGTCAGTGATCCCATGTTGAGGTGTTTGTACAGTCCAGAAATAATCGAGTTGAACATCAGAGCACAAGCTGAGTCTATGCCCTGGCTTATAAGCCTCGGTTCATCATTCTCTTTAGCACTCAGAAATATTCAGTCGTATGTTTCAAAGCAAATTGGTCATCGTCCGATGGGGATTGCACCATTGCGTGGAGACTCTTGGTGTCGCCTACCCTAAACGGCTCGGTATATGCATGTCATCCGCGAAAGGCGATGGAAGGCCAAAGCTACTACGTATTTGTTTAATAATGTTCCGAGAGAAATAGTATCAAACTCATGAAGAGGGGGAGGATATAGGCTGTAGGTCATCAACGAAAATGGTGTTGGGTTTATGGTTCACAAGAACTTTGGTCAAAAGAGATGCCCCGGTGGTTAGCTTATAGTTATGTTTGTGTCTCTGGGTTTCAACCAATGAAGGGGGTTGAATCATATGTTTCTGACGTGAAGTGAGCTGCAATGAGTTTCTATATATCACCAGCAAACCACTAGGTAAAGTATGGGGTTGCGTACTTATACTCTTCCGTGTGAGAAGATGAGAAGCTACAAGTCAAGTCAACAGACGTGGTACGGGAGGAAAGTACGCTCACCGCCTGCCAACTTGGAGAGCTTCAGCCCAGGGCAGTTCATTCCCAAACAGGCATGTGCTCCTGCCAACCTTCCCTATCCACTGTAGAAGTGGGTTCTGGGGAGCTTGACCTCACTATTCGTACCTCCTACACTTGCTACTTACCATCTCGACAGCTGCCCAAGCCAATGAAGCACCCGCAGCGCAGTCGTTGCGTCGCCTCACCGTCGCCCCTTCTTCGCGTGAAGCAACTGCCATGCATTCATTGCACCTTTCACCACGCTCCACACGCGTTGACTAGGTGAACAAGGTCTTGACCGTCGACACCAGCTTCAATTGCCAACGAGCCCACCGTCGTCAAACATGGCAACCGATCCCGCTGCACTTGACCAACTTCAGGCCTCCGAGGCGATACCCATCGCGCAGCTGAAGCCAGACACCGAAAATGCGCCCTCTCGCGTCGTTGACGGCATCGTAACCGTCACCTGGCCGTTTAGCATTGTCAAGAACTCCCTCGCTTTCATCCTCGCCGAGCGCGACGTGCTCTTGCGACGCAACAAGGGCCAGCTACGGGTTCAGCTTAATGGACCTGCAGCAAATGCTTTGAACAAAGCTGGATTTGGCGGCGGCGACGCGCTCCGACTTGGACTGCAAGGAGCTGAATGGAAACCCTGCGAGACGCAGACGCGACTGCCCGGCGACACCCTCGAATGGCAGCTAGGCTTCACCAACCGCTTGCTCCTGCGCATTCGTAAAACCGACATCAACAACTCGGAAACAGAAGAGACGATCAACATTGATGCAGCCGAAACCGAACCGCCACCGGCCATCGAGGCAACGGCAGAGACGCCGCCCCAAGTACATGCACCAGCATCCATAGATGTGCTTGGCCCAGAACCACAAACGCCGGTTCCCTCGACTGCTACAAAAAGACTTGCATCGGCGGTATTCGAAAATGGCGAGTATTCATCACCTGCCTTCATCAAGCGTGCGCGCGTATCCTACGGTTCGCTGTTCGAGGGTGGATTTGAAGCTCTTGAACAGGACAGCGCTCGAAAAGCTCTGAGACCCAAACGATCGCGTTTTAGCATGGGCGGCAGCATATGGAAGTACAGTAGCCGATCGCCGAGCCCTGATCCATCTGTTCAAGACGGACAGCCCGATGAAGTGGAGGAAGATTCAACCAAGCAAGACCACCCTATTGCTGCGCCGCAATCATCAACAGTACCGGTCATGGTAGACGAAGGTTGTCAGACACAGGATATGGACTTTGATCCCTCGGTGAGCGTTGGAGTATCCAATCTCCCTCGGCAGCCTCTCGAACCACACATCTCATCACCATCGCCCATGTTTTCAGCAGACCGAAGTACTACTAATGCTGCAAGCACGCATAGCCCGCGAAATCCTGCTTCAGACCAAATAAACTATAGTCATGCTCCGGGATCACCGTCCGACGCAGCCACGTCCTATGGTTCCCATATGACCACAGGATTGGACCCTGGGTTTAACTTCGGACTACCCATCACCCAAAACGGGTTGTATGGCGGCGAGTACACCACGGCTGCTGGGGCTTCAATACCAACGAACCCAGTCGAGTCTGTACATGCTGGAGCGACACGGTATCTGGAAGCTCTTGGTGACCACGACTTGCACATCGACCCCAGCCTGCAGTTTCATGCAGCCATGGATGAGCACACGTCCTCTGAGTACCCGACAATCCCGCACGAGCTTTCTGCACAAGGTCAATCGATCTACCACGTACCACAAGCAGCGGAGCACATGACATGGATCGAATCGCCTGCTGTACCGGATCCTCCTACGACGTCTACCGAAGATTCTATCCAACTTGTTGGTAGTTCCTCGCCAGCTAAACAGAAATCACCGCCTGATGACGGAGCTGAAGAGTACGTGGCTAGCACCGCCGGGATTCCATCTGCTGCTGAGTTCGGAGAAGAAGGCGACACAGAACTCGTGGATCGAGGCCCAATCGGAAGTTCGGCCGTATCCGTTAATGAAAGTGGGCGCGAAGCCGAATCCGGAGACGATGGTGATCTACCGGGGGAAGATTATGATCTTCGAAACTACGATCCAGCCCGCGATGATGACGATACGGACCCGGAGGAAGGGTATTCCGCTGATGAAAATGACGTGGTTAGTCTTGTAGTTCAGCAGCCATATGGTGATGAAGAGGAATCGGGAGGCGAAGGAGCAGATTCACCTGTGGTGAATGACGAGAACGAAAACGAGAGTTACAACAGTCAAGTACCCATTAAGGGGTACGAAAGGAAGTCAGAGTTCGAGGTGCAATCCGACGAAGAGGCATCGGACGTCAGCGAGGGTCATTACGAAGATGATGGCACCGAAGAAGGCTACGACGAGGACGAATATGACGATGAAGGACGTCCATTTGCCGACGAACAAGGCGAGGATGGGGAAGAAGGTGACGCTGAAGACTACGAAAAGGATTACGAAGAGTACTCAGACGAGGAGGATTACGAACAAGAGGCAGTCGCTCCCCCAATCCAGAGATCGATGGCCCCGAAAGAACCCGTGATCATTAGTCTCCTGTCAGACTCTGAAGAGGAGGAGGAGGAGCCCGCAAAACCGCCCGCTGCATCTACACGTCCGCCGCCTCAACTTAATGGTGCTGAGGATGATGAGTTGTACAACGAGGCGGAGGAAGGAGTGCACGAGCCAGCGGCTGGAGACGCGGATGCGATGGAGACCGAGCTTACAGCCGAGACTCCGGAATCGCCCACGTCAGACTTAAATGATAAATACGGCAGTCCAGCTCCCGAAGAATTGCACAGAAGTCAGGCCAGCGAAGATGATGAACAAGAAAGCGCAAACCAGCGAGAACACGCAGAAACTCCAAAGCCGAACCAATTTGAGGATGAAAGCAGACAGCACCATCATGCCCAGACCGATGACACGGAATCATTTCGACATGCGATGACGGTGGAAGAGGCAGGGAAACCCAATTTATCCGCAGATTCCCCTCTGGCTGCACCTGCTTCAGTCCCAGACAGAGCTTCACATCCTGTCATTAAACCGAACACGAATGCAAGCGAGGACTACGATCGTTCAAGAGCATTACAGCATGCAGAGGTGGAGAGACATGATACGCAGGGACATAATGAGCATGCCGAAGGTGCTGTTGTCGAGCCTACCGACGACAATACGAAAAACACGACCTCAGCAGACTACATGGACATTGATGACCATGACGCCGAGGCCGTTGGGAAGGACGGTGGAAATCTGCAGATACCGCCCACTCGTGACCCAGAACCGCAAGAGGATAGGGCAACGCCAGACGCAGCAGTATCACGGCAGCCTGTAGGACAAATATCCAAATCGCACGATATCGAGGCGGAGTTGGAAGATGTCCCCGTAACGAAACAGCGAGAAGAATCGCCGCCTGCAGCCAATGCAGACGCAGCCCAGCCTGCCCAACCGCCCGCCACAATCGCATCCGACGATGGCGAAATGTCCGCTCGAGGACCTACGGCGTCGGGGTCTGCCGCTGACGCTGACGAGGACATCGCAATGGAAGAAGAAGCGGCTGTCGCGGGAGACGGTGGCAGGGATTCGCAAGCGACACCGGACAAGCAGGATAGGGCCGAGGCCGAATTTATCCAGGAAGATCAGCCCATCCAGGCGGATACCGAGAATACCAAATCGCCCCCAGCAACACAACCACCCCACGAGGCGGAGACAACCAATAAAGGCGAGGATGCATTGACGGAAAAGGCGGGGCGACATGCGTATCAAGAAATCGCTCGGCAGCTTCCCACACCAAAAGAGACTCAACAAGCAGAAGAGCTGGGCGAAACGCCAAGAGCGAATCTGGATGAGGATGCTACAAACGATGACAATAACCTTGGGACCGAGGAGCAGATCATGGCAGAGTTTTTGCAAAGCACATCGAGCCAAGTGCAAGCAAAGGATTCGAATAGGGCTTTGCGGGTGGAGGTTCAGGTTCAGCGTCAAGTTGCTGACGTGAGCGCGCGACCCTCCACGATTGGAACGAAAGCAGAGCGGGAGATCCTCATCACAACCCAGTCGCTCCGAAGCCGGGGGCATCGGAAGACGAGGTCGTCTGATTCGGCTGAGTATCGCACTCCAGACCCGAGTATTGCCTTGGCTAGAGCTACGCCTGCTACGCGATCCAAGAAGGCGGAGAAAAGCGAGGACAACGAGTCTCCCCCTGTACTGCGCGTAACACGCAGCAAAGCTGATCAATCAGACCCGAGTGTCGCAATCGCGAAGGGGTTGGGATTATCAAGTCGGGGGATTAGAGGGGCGGGATCGCCAGAATCTCCCCGAGAGTTGCGTGGAGCGTCGCAAAGTACTCGCCGGAGTCATACGCCAGACTCGAGCGCGGAGGCACTCAAGTCGCCATCGGTGACGGGTTCTGTACGGTCGACGAGATCCATGCGATCGGCACTGGGGGAGGAGGCAGACGCCGCCGGTTCAAAGCCAGGGATTACGTCGTCAAAACAGCAATTGCTGAAATGTCTCCGGACCACGCTGCCAGACTTCTTGTCGCTGAAGGCACTGCGCAGCGGGCTGGGGCAGGCCACGGACATCCTCGCTGTGTGCACGACGACGCCGCCCAGTCCTCATCGTCCCAAGAATGGCCCAAGAGACTACATGATGGAGGTGATTATTACGGACCCGTCCCTGGCGCCGAGCGGAGTCGCCGTGGCCCACATTTTCCGGCCCCACCAAGCGTCGCTCCCGGTGATCCACGAAGGGGACGTGGTGCTGCTCAGACGATTCCAGGTGGTCTCCATGAAGGGTCGCGGGTTCGGCGTGCGGGCAGGCGACGCCTCGGCCTGGGCAGTCTTTGAAAAAGCCGACGACGAGATGCTTCCGCAGATCAAGGGTGCACCGGTGGAGGTGACGGACGAAGAGGCCGACTACGCAGGCATGCTGAAGCAGTGGTGGGCAGGGTTAGATGCCAAGTCTCTGGCAAGGGTGGATAATGCAGGGAAGAAGATGTCTCTTGTTGGGAAGGACGATACCAAGTGATGAGATGATGATAAGATGGCCAATCATGATGGATACTCCGGAGAATAAGGATGCATGTAGAAATGGAGGCAAGGGCGCCTGGCAGGGCAGCTACCATAATGCTAGATGTGTATCCGCATCCAATGAATGCAGACCGCTGAAACACATGTGAAGCGTGGGCACGTCTTGCGTACAATATCCCGCGGTGCCATGGGCTTTTCCATGGTTAGCGGCGGAGACACTAAAGTGGGAGAATCTGGGGTAGACAGGGTGGGCAAGGCCAAGAGAGCACGTTGGAGGCTAAGATAGTGCGCTCGAATCTGTTGAATCGGCCAGATCTAAAAGAGGGGGGGCCCAAATCCCCAAGATGCCCGGATGCACGAAGTGCTAGATGCCTCGGCACAGGAGACCCATACTGCAGTTGGAGACACGCATGCCATGTCTGTCTACGTACGGCTCGATGGACTGACTGACTTCTATTCCTCGTCTGATCCACAGACTTTCGCGACTTGGCAGCTGGCCTAGCACTGTTATCTCTCGTATCGTTGTGCTTTCGAGAAGATATTAGACCGGCGACTTTTGAGCCGTTGCAACGGGCGCGTAGGCAAGCCACGAAGTGTGATACGGAGTGGTCGGAATGTTGTTTGACAGCTTTACCGTGCTCTCCTCCCCCGACACCCGCCGCGGGTCGGACGAGCCTGTGGGCGGACTGGACTTTGTTGGGGCAAAAGAGAGGAAAGTGAGCGAACCGTGTCAGCGACGAGGGGGAGGATTGCGGAGCCAAGGGTCGTAGGCTGCAGATTCGCCAATGCACGAGGTGACGAGCAGCTGCGGCACCAGCTTTTATCTTATCTCATAGCTTACACTGCCTATACCCGACGACGGCGGTGTGAGGCTTATTCCTGCAGGGAAGATACAGCATGCACGGCGTGAAGAGACGCGAAAGGTTTTGTTTCGGCGGTTCGTGGCGAGGCCTACGATGATAAGGGATTATTATCCCGATGATAGATACGTGGTCTGCTCGCTTCGAGCATTGCCGGAAGTAGTAACGGGGGAAGGGATTACAGTACCATCGAGGATGATACTACGAAGTAGAGTTCCGGCAACTCGCCATTGCTGCATGTTGAGCTTGGCCTTTGGATTGGCAATGGCCGAGGCAATGATGCGTCTGATTTATGCGTCTCAAAGGTCTAGGCAAAGCAAGCATGTGCGTTTCACAGGGCTGCGTTCCCACAATGCCGAGGTTTTCGCTGTCTACCGTGGATGCATGAAACGAGCACCGTTGGGCGCAGGCCCGGTTCGTCGTTTGGGATGGGATCGAGGATGAGGAGACATGCCGGGATCCGCATGAGGTATCATTGGGCCAGGGGTGGTCGGGGGAAGTCGGAACATTGGATGTCGCCCATTTACGCGCCTTGCCCTTTTTGACACTCGTTTTGTGCCTCCTCTGAGAGGGAATGAAGGAGACGGGACATGTGAAGAGATGGAGGTGTGTAACGGTGGCAGAATGCCGAGGCTATCTAGATACCACCAGGAAGGCACTTCGTGGAATGGAATCTTGAGCGTGACTACGAGGTTGAGAATGAAGCTGAATGGCGTTTGCATACCAAGCAGACGGTGCCCAACAACTTGAAACCCGCATGCCACGCGACACACAATTGCAACGACTTGCGGCATGGCACGGGGGGGATCTGCAAATCTGCGAGAGCAGACCGGGTACCGTGCAGTAGCCCCCAATTTCTGGGCGATTGTCTCCTCTAAATCGCTGACAGCCTTGCGCCCGCTTGCCGTTCCCTCCATTTATTTTTCATCCCTACTAATCCGTGAAATCTCTTTCGCTTTTGCCGGGAAGGGAAATGGGGGGCCCCCCTGTCACCTCAAGCTACGGTGCTCCCCCCCCTTCTTCTCGCCGGGGCCCACCGACACGGAGCATCGGAGAGCAGGGATGTGTCTCGACCCGTGGAAAGAAGGAAGAAGGAAGGAGACCGAGCCAACGGGTGTATGTTAGAAAAAGGGAAAATGAGGTAATGGCATGCGTGCTTGGACGTGCTTCACGTACCCAATGTACGTAACAGCTCGTGTAGACGAAAGGCGGTAAGGAGCAACGGTGGCGGTCAGAAGCAGCACCGGAAGATGTTTGACCAAGACACCAAGGCACCATCTGCATAGGACAGTGCACACTGGTGTGAGCTGGTCTGGACCCGGGCAACGACGCCACTTGTCGACGGGAGCGTCCCGACATGCCTCGTCTCTTTGACTGAGCCGGTCCATCACTTCGTGTGGAGTTGTATATCAAGGAACATCTCCTCCGCCATGCCTCCAGAATGGTGGTTGTGAGAGGACGGACCGGCGACCGGCAACGCACTCCGGGAGCCGGCACTCTGCGTATGACAGCACAATTAAAAAGCTGACTCGTTCAAAGTGCTGCTGAATGGGATTCGTAGCCGGTGGCCTTTGACACAAGCGTTGCCAAGCATGGCCCACTCAGCCCACGAGTTTCGGGCATGGGGGTTGGTCACCCCGGGGCTGGCTCTGACAACGACGGGCCCCATGTGTAAAGACCCCGAAAGGACTGCAGTATAACCGGCGAGGAACTTGAGGAAGAATGAATAACCGAGAAGAAATGCTATCAAGGAGCCAAGGACGTGTCGTTGACGCACACCGCGAATGGACAGAGATAAGCTCTGAGGCATTGATGTAAATAAACCTTGGGCTTTGCATCATCTGCATTCACCGGCAAGTCTCATGGCGTTCAGTTCGACTTGGACGACACGCGAGCCCTCAACGAAAAATAAGATAAAATAAAATAAAAATCCCCCAACTAACCGACACGAGAGCAGCACATGACGCTACACCGGCTGAATGTAGGGTTTACGGATGACTGCATGGCTGTGCACACGCACGTACCCGATGGGATTTGGGAACATGTAAGATTTCCTGTTGGATTCGGTGAGGTCGGGAAGACTCGGGATGGACAGGGGTGTGCGCGCAGCAAGTTCAACGTCCCTCGAAGCGGAAGCGGGAAAATGACCGGCTGGCTAGCTGGACTCGGGCTGTCGCGTGCAAAAAGACAGCGCAGAGTCGTCGTTGACGTGAGATAATGCAGGGCAACGGGGACATTCCGCAGACGTGATGCATTGCGCTCGCTTGTCTATCACGATGAGGAAAAAAAAAACAAAAACCACTCCCATGGGCCTTTGTGCTGGAAAAAATCCCATCAATGCCATTGTTCCTTGCACGAAAGCCCAACGCGTTACGTCCCGGGACCCTTTCCGGCGTCGTGATGGCTGGACGCACCCCCTTGCGCTAGCGACGCACACACCCTCCACACATGGAGCCTTTCAACATGCGGATCCAGAATTCTCTGCCCGTCTCCTTCCCGCTCTCCCCAGGCTTCGGGGAAGGAGACATTCTCTCGCTCCCTTTTTTTAGTCAACGACCTTCGTGTTTATCTATTTATTAACTTTGCATCGTCGCAAAACCACTTTTCCTTTGGTGGGCATCGCGCCATCTTCTTCTGCTTCAACGGGATTCGCAGCTGCTGTGGAGACACACACGCCGTTGATGCATCAACAAGGGGGCTTGTGTATCTTGGAAGTTTGATCATCAACAAAAAAAACCAAAAAAAAAAAAACCACACACCGGCTCTAGTTGAGGTAACAATTTCCCAATTCTCTTTCCTTTCCCGTTCTCCCTCCCCACCCAGCCCGAACAGCCTGTGGTTCCGAGATTGGGCAGTACCCCCCCCGGCTATCGTGTTCCGACTTCTTCCCTTTGTGCATGGCACCAAGTACCAACGACGACGCATCGTCTTGGCCTCTCCCACCCCCCTGGTTCCGAAGAAGCAGCAAAGGAATTCTGCTGTGCTTCAGGTCCTCGTTGTCGTCCCCTCTCCAGCCCTCTGAAACTCGTTGCATCCAATCTCTCCGACACGCCCCTGTCGTTTTGGCACCCACCTCCGCGACGACCCCCTTCTTTCTTGTCGCACACACGTCCTTTCTCGTCCCAGACCTCTGCCTCCTGTTACCACTATCCTGTGCCGTTTGGTCTAGGCTTCACTCCATCTTTGCGGACGGACGAGGCTTCCCCCTTCCCCCCTGGTTAACCTACTTTTATTAACCCCGCTTCCTCGCTCGTTCAAGCCGTCCGATCCATGGCCAGACTACTAGCTTCCTTAACCCGTTGTGCCTTTCGCAGCCATAATAGTCCAGGCCGTTTCCGCCGATTTCTTCCTTCAATATCTACTTCCTCCAAGCTCATCACCTCTTCTTATCTCCCGCCTCCCCCGCCTCTCCCTCAAATGGCGTCTGCCTACAGCACTGCCAGCTCTGATATATCCACGCCTCGCTCGAGTTCCCCCTCATCGTCCGTAGCCTCGGCTCGCTCTTCCCACACAAGTATATCTAACAAGCGCATCTCCGTCTTTAGCCGCAGAATGACAGACTTCAACCCTCTGTCGACCGTAGACGTCTATGCCCTCGAGGAGGCTATGAAGGCTGCCGCCCTGGACCAACACCGCGGCTACGCTCAGAACCACTACTCCGAAGTCAAGCAACACCACAACACCGAATACATGCCTCAATCACAGGCCTCGGGCTATCAGCTCCTCGACCAGCCTCAGTGGAATAAGGGTAAGCAAAGACCATATGATGGCGTGACGTCTATATCAATTGATGCTTCCTCGCTCTACCCGACACGGTCTCGACCTCCCTCGCTAACCATGCGCCTGCAAACAGGCCTGTCCTTTACTCCCGAAGAGCGCGTCTCCAAGAACCTTACCGGTCTGCTCCCTCATGTTATGGAGAGCCTTCAGACCCAGTGCGCCAGGGCTATGAGGATGATAAACTCCCGTCAGACCAACATCGACAAGTATCTCTACCTGTCCTCCATCAAGGACCAGAACGTCGACCTCTTCTTCCGCCTCCTCATGGACAACATCCGTGAATTGATGCCTCTCGTCTATACCCCAACCATCGGCGACGTGTGCCTGCAATACTCCACCATCTACACCCGCCCCGAGGCCCTCTACGTCTCCATCAAGCAGCGCAAGTCCATCCGCACTATGCTGCGCAACTGGCCTCACGCCAACCCTGAAATCTGTGTCGTCACCGACGGCTCGCGTATTCTTGGTCTTGGCGATCTCGGTGTCAACGGTGTTGGTATCTCGGTAAGCTGCGCTGTCTGCCACGATGATCGGGCAAATACTGACGATTCGGACTAGATTGGCAAGCTTTCGCTATACACGGCGGCTGCTGGTATCCACCCGTCCAAGACGCTGCCCATTGTCTTGGACTGTGGCACCAACAACGAGTCCAACCTGAAGGACCCATTTTACCTGGGTCTCCGCCAGAAGCGTCCGCCCCCCGCTGAGCAGCAGGAGTTCATGGACGAGTTCATGGAGGCTGTCAAGGACGTGTACCCCGACATGGTTGTCCAGTTTGAGGACTTTGAGAGCGAGAAGGCGTTCAACTACCTGGACCGTTACCGCGACAATCACCGTAGCTTCAACGATGATATCCAGGGAACTGGCGCTGTCGTTCTCGGAGGGTATGTGTGTTCCGCGTCGAGCAGAGAAGACGTTGCTAATTCATCTCCAGATATATCGGTGCCGTAAACCTCTCGGGAGTTCCGCTTGAGGAGCAGCGCCTCGTCTTCATGGGCGCTGGTTCTGCTGGTGTTGGTGTTGCCAAGCAGCTCGTAGAGTACTACACCCGTCGTGGCCTGAGCGAGGCCGCTGCCCGTGACAAGTTTTGGCTTGTTGACACCAAGGGCCTCGTGACCAAGGACCGTGGTGACCGCCTGGCCGACCACAAGAAGTACTTTGCTCGCATAGACAACAACGGCCATCAATTCCGCACTCTGGAAGAGGTCATTGAGTATGTCAAGCCCACTGCCCTGGTGGGCCTGACGGCCACGTTCGGCGTCTTCACCGAGTCCGTTGTTCGGGCCCTCAAGGCTTCCGTCGACGCCGGCGGTCTCGGCCGCCGCCCCATCCTCTTCCCCCTCAGCAACCCCCTGACCAAGGCCGAGTGTACTTTTGAGCAGGCCGTGCAGTGGACCGACGGCACCGTCATCTTCGCTTCTGGCTCCCCTTTCCAGCCCTTCACTGTCAAGTCGCCCACAGACGCTGGCAGCATCACCTATCACCCCAACCAGGGCAACAATGTGTACGTGTTCCCTGGTATCGGTCTCGGTGCCATCCTGGCCAAGGCTTCGCGCGTGACAGATGAGATGATCTACATGTCCGCGGATGCCCTGGCCGGGTCTCTGAACGCAGACGAGATCCACAAGGGTCTCATCTATCCTCGTATCGAGCGTGTCCGCGAGGCCAGCATCACGGTGGCGCGCGAGGTGATGAAGGCTGCCCGCCGTGGGGGCGTCTCTGAACTGCCAGAGTCTCAATGGATTGAGTGGGAAGAGTGGGGTGACGTTGCCCTCACATCTTACATCAAGCAGCGCATCTATGATCCGTCGAGCTTTGCGGATGCCAAGGGTCGTCTATGAGTGAGTGGGCCTGAATATTTAATTGGTTGTCGTGCCATGAGCGAGACATGAAAATGCTTCGACCGTACGCGGTGAGGACGGATGCGCCAGGGGCGCGCAGCCCGACAGGTCGTATTGAACGGCGAGGCAAGCGCCGATAGATTGGACATTGAGCTGGCGTTTTCTTTTCTTTTTTTTCTTGGGGTATTGGAATGGGTATATGGCCCGCATGGGTTGAGCAGCCGTAGATGGAAGCTCAAGTGACGGCCTCTTGACTTTATAGATGGGTTTGGAATAGAGCCCGAGGGCCTATTCTGAGAATGAAACATATGAGACGTTTTCCCTTACCTATGTGCTTCATTGCTTGTTCCCTGACCCAGCCCCAAGGCCGCTGGCGGTTGTGCCATGAATAGATACAAGTGTTTCGTACATGGTCTCGACGAGCATTGCTCGGACCAAGAGCCAGGATCTGCGAATCGATAGGCCAGAGTGACATGTAGTCGTGTACCGTTCAGGTCATGATGGCAGCGCAGGCTCACACAACGAAGCTTGGCCGACGATCACCAGGTCCAATCTGTGGGGTCCAACATGGAAGCTTTTGCCCTGGAAGAAGGGGAGCCAAACAAGCACATCGAGGCAGGCATCCGCCCAAGAAGCTGATGGCAGTATGGAAAGGTGAGGGGAGGAGAGGAGGAGGAAGGTGGACGGTCTGGCGAGATATGATGGAGTCCCAGCTCGGCGTAAGGCTCGATGACCGACGGAAGTCCGAGAAGGGGGGGACGCTAGGGAGAAATGGGCGAGAGGTGTGATTGGTGGGAAGGAGAGGGCGATCGATCTGAGCGGGATTAATGCAGGTGATGGATGCTGCGGGTGAGGTTTTATTCGTTTTGTGATTGATGGATGGATAGGGATTGAAAAGTACTTTAAGGGTACTCACTCAGAAGATGGGAAATATCGGGTTCTGACGGTTCTGGTGCTGGGAGATGTGGCATGGCTGTGGATTGGGGATCGGTGGATCGTGGGCAGTTCGAAACATCCCCTGTACAAAAGCGACAGTGCTCAATTCTCGACTTGTTCAGTTCACGATCGTTGGGGAGCTTATGAACGCTGGGTATTCTTTATGAAAAGTCATGTCTTTTGTCCACCAACTCCACGGGTTGCTGGTGCTGGCCACTTGTAGAACAAGTCGCATGGTCACACACGGCTTGAAACATGTCTGCAGGTCACAGATCACACCAGTCGCCGCCTGGGGAGGTTCTGGTCTGGTCTGGCACGGAAGGCTAACGTAGGGCGGGGACCCGTTGCCACCCCCGTCTTTTGTCGGACATTGACCGGAGCTTGTTTGATGACAAGGGCATGCGGTGTGGTTGATGGACCTGAAGGTGAACGCGTCCTGTTGTTCCCGCAGGAACAGGGGCATAAATTCCTTGAGGGGGGAGGCATTGTTCGGTGAAGGGGGGACGTGGGGCAGCTGGACAAAGGATGTGTGTCTTTCTCTGATAGCCAAGAATGCAGGATTCCTCGTACATACGGAAGAATGCGTGTTTTTCATGGCCAACATGATGGAAGCATGGCGTTGCAACGGTTCGCGATTTTGGATATTGCCGCACACCATCAACAGAAAAAACCAACATGCACAACTGTTCCGATCTGCGGACGTAAGCGTCATGACCTGTCCGATGTGTGCCTTGCCATCTTTACCGTGTCGAACTGCCTGCCGAGGGCACCGGCCGGAGCAGCGGAGGATCCTGGGGGTGGGTGACGAGGAAGTGGAGGGAGGGGGAGACCCGCTCGACCGGGCGGATGTCTGTTTTCCTCAACCCAACGCGATGCTAAAAACTCTGTGCGCGGCTACTGCTCTCAAAGCTCGAGGAGTATGGGCAATGGAGAATTGGTCCAGACGGCTTTGGATTGGTTTGATGGCCAGCCGGAGGAGAGTGGCCCTTGGAGTTTATCTAGGTGCTTTGATGTAATGAGTGAGGTCCCTGGACAGGCTCGGCGTGTGGTCCGGAGCTTGGCTGAAAACGACGACTCTGGCCCCGTCGCAGATGTAACCCTTGCGTTATTCTGCTTGCCCGGCAAGGGTGACCACTTTATTGGACGATGGGCTGGATTTCTCTGAAGGAGGGGCCGGCGTGCAAGGTACCGGCCATGTATCCCCCCTGGGGAAGGGATGTGCGTGACAGGTGGGTTCGTGACGAAGCCAGGATAAACCATTATGCTGGGCAGGACGAGGTCAGGACGAGGTCGTTTTCGCGATGACCAAGTAGGGGAGCAGTTTCACTTTCGTATGAGTTTATCCAAACGAATTGGCAGGATTAATGGATGGGATATCACGCTGCTTTGTGCAAAGTCTCGCACGCCCATTACGGGGCACTTGCTCTGTTTTGTTTGAAATATACCCACTGTATTGGAGGGGGGGCAGGGTTCGATCAACATCGATTCCCACGATCCAGTTTTTATCTTATTCTGCTTGCTCTCCTGCATTATCGTCAACCCGCCTGTACCTGCAATCCTGCTTTGTTACCAACCCCACTGCATTGATTCGACACAGCACGCCCCCTCGATCTTAGCCNTCTCTTGGCTATCGATACTTCGATAGGTAACGGCAGAGACAGAGAAGAGGGAGAGAGTCATGTCTGGGGAAAGAAAAGAAGAAAAGAGAACCTGGGGAAGGCCGGTGCGTCCATGGCCGGCGGTTGGTCCTGGGCGCCGGTGAAACTTGCCAGACGACTTGGCTGCGGGCTGGGCGCAGGAGCACGTGCGCGGACTACGAGATTCTCGACCTCGAGGGAACTCAACAGGTCAAAGTCGACCAAGAACACCCACCTGACTCGATGCCAATAACCCCTTCCCCCCCTTGGCCGCCGCCCTGGACGCCGCTGATTGGCCGCTCCACGCCTAATCGGGAAAGTGTGGACAGCGCAGGAACTTGGCTGGAGGGTAGCGCCGCTTGGATTATTCGTGAGGCCCTGCAGCAGCAGGAGGGACGAGGACACTGGGATCGTGACTGATTCGCCTTGACTACCTTTGCCTAGCGCAGCACAGCCTACAGGAAGGAAACATGTAAGTGTTGGCCAGCGGGTTCCCACGGGCCTGCATCCCCACAGAATGGGCTGGAAACGGTCTTCATTAACGGGAGGCCTCGTTCTTGGTTTTCAGTTTTCAATGGTTCTACTAAATCATCGTTGTTTTTTTCCTGCAGGTCATGTGGATTCGTTGTCCAGGTCCCCAGTCTGCCGTTTCCCCCCCCCCCCCTCAAGACCTTGTTCGTCCAGGCTTTTGCTTTTATGAGAAAACCCGCCATTTATTATGTTCCTATGCTGGCCGCGCATCACAGCGGGAGTAGTTCCGTCCAATCTGGGGGTGGCCAGACCAACCCTGGCTTTTCTTTCACATGTGATGGCTGTCCCGCACCCCCCTCCCCCCCGGGCGGAGAGTCACGCATCGTACAACACATCATCGTCATCAATTGGATCGTGTAGCCTCTTTCACTCTCAGTCTCTTTATCATCGTGTCGTCCATGACAAACCACATGACTGGTGAGATTTTTTGTTTCTGGTCAAGTGCCAGTCCGCAGCCGTAAAGGGGTCCGTCTTACATGGCACCACGCACTGTCCTGTGGCATTCCAGCTATGAACGGCCCCTTGCCGCTCCTGTCATTACTGCATTATTACTCAACGGGAACAGGAAAACCGCGGCCCCGTCGAATGGATCGTACGTGCGCCCAGCTCCCGATCCGGCCAAGCCCGCCCGGGGTCAGGTCACGACAGCAAAACGCGCCCTCCTGTCGATAACAGAAACTGGGACGTGCATGGCCCGTTTGTACATGAACTGTACTTCCTCCTGCCATTGCCAACCGCACTATGGGGGTGTATCCTCTTTTTTTTCTCGCTCTTCCCTCCCATGGGTCCCCGTAGCTCGTATCCACCGGCCGCTTCGGGCGTTCGTCATCGGGTCTAGTTCGTGTGTTAGTAGAAACGACGATGTCCAGAAGTTACAGTATAACTATGCCAAACCGCCCCGCCGGCGGCCCCCCTCCCCATCCAACCCCGGATTTCCACTTTGTCCTGAGCTTGCACATCACACGTTTTTGCCAATTTCTCCCCTTTCCTCATCTTTCTAAAATCTGGGGTCTTTGTGTTTCAAGAACCTCCATCTCCAAAGTCGTCGTCTTGCTGCGAGCAGAGAACAACCAAGACCCAAGGGTCAGGAATATTCGCCCTGCCGGATTCTACGTGTGATTCCTTCGCTGGTATTTGTTCCGTTGGCCCGAGTGCTTCAATGCTATCCTCGGCTCAGACGCATCTGCTCTCTCAACTCTTGGATCCGGATTCTGCGTTATCGTAGCAGCTCAAGCTTGACCTCAGGCTTTTATTTTGGTCGTCCATCTATCTACCTGTTTCCCTACTGGGCCTGTTCGAGAACCTGGATCACTGTTTGACTAGGCGTTCCGTCCGCTGCTCACGTGGCCGCCAAAACGCTGTGGCTCACCTCGGCTGAGTAGACCACACGACAACAACAACACGAACGAAGACCAATTCGGCACAACCAAGGGGACATCTTTTAAAAACACCTTGACCGTCCCATCCAGTCCTTACCTCGGATTCCTTCTTTCACCCATTTCACCTTTTACCCACGTGGGAGATCATGCCTGCCTCTGAACACTCCGGGTCGGCATCCGTGTCGGACGGCTCGCCGCCCCCCGACTCCATCCACTCCAAGAGCGGCGACAAGTCCAAGAAACGCTCCGGCGACGAGTCGAGCGCGACGCAGAAGATCGCCAAGCGCCGCGCCGCCAGGGCCTGCGTCTCGTGCCGGGCGCGCAAGGTGCGCTGCGACGTCGTCGAGGGCGCGCCCTGTGGGAACTGCCGCTGGGACAATGTCGAGGTTAGTCTACGAAGCGCATGCCTCTTCACACGGCGTCCCAAAGCTTATCGCGACCCTTTTCTACGAGACCGTGGGTGCTAACAGCCGCTGCAGTGCGTGGTGCAGGAAAGCCGTCGGCGCAAGTAAGTACACCGAGCCAAGACACTGTGATGAAAGGCAAAAGCCTCCTCGCATGTACTTTCCCCATTGGAGAGACATGCGCAGCGCATTGCATGATGGTTGACCTGCCGTCACATGGGGAGGGAGGGGGCTGAGAGGAAAACACAGGCTAACCCAATCACCAGGAGGCATCTCGTCTCAGCGAACCCACCGGGGCAGGGGTCGTCAGCCGAGGCACAGCTTCGATGCAAGGTGCTGCCAAACACGAGCACGGTCAACGGCAGCCGTGGCCCTGCGGTCGCCGCCAATCGCAACATCAGCCCGGCTGCCGCAAGGAGATCAAGCCACGAGTCTGCCGTGTCGCCTGCCAGCGTCGATGCCGCGGCCAGTGGCCTGTTGCCCATGCCTGAGCCGAATCGCGAGACCCATGTCCCGCACATGCTTTGTACGTACCTTGTTTCCCTCGCCGCCCCGCGCTGTCCTTGGACGCGGCTTTGCCGTTGAGCCCTGCACTTTCGTCACGGAAAATTTTAGCCCCTCCCTACCTAATCAGCTACATGTTTGTGGCGCCGTGGACCGACGACACACCGTTTGGAGACGTACCCCAAATTCCCCACACCGTGATCATTCTCCCCCCTTGACCCCACTCACCCCTCGTTCCTCCTTGATGCGGCCCTCGTTCCTCCCCCACCAAACGGCATCACCGTGCGTCTTCACATGTCAGCGTCTACAATCCTCAACCATGGACTAACCACGCGACCTCCTTGTTTTAGACCAAAACGCAGGCTATCGTCACGAGTCAGTGCCGCTCGCCAGCGCACAGCCCTCCGACAATCAGCAGCAGCAGCATCAGCAACAACAGCAATGGCCCGGCCTGATGGAGCAGGACCACCTCTTCGGCGGCAACGGCGCGGCCCAGTTCCTCAACTCATTCGATGCCCATGACACCCACGTCCAGCTGCCTCATTTCGTCAACCCACTGCCGGCCCGCATAGAGCTCGAGGATATCAGGTACCTCCACATGAAGGGGGCCCTGACCCTGCCCGGCCTCGAGCTGCAGAACGCCCTCCTCCAGGCCTATGTCGAGTACGTGCATCCTTATATGCCGCTCATGGACCTCAACGAGTTCCTCGGCATCGTCAACTGCCGCGACGGCCTCAACGGCAAGACGAGCTTGTTCCTGTACCAGGCCGTCATGTTCGCCGCCACGGCCTTTGTCGACATGAACCAGCTGAGGGAGGCCGGCTACCATACTCGCAAGGCGGCGCGGCGGGCCTTCTTCCTCAAGACAAGGGTATGTACAAGTCCCCCGGTGGCGGATGATCATCATCCGCCGCTAGCTCCGTGTCGTGCCCCGATATTCACATGCCAGCAGTTGCTCTACGACTTCGACTACGAATCGGACCGTCTGATCCTCGTCCAAGCCCTACTGCTCATGACGTATTGGTACGAGACCCCGGATGACCAAAAGGATACCTGGCACTGGATGGGCGTCGCCATCTCCCTGGCCCACACCATCGGCCTGCATCGGAATCCGGAGACGACCAGCATCGCCCCCGCCAAGCAGAAGCTGTGGAAGCGCGTGTGGTGGTCGTGTTTCATGCGAGATCGCCTCATTGCACTAGGCATGCGGCGACCAACGAGGATCAAGGATGAGGACTTTGACGTGCCCATGCTCACCGAGCAGGACTTTGAGATCCAGGCTCTGCCGGAGAACAACACCATCATCCCGTCCAGCTGCGTTGTAATGTGGGATATGCAGATGCAGCGGGAGCTTGCCATGATGTGCATCTACAAGGCGAAGCTCTGCGTCTGCATCAGCCACATGCTCCGTACGCAGTACTCTGTCCTTATCCGGGACAAGGTGAAGCCGGACAATACGACAAGCAGCACCATGATGCTGTTCCCCAACAAGAAGCTGGACAACATTGGCAGCGTGAGCGCTGTTGATGTGGAGCTCATGGCCTGGGCCAAGTCTCTGCCCCTGTGCTGCCAGTACCGGCCCATGACTCCTCAGGAAGTGCAAGAAGGCAGGTCGTCGCTGGCCGTGCAGAGGACTTTGCTGCACATGGTGTATTACACGACGGTCTCGGCTCTTCATCGCCCACAGTTCCTCCCTTCGTCGCCCCTCCATGCGCCGACCACTTCGCGTCAGGCGCAGGAGATGTCGCGCATGAGGGTTCGTGATGCCGCCATGTACATTACTCGCATGGCTGCGGATCTCCACCAATTCGGTCTCGAGGGCTACCTTCCCACCACTGGCGTGACGGTCATCTTGCCGGCCATGATCATCCACTTGTTGGAGATGAAGAATCCGAACCTGGAGGCTCGGCAACGCGCCGTGCAGCGGTTTCAGCAGTGCATGCGCGTGATGGAGAAGCTCCGCGAGGTGTACGCCGCCGCCGATTTTGCCACCGGATTCTTGGACGCTGCCCTGAGGAAGGCCGCAATCGACCTCGAGGCGCAATCCAAGTCGACGCCCAACTTTGCCACAATGAATATGCAGCAGGCCGACATGGTTGTCCACACGCCGCCGCCGGACAACGCACCGTACATGACGCCCGCCGAGACGGCTTTCAGCCAGAAGGACCAACGGTCGCAGATGATGCTACCACCTAACACGGTGAATGCCGCCGCCTTGGAATTGACGACGACGACACCACCGCAAACCGAGTTCGACCCGATTGCAACGGGCCTGACACCCAACGCTGGGGCGGCGTTGGAGGACGCCCGGCTTGATGGAAATGGCATGTCCCAGGATTTCAACGATTTTGACTGGAACGCGATGGCCGGAACAGAAGTCGACGTCGACCAATGGCTTCAGTTTCCCATAGAAGGAAGCAGCAACGATAATGATACGGTGGCAGCCGAACCGACGATGGACTGGGCGGTGATTGACGATGCAAACCCCACGTTTCATCATGAGAATAATGGTCAGATGGAGCTGACTGCTCTGGCGTAATCGCCCATTGAGCTTGTGTTTTATGTGCATTTTTTGTTGACTTTCATGGCTGGGCAATGATTGTTCTAGCTGATAGAACTCTGTTTTGTTGATACTGCAGCAGCGAGGCTCAAGCTTGTGCTGCAAAGGGCGCAAACGGTGTTGGAGGGACACGGCCGACTGGGATGATGAGTTATGATATCAAAAGGGCTGCAACTGTCTTCGAGACTGGGTACATGGAAGGAATGGGTTGGTGGATTGCGACATTTACGTCAATCGAGTACATTGAAATCATATTTTGGGGTGTGAAGATGGTGGTCCGTTTTGAGTGAATGTGGGCTGATGTGCTAGGGAGACTCGGGCGTGATCCGGCGAGAAGGACCGGAGTCGGCGGGACTTGCCGTTGCTTGTCCTCGGGCCTACAGTAGGGGCATATTCACCTATATGTCGTTGTACGGAGTGAGGGTTGATATGCTATTTAGACATAAATCGTATTCCCTGAACAGAAGAGCCTTGCTTGTGTGATGTATCGTTCCAGCTGATGTGACGATTTGCAACCGTTGCTGTGTACTGTGAAAATTATGGGCTTCAAGCCCGAGGGGGGTTATTTGGAGTCTTTCCTCGTCTTTCGGCTTCGTTGTTGTCAACGGTCAATGACCCAGGTCTGTACAACATGGCAGCAACACACGTCAGGTGTGGTGAGTTCGGAGAAGGTGGAGAGTTGCACACGCACTGCCTGGCAGAGCAAAAGCGGGTGTGTTTCACAAACACGACGGACAGCATGAACGTTATGCACGCTCAAGTCACGTAGCGGATATCTCCAATTCTACAAATACGACCCCATGAAAAGGGCGACACGATCGTCGTCGTCCACGGAAGAATAGAAAAAAAAAGAAAAAAGAAAAAAAAAGACCCAACCGAAGTTAGATTTACAGCAATCTGACCTCGCTTCTGTAGGTACAGGGTATGAGGGATCGTGGAGCCGGTTGCCATGGTGTTTATATGATCTGGTCCAGGGTTGGTAGCGTCTTTCGTCACACAATCCCAGGTTAGGAGACTAGGGTCTGTCGTTCTCAATATTGGGGTCGCCCACGCCGAATCCACAGAGGGAAATAGGAGGCGGTAGCTAGGCCGTGATTAGAAATGCATCGATCTGGACAGTTTAATTTAGGCGCGGCGTAGGTGTAATCCTGTGCGGGTTGTTGTCTAGGTAGGGTACCTAACTACGGCAAGGTAGGAGGAGTCAGGCACCAGGTGGGACGTCGACGGATCGTGTAGCGAGTACTCCGTATTGCCAGCCCATCAGCCTCACCACCCGCCCGTCTGTTTTCTTCTCTTCCCCCATCCATTCCCCCGGGCCGCCTGCAGAGGCACGAGGCCGTTCACTCACTTACCCGTAGCATAGTTCTTGTCCAGTTTCTTTGTTTAGCAGACTTTCCCTTTCTTTCCCTATTTTCCCTAGATAGATCCCCGTTTTCAAACGGACACACACACACACGAGCCGCGCGCAAACACGGGTCCCTCCCGATTCGCCTGCCACACAACCCGCGACACGGCCTCTACGTGTATCACCTGGTCCTCGGCAGTCCTGCCCGGAAGGAGGGAATTCACACCGACTTCGCCCCTGCGAGTAAATTGGGTTTCTGGCTGGCGGTGAAGAACGCGTTTGTTCCTGTGCGGTTCGACAACAAAGGGAAGCCGCTCCACGCATCGCCCCTTCACTTATTGTGCAATCGACTCCTTCCCTTCGCATACGACACGATTCAAACCCAGTCGAGCTTGTCCCCCACCCTTGCGACAACCCTGCTCCTCTCATCCTTCTTATATCACTCTACAGTATGGGCATCCGGACACCAAACCGCACGCCGACTGTCGCCATTGCTATAGGCTCCTGAGCGAACCATGACTACGTCGACCGCCTCGTATATCCGACAGACGACATAACGCTATCCGAAGAAAGAAGAGAGAGAGAGAGAGAGAGAGAGAGAGAAAGAAAAATGCACGAGGCACCGCAGCTGCTCAAGCCCACGCGGCACACCTCCGGCCAGTCGCCCACGCGCCACCGGGCTGCCGACGACCTGCTTGCTCACCTTTCGCCCGCGACCGTCATCGAAGCCCTAAATGCGCCCACGGGGGCTCTGCAGCGCTGCCTCGATGGAGCGTCTGCCGCCGAGCGAGACTTTGCCCTGAGGACTGCGATTGCCTCCGGCACTATCTGGAACTGGCTGGAGGAGCTGCGTGAATGGATCTGGCCGGACGAGGGCGGATCGGCGGGGTTTGAGACGCCGGCGGAACTGCAAAAGCAGTCTTCTGCCAGGACGAAATCTGCGGACCAAGACGAGCCTTATATTGGGAGCTTGCCGGCTCGAGCGATCGCGACGTACGAGGTCAAGATTGCACAGATCCGGCGCGATCTAGAGGGGCTGGGCATAGAGGACCTCAAGAACCACGTTCTCTTCAATCACATCATGCCGCTATCGAGACCCAGCACACCGCTCTCCGACCCAAACCGATCAAGGTTGTCTTCGAGCTACACCAAGATGGAGGACCTCACTGCAGTGGTCACAGTCATTGTGGCTCAAACGCTCCCGAACTTGGCTAAGTTAACCTCATTGCTGCGGATGTGGACCATACGGCTTACAGTGCTCCGACGGGTGCCTTCCTTGCTCCGAGCCATCGAAGATGCGGAGTTGGCTCTACAGTCAGGTTGGAACGCCATCAAACACCCCCGACCTGATGCCGTCCAGTCAGAGGCTAATAGCTCGCCTGCCTCGACACTGGCACGGGACGCTTTTAGTATCATGAGACTGGTGGTCAAGGAAAAGATTTCGCAACCTGCCCGGGACTTGGATAATGTGCTGGACCACCTGGAGGGACTGCCGGATACAGTTCCTGCTGAATGGCTCGATCGGATGGAGGCGGTGGAGCGTGGCTATCCTGAGTGGGTAGCAGCCTGTGAACGCAAGATAGTCGAGGCCGAACAGGCTAGGCACAGCAGTTCCAGAAGGACGGCTCAGCTGTCCATACCACACGAGGAGCAGGACGGGAACAATCCAGTCGATCGCCCTCACAAGCTCCTCGCCATCGACCCGGATGACAGCGCAATCGCTCTGCCACAAGTGGCGGAATTGGAGGACCTGACAGAGCCCTCAAAGGAAAAGAGGGACCACAAAGATGTCACAGATTCTCCGCTGCAGGCTAGCAGCCCCGTCACGTACGACGGAAGCGAGGAAGTCGAAGACATTTCTACCGATTATGAGCGTTCGATGCTCGAATCACAAAACGACAGCAGCCCAATGGACGGCTCGCAAGACCTTGGCCGAGACGAGGACGACGAGTTGGAGTTGCCGCCTTTGCATAATGGATCGCGGCGGAGCAGCGACGTCTCGGAAGCTTCTACTGTAGTCCGCGGGGCTTCGAGCTACTTCGATATCGGTGCATCCAGCGACCTGCCGGAGGTGTCTGCGTCACCCGACATTGCCAGGGCGCGGGTTCGCGAGGCAGAGTATGTCGACGTCAGCCCGCCTAGCTCGCCGCCCACTTCGCAGACTGGCATGCGCGAGTCGTCAATGATGACGGAGGATAGTCATTACACGCCAACATACGAGGACGATGAAATCATGTCCATCCACAGTTCCATGCTGGACGATTACGACGACTCCATATCGGTATCGGAGGTCCCAACGCCTTTGGCACGCCGCGAGAGCAACGGAGACCAACAATTACGCAAGCAGATTAGCGACATCATTGAGAATATCCCGGCCAAGATCAGACTGACCAACGAGCCGGCCAGAGTCAACCTGAACCCTCCCGACCTGCAGCTGCCGCAAATCAGGAGAAAGACTTCACGCGAGCCGTATCTGAGGAGTTTGTCTAGTCTATCTAATGTTTCGACAAGGACCGCGACGCCCTCGTTTACCTTGTCACCGGCCAAGCACATTCGCCCGCGGCACCAACGGGGCCAGCAGGAGATCAAGGTCTATCATCTCTCTCGATCCACTGGCGAGGCCCCGATTAAGCTGTTCATACGGTGCGTTGGCGAGAACGGCGAGCGCGTCATGGTACGGGTTGGAGGCGGGTGGGCGGATCTGAGCGAGTACCTGAAGGAGTACGCAAGCCACCACGGACGTCGCTCCAAGGGGCCCGAGAAAGCCAAGGTTGAGGTGCGCGACGTGCCACGTGGGACGGCAGGGCATAGCTCACAGATGGGATCGAGCCCGCCGAGCCGTCCTGCGTCGGCCCTGGCCATGTCTCCGGCTACGCCGTTGAACGTTCGCAAAACCCGCAGGAGCATGGGGGCCACGAGCGGCGAGGCCCCCAGGTTCCACGCTAGGACGCCTGTTGGCGGTCCCTCGGACGTGACTCCCTCGCCCGACGACGACGCTCGTTCTAGGCCGAACTCGCGGCTGAGTTGGGTAGAGGAAGACAGCTCATTCCTGGGCCTGGCCGGGCCCACGGGCAGGAAGAAGGAAATGAGCCAAGAGAACAAGGCTTGGGTGGAGAGTGTGAAGGAGAAGGTTAGACTGGCGAGCGGCGAAATGAAGGCGTCTCACGATGACAAGAATCGATTTGGGGAGCTGGGAAAGGTTGGAGGCACAAAGCGGCTCTTCCCGAAGGCTGAGGATCGACGGAAATGAAAGGGCAGAGAAGATTGCTGCTAGCATTCTTTGAGACGTGGAAGCTGGTATACGGATATTTCTTATTATGCGCTTGCTTTTGTATTGGGAGGATATATCAACATGGCACGGTTTGGGGAGTGGGGGATTGCATTGCACGGGGATGAGTTACTTCGCCGGAGCGAACTACAGGGCAGGACAGAGAATACCCAGAATTTCATTTTTTTTGTTTCTTCTTCTACTTCTCAGGGGTCCCGCCGAGCGGTGACAGTGAATAGGCAGTGTGCGTGAGGTGTGTAACGCAATATGGGATATCTCGGGACCGCCTGTGGCCGAGGCCAAGCAACAATGTCCACATCTTTATTGACCTGAACTCTTTATCTTTGGGCGGAGGGACAAGTCCCTGCGGTCCATGGCGAGCGGCAGCGCCCAGGATGCAGCCATGCGTGACATGGCTAACCAGGTTCTGGTTTCCTGCCGGTATCAGCTCACGCCATGGGCGAACAGGAAGAAAGCGGGATGGGACAAACGGACAAGGGCGAAGCTGGCTAGCTGAAAAAGATTGCTCGCTCGATTACCGAGGGACCGCATCTCGTACCAGCTGCAGCAGCTTGCCGCGTCTATTCTGGGAGGGGAAGAGAGGGGGGGACGGGGCGAAGCACGGTGCGATACTACGTCTAGACTCTGGGCGTAGGGTGACATTATTGGAGTGGCCAGCGGCAGAGAGAATACAGCACAGGAGAGGGAGCATCCCTCAAGATTGGGATGCCGGGTGCCAAAGCGGAAGCACTGGGCTTCGTTAAAATTGCTTTGTTGGGAAGAGCGTGGATGGAAGCGACAGTTTGATATTCGAAGGGCAATCCTGGATCTGGATGAGTCTTCGGGGCCCAGGGCTCGGGGAGAGTGGCTGGCGTTTGGGTCTTGGCCCCCGGTCATGAGCTGAAGAGGCGGTCTTGCAAGGGACAGGTATCTCTGTCCAGCTCTGACCGATCGGCTGCTTGTTGGATGGGATTGTCGGGTTGAGGTCGGGGAGGGTCCTGCTTGGACAGCTCATCCGTACATGCGTCGTCGGACCATGTAAGCCGGCCATGATGAGAGTCATGATGGGCGCCCCCACGCGAGGAGCTTGGGCTGGGCACACACCATGGTTGGATATTGCTTTGGCTCACTGCGTTCTGGCCCATCCTCGTGGTTGCGCTGTATTCGATATATCGATTCTTTCTTGCCTGTCGGTACGCCGATGCGATGCCCATCGAGGCCAAAGAGGGCGGGGAGTGCGGATAGCAAGAGGAAGCTGGCGGCGGGCAACGATCAGGGGTCAGGGGCCAGGGGAGGGCGTGGATGATCTTTTGGGCTGCGGGCAGATTAGATATATCCCCTGATCCCTGCCGGCCACCTGCAGTGTGACGGTGCAGGAGCTGAAAAAAGGAAGAAGGGAATGGATTGATGGACGCAGGCATGTCCGTACAAACACGCACACACACACACACACCCCTCTGGTTGGGTCCTGGTATAGCTTGCCGCGGTGTAGGAGGCTGAAGAGCGGGATGGATCGTGCAACGTCTAGAACTTTGTTCTTGCAGCAGCTTTTCGGACTGGGCCAGGCTGAGTCCTTGTTGAGAAAAGTTCATGTTTGCGAGTTATCTAGATGGGGTCTGCTGCTTCGGTTTCGTATGAATAAGTGACGAGGCTGCGCAGCTTTGAGATTGGAACTTGTTCTCTCTGCCACATTCTCTTCTCTACAACCCGAAGCCGTCCCCCCTCCTCTCTCTCTCTCTCTCTCTCTTCCCTCCCCTCCCCATTGATACTCTACACTCCACCCGTCCCTGTACGTCTACCTCGCCCACCATGCAGCACGGCGAGTCCTCAGCCTTCCAGCCAAGGAGGGGCAGCAACCTGGCGGTGGTGTCGTCGCAGACGTCGCCGCGAGACTCGGTCGAGGACGTGTCCAACCGCAGCTCGCAGAGCAGCGCCGTCGAGCCCAGCGCGCGCCGGCGCTTCAAGAGCTACCGCCTCAAGGGCGTCTACGAGAAGCCGTGGCTGACGGACCCGGCCGTCAAGAAGATCCGCCTCAACAACATCATCGTGGGGACCCTCATCGGCCTGGGGGTTGTGCTTGCGGGCGTGGCCGCCTTCTTCATGGTCTGGCCGTACCGGCAGATGCCGGTAAGTTTGAAACATCTCTCCCCCACCTAGTGCCTTTTGTTTCTAGGGTTTGTCTGATATAGGGGGTGGGTGGCTTTAGTACTGCCTGGTGTACGAGGACAACTTTGAGACATTCAACAGGGACATCTGGTCGCACGAGGTGCAGCTCGACGGCTTCGGCACGGGCAGCTTCGACTGGACGACGACGGATGAGCGCAACACGTACATCGACGCCGACGGGCTGCACATTGTGCCGACGCTGACCAACGAGACCACGTCCATCACCAACGACGACCTGTGGGCCAACTACACGCTCGACCTGACCCGCGACGGCACCTGCACCAGCCGCCGCAACACTTCGTGCATCATCACCTCGGATCCCATCGAAGGCACCATGATCCCGCCCGTGCGGTCGGCCCGCATTAGCACCAGGGGCACCAGGGGCATCCGCTACGGCAAAGTCGAGGTGGAGGCGAGGCTGCCCGTGGGCGACTGGCTGTGGCCTGCCATCTGTAAGTTTCTGAAACTCGTCTTGATCGTGCGCTGTAACGTGGGGCTGACCTGGGGCGGCCGTTTGTAGGGATGATGCCCGAGGATTCCGTGTATGGCGAGTGGCCTCGCAGCGGCGAGATCGACATCATGGAGTCGCGAGGCAACGGACGGGACTACCCCGAGGGCGGCCGCGACTTCCACTACGGCACTCTGCACTGGGGTAAGACATCCATCCACACTTACTCATGAACGAACCCAAAGATCATCCTGCTGAACACAAGACAAAAGGCCCATCGACCGAGACCAACGCCTACTGGCGCACCACGGGGGCCAAGAAGATCCGCCGCGGCGACCTGTCGCAGGGCTTCCACACGTACGGCATCCAGTGGACCGAGGACTACATCTACTTCTACATCGACAGCCGCGTGCACCAGATCCTCTTTATCGGCTTCCACGACGACCGCCCCATGTATGAGCGCGGCCACTTCCGCGAGCTGTCCGAGAACCAGACGCTACTCGAGAACCCCTGGGCCGAGTCCACGTCGACGAGCGGCAACGCGCCCTTTGACCAGAAGTTTTACTTGATCATGAACGTGGCCGTCGGGTCCCGCAGCGGGTGGTTCTTGTAAGTCCCCTGACCCTTTCCCCCCTTTCATGCCTTCTACTTGTGCTCTAACGCTCGTGCCTAGGGACAACATGGGCGACAAGCCCTGGATCGACGGCGCGACCAATGCCCAGTGGGACTTCTGGAACGCCGCCGAGCAGTGGCTGCCGACCTGGGGCGAGGGCGACAGGCGAGGCATGACGGTGCGCTCCGTCAAGATGTGGCAGGCCGGGGCCTGCGGAGCAGACCAGGAGCTCAAGTAAAGCCTCCTTTTCCTCCTCCTCCTCCTCCTCCTCCTCCTCGTCGCCCTCCCCCCTCCCCTCCTCCCATCACGACGAGGCGTTTATTTTCCCTCTTTCTTGTTCTTCCATGACGATGATGAAACTGTTACGGACCTTTTTTATCATTTTTTACTTTGTTACCCATGCTAGCGGGATCGCGGGATGGACATTAATTCCGATTTAATATTCCCCACCATGTTCAGTAGACGGATAATAGCGCAACCGGGGTTTTCTTTGGTTTGGACGGCGGGAGATTGGGATCGTGATTTTAGGGCAAAACGGTTAGACTGAGAATTTTACAAAAAGACCAAACATGGGTAATTTTGAAATCCGGTAGTTGTCTTTGTTGCCGATTCGATCCTGTCAAACATCGTGATCCTGGACCCTGTTTACCGGCGTGGGTCGGTCCGGGACCGGTGGAGCTGGGCGTTCATCCTGCGTTGGGTTCGGACGAAGCTTGTTCACCTTGTTATCAATATTGGGACGGGCCGATGTTGAGCGAAGGCGGAAAATGCAAATTGTCCGTGGATTGGTTTACCAAAGGGCCCTGCATACACTTGGCATGTAGGTGAGATGCCTCGCCAAGATCCTCTATCGCGAGAAGCTGCGATAACAAGGATCCTGCCTTGGTTTTCTCCCGACTAGTGTAAAGCTTCTCGTCTTCCTTTGTTTTCGCGTTGCTGTTCATTCATCTTCTAAGCTGAAGACGGCTACCGTGCGATGGCGTAAGAAAGGCCTGGGACACGTTGGGCATGGGGTTTCCAAACGGTGACGTGCCCGGCCAACAATATTGGCTCTCGGCAGATGGGCTTATCCGCATTGCTTAACTCGCTGATCACGGATGTACGTATGTCCCGGACTGGGGTTAGCCGGGACGAGGCGAGGCTGGCCCAGTGTTGGCCAAAACGGTGAGGCGCTTTTTGCGCCCTGGCTTCGCAGCTCTTGCCGCCTGATGCCACCTGGAACATCGAAACCCCAAGACAACAAACTGGAAGAAAAAGAAAAGAAAGGAAAGTCGCTAACCCAGACGCCACTTTCCCCTCTCTTTTTGCTTATTCTTCTCGGCTGTCGTGATGTTCTGGCACGGGCACACGGGACGGCACACACCCCCTCATTCGCTCTCGAACACCTACCTACCTACCGGCCCTACGCACACCCCTGCCGGCAGGGAAGGGCTCGCGGATATTTTTCTGCCAATCTCCCGACAGGGCCTGGCACCATCTCCCACACTCCCCCCCCCTCTTCCTTTCCCCCCTGCAGTCGAACACGAAGAGGCGTACATGGGACATGCAGGTGGGGACCGGCACGGTGGGTGGTTGGGCGGTGCCTGGAGCGAATACGTACGGCATACGTAGGTGGGGCCTTGGGAGGACGACACCGCAGCGAAACGGAACTGGTGCGAGCCGTTTTTACGAAGTGCGTCCTGCAGTCAGAGTGAGGAGGGCCTGGTTGCCTTGCTTTCCGCGCTGCGCCGGCGCACCCTCCTTCCGGTAGTGCGTAGCGCTGGTGTCTGCTACCGTTCAGGCACGACGAACCGTTTGCTCGAGTGGGTGTGCCGAGCTGCTGTGATAAGGACGACCTGTCGTGTTGCCCGCCTGGAGCGGTGTGTGGTATCGAAGCGCGCGCATGTCGTTATCTCGAAGCAATATTGACGCCGTTTCTTTCGCCCAGCACACGAACGACGAGTAACGCTAACGGCGGTGGACGGATCCCACAGCAACCTAGCAAGAAGGAACCTCCCGGAGCGGTCAAACCGCCTAGTGCCCGTTGTTCTCCATTTTATTGATTGCTGGGCCACCATCTGTGCGTACTGTAGGAATCGCGAGGCCCACGATGATGGGTTTGTCTGGCGTAGTCTTGCGGTAGCTCGGCCCGAGACAGGTCTAGGGAGCTTTTCTGGCAGCTATCGTGTGTTTCAGCCTTAGTCATCGGCGCCACCCGCGACCGTCTCTGGTCAGAGCGTTCGGCGGGCCGCTGGAACCTCTTTTCCGGGGGTGGGTAGCGCGCCCGTTGTTTCTTTCAACCTCAGTTCCTCAACCAGGGCCCCTCGAGGATGGGACGAGATGCCGAAAACAACGAACATGAACTTGGTTGGCGAGGCCGGGCAGGCGAGTACCGATATAACGGCCTCTTGCTCGACCGTTCCGGCTGCCGCCCTCGGAAACTCGAATTGCCTCATGCCCGCCGCCGTATCCGGTGGGCTCTCTTCTGCAGCCTGGTCCTGTTTGACCACAGCAGCCTGGGCCCTTGCCGTGCCAAGTATGGGCCTCCAGACCCCTGCCCGAGCTGTGCCGCCCTTCAAGGTTGCATTGCAGGACGGGCCATGAGAGCAGAGCAGAGTCTCACTGCCAATATTGATTTTTCCATCCTGCCACCAATCTCGGCCTGCTGCCCCTGCGCGCGCGGCATCTGTTCCCCATCGCACGGTCTGTGCTTCCTTCCGCACAGGGCCCTTGCCGCTGCTCTAGCTGTCTAGGTGGAAGATCACCATGAGCTTTCCCGGTAGCCGCCTCCCTTATCGCACACCGCACCGCTTGCGACGACGTCTACCAGTCGGTTCTGCGAGCCTCCGATGCAGGCTTGGCCTCGATCGGACTCGTATTCCCTGCCATGTCACCGGCCAGCATGCGAGGCCCTTGTCCTGCACAAACGAAGGAGGGGCGTGTGAGGTTGCACCGCCGCAGGCGCACGCTGCCAAGGGACGCCTTGCTACTGCTGCTGCTGTTGTTGCTGCTGGAGACGGGCTTTGCGACGTGTTCAGCTGAAGCTGACTATCACGCTGTTCTTCCCTGCGTCCAGGCTGGAATGCCGACGTTCACGATAGGCTCGGGCCTGGAGGTCGCGGCTCAACGCCACTCGAGGGCCCTGCTTGCAGCTGCCTGTCCGTTATCGTCGGCTTCGTAGGGCTCTGTTGGTAGCTCACACCCCTAGCTTGACTGGGTACATGCATGCCACATGGCTCGAAGCAGTTATCTCCGTCTTCCGTTGTGCTGGGTGACGATGATATTGCAAGGTGCATCAATAGTACCAATCTCGAGGGCAGGCGTACAGGGAACACGACATGATCAAGCAGCCTCGAAAGCTTGACATGCTTGCGGACCATCGACAGAGTTCCATGGCTCTCCCTCCGCGTGTGATGGTTTCATCCGGACGATCTACGCTGTACCTGACCTGTGAACTATGATCATGATGAGTTGCATGTTCGTCGATGGGATGCCAACGGCTGGAACCTGGGCCTCAGCTCGTCACCGCTAGCGATATATCCACGAATATTGAATCTCGCCTTTCAGGTGGGCGAGTATGCCTTCGCCTGAGCTTCCTCACGGTGTGGCCGACACGCAGACCATGCTGGTCCAGCCTCCCCTTCCACGCTGGCAGATGGAGCCCACTGCGTGCCATGATCCAGCCTCACCACGTTGCGACCAGTCGAGAACTTGTTCTATCGAAAACGGGAATTGCATGTGGTAAAAGGTGTCATACCGCCGCACATGCTGTGCCCGTATGCACATTTGCTCAGCTACCTGCCGGCCAGACCCACGACTCTATTCCTGGCGTCAATAGCCTCGTGGGGGTGCCCTTTGCTCCAGACCCGCGACCTTCCTGACAGACCCCGGGACGGGCTGTCCTTTCACAGCTGTCTGTTGCCAAGGCAGCCTTCGATCGATGGGTGGTTGCAGGCCCTGTTCTAGCCTGCATGGCCACGGCGTCGGGGCTCCATCCGTGCCCTTGCCGCACTCCTGGGCCAGCCATTATAACCTCGATTGATCTCCCAAAAATTTCCGTCCCTGTCGATCTCGTGCAGAGCAGGTGCCCGGCTTGGAAACGAATATAGCTCCCCAAGCTTCCGGATCTTCTTTCCCAAGAGCTTCTCTGTGCCAAGTCAACCGCCTACCGCAACCATGTTGAAGTTCTTCAGGCCCAAGGCCGCCTCCAAGGCCGACGAGCCTTCCCAGGAGAAGCAGCCCAGCAGGGACAGTTACGGGGGCGTCTTGTCAGATGCGTCGAGCGGCTACTCGCCCGCAGGTGCCTACGACGACGAGTTCCGCTACAGGACTGTATGTTGTACCGGCTCTTACACGTCCCCTGCATATGCTGATGTTTGCTCTAGATGATCAACTACCTATACAGGAAAGTTGTATCCAGTGGCTGGATTCCTGCCAGGTCACCAAACCAGGATGAGTGCCTCGGTGTGTTGATGCGAAGATCTCGCGGCCACTACATTTCGGCTCCGGAGCCCGTCCACCACGACCTACTCGGCGCTGTCATCCGGCTCAACGTCATCGTCGCCTTCACCATGCAGCCCGAGATCCTGGATGGCATCATCTCATCCCTCTCGCCCGGCCAAACAGAACTGCGTCTCAAGGACGGCTCACAACTGCAGGTCATTGATTCCTTGGCAATCGCCCATCCCACGTCCGTCAAGAAGTTCCAGTACGCCTGCATCTGCCGCCAGGAAAGGCTCATCCTGGTCTGGCAGGATGATCTGCAGAAGATCATCCCGCAGGCCCTTTCTATTGAGGAAAAGCTGCTGTCACTCGTAAGTTGTAAATCACCACCGCGACCAATTGGATGCGTTCTGACCGGCACTAGGTTTGGGGCGGAGCCAGGCTACCTTTCAGCCTTCGCCAGGGCACAATGACACCCTCGGCGTACTCTTCCGAAATCCCCAGTCCTTACGGTCTCGCCTCGCCCGCGACCGAGAAGGCGAACCCCATGGTTTTCGCCGATGAGAGTGTGGAGGAGCTTGACAGCGACTTGGCCATCGAGCGCCCGGAATCTTTGGCCCGCCCCGTTGTCCGCGCGTCATCATTCTTCGTGGGCCTATCATTGACCTTGGGTATCACTTTGATCTGTGGTGTCTTTGTTGGTCGAATCATCTCGGAATGCCTCCTCGACGAATCCTGGACTCGATTGGCGCTCGTCGTCCCCATCCCGCTCTTGATGCTCGTCAGTCTGTTCTTCTTCCAGGTTATCTTCACCAACCTGTTCCAGATGATGGGACCAATCGGCAGCATCAACGCCAACACCCGCTTCTACTCCGCCCAGAAGCCGTGTCTAAAGCGAGCTCAGCTCGACGGCTTCGAGCCCCCCAAGGTCACCATCCAGATGCCCGTTTACAAGGAGGGCATGGACTCCGTCATCATCCCGACCATCCGCAGTTTGCAGGCCGCCATTTCCTACTATGAGTCTCACGGCGGATCCGCGAACATCTTTGTCAATGACGACGGTCTTCGCGCCGGCATTCCTGAGGAGGAAGTCCGACAGCGACGAGAATTCTACCATGACAACAACATTGGCTGGGTGGCTCGTCCCAAGCACAACGGTGACGAGGGCTACGTCCGCAAGGGCAAGTTCAAGAAGGCCTCCAACATGAACTTCGCCCTCAACGTCTCCCAGAAGGTCGAGGAGTATCTCCAGGAAATGGTTGATGCCAAGATTGGAGCCGACGGTCACGGTATGATTGACGAGAACGAGGAAGAGGAGATGTACCAGATTGCGCTGGCACGCGTTCTGCAGGAGAACCCGCTCGCCATGGCCGAAGGCGACATTCGTGTTGGTGAAGTCATTCTGATTGTCGACTCGGATACTCGTGTGGTAAGTGAGATTCGTATCTTCTCAAGCCAGTTTGCTAACTCGGAATGCAGCCTGTCGACTGCCTCATGTATGGTGCCGCGGAGATGTTCCTGTCTCCCGAGGTTGCCATCATCCAGCATTCCACCGGTGTCATGCAGGTCACCCGCGACTACTTCGAGAACGGCATTACCTATTTCACTGATCTGGTCTACTCCTCGATTCGCTTCTCCATCGGCTCTGGCGAGGTCGCTCCTTTTGTTGGTCACAACGCCTTCCTCAGGTGGCAAGGTATGTCTGATATCACGATCCCTTCGAAATCACGCAGCCAACTAACCGTGTCACAGCTGTGCAGGACGTCGGCAGGGAAGAGGAAAACGGCTTCATTGCCTACTGGTCCGAGAGTCACGTGTCTGAAGACTTCGACATCTCCCTGCGCCTACAGATGAACGGCAACGTCATCCGCATCGCCACCTACCACAACTGCGAGTTCAAGGAAGGCGTGTCCCTGACCATCTACGACGAGATTGCCCGCTGGCAAAAGTACGCCTACGGAGTCAGCGAGATGATGTTCCACCCGCTGTACATGTGGCCGTACCGCGGGCCCTTCACCCGCCTCTTCTACACCTTCCTCTTCTCCAACATCATGTACTCGTCCAAGATCTCCATCATGGCATACATGTGCTCGTACTTTGCGCTCGGCTCCGCCCTGCTGCTCAGCGTCACCAACTACTTCATCGTAGGCTGGTTCCAGGACGACATCTCGGACGCGTACCTGCAGTCGTGGAACGTGCTGCTCTCCCTCATCGTTGTCTTCAACGCCTTCAGCAACGTCGCCTTGGCCTGCATGCGCTACCGCACCGGCGAGCGCTCCTTCCTGGGCTCCTTGTTCGAGAACTTCATGTGGTCGCCCATGATGACGTGCTTCTTCGGCGGCCTGGCCTTCCACATCACCGTCGCCCTGCTCGCCCACCTCCTCCACATCGACATGCAGTGGGGCGCCACCTCCAAGGAGAAGGAGGACAGCAACTTCTTCCAGGAGATCCCCCGCATCTTCAAGACCTTCAAGTACATGTATATCACGCTCACCATCATCGTCGGCGGCATGATCTACCTCGGCGCCTTTGCTCCCGCCGACTGGGCCATCAGCGACTTCACGGCCATTGTGCCTCTGGCGCTGTCGCTTGGCTTCCACGCTCTGGTCCCGCTGGCGTTGAACCCGAGCTTGATGGTTTTCAACTATTAGACACGCATAATGCGGGCTGCTGGGTTCGGCATGGCGCGGTAAAATTAATACCTCTTTTCCTTTTGTCATCATCTTTCCTTCGGTTTGAGATGGGATGATGATAGGTATGATTAGACTTGGGTTTGGGCTTGTCACTCTCAGGTTCATGGTGCGGGTTCTTTTTTTTCTTTCCGTCTTACAAGGGAATGATAGAATGGGATACTTATGATGGATACCTCAATATTTAATGATGAATATATCAGCAACTTTTTACCCGTTGTTTGAATTATCAACGTGCTACTTGATTAAAAAGTGAAATGGTCAAATTCCATTCGAAAGCGCCGTAAAGTCTATCATAAAGCATCACCCATCCAAACGCACCCCCTCCTCACTCGCTCAGATTTACGCCTCTCCGCTTCCCTTTGCCGCCCTTCGGGTTCCCCTTGAAGTGCTTCTTGCTCGACACGACCTGCACGTCCTGCGGATCGATGCCGTTCTCCAGGGCGATCATGGTCCGCGCCTTGCGCCCCGTCAGCAGCTTGTTCGCCGCCTGGCCCTGCTCCGTGTACTTGTAGTTGAAGGGCTGGCTCACGTGGCCGCCGTCCTTGCTGCCGGCGAAGAAGCGCTTGTCGAGCTTCTCCGACTTGGGGCCCCAGGGCAGCGCGACCATGTCCGACGTGGACGCCGCGGCGTCGAAGTCCTCGGCGTCGACGTCGAGCTCGTCGTCATCTTCAAGGGTGAGCGTGTCGGCGGCTGCGACGAGGGCGGCGCGGCGCTTCTCGGGCAGGTGGTACTCGTCGTAGAGCTCCTTGTTGAAGTCCTTTGCGTTCTCCTCGCCGGGCGGCGGCGAAACGAAGAGGAGCTTGCCGTTGACGTAGTCTTTCAGCACGTACCGCGCGGCTCTGGACTCGTCGGGCTGACCCAGCCCCTGAGTCTGGAAACCTCTGGCGGTGGCGTAGGCGCTCAGCAGCTCCGACGCGGTAGGCACGCCGGTGCCGCCCTCCTCCACCGGCCTCGTCTCTATATGGATACCGTAGATGGCCTCAAGGAAGCGTTGCGGGATCCTCGCGGCCACGAGACCGACGGGCCCGCTGTACTCGCGCATCTGGTCAATCGGCAACACGCCGTTGGTGACGAGATCGGCCTTTGTGGTGGCAAAGTTGGGGAAGACGAGACCGGGGCAATCGCACAGGACCACGCGCTCGCTGAGGTGGATGGTCTGGAAGTGCTTCGTCTTGCCGGGTGTGGACGAGACGGAGACCTTTTTGGCGCCGATGAGGGCGTTGATGGTGGAGGATTTACCGACGTTGGGGTAGCCGACTAGGCCGACCTGGAGTTTGTGGTCCGACTCTGCCGCCCTTGTCAGTGAATGTTTGTAAAAGATAGGCGGATTATACATACCTGCATCTTGTGGTGCATGTTTCAGGAAAATGCCTTCTAATTCCTCAACGGTGAGGATTTGCGTGTCAACACCCTCATCGTCGCCCGTGTCCTCATCTTTGTCTTCTTGCAAAGGCTGCTTGCTTGTCTGCTTAGAAGAAGAAGGAGATTGAAAAACGTCATCGTCGTCGTCATCACTATTGTCCAGTCTGGCCTCGTTTTGTTCCTTGGCCAGAGCCGCCGAGAAGAACTTGTATGCGATACCGGCTTCACTCAGGTACTTGGCCCATGCCGTCCTCTGCTTCAGCGTCATCATGTCGGCCTTGTTCACGAGTAGCAGGTTCTCCTTCTTGGGATCGACTGCCTTGACGTATATCTCTAGATCCTCGGACCTGAATAGCAGAGGGTTTCTGGCATCAACGATCTGCACAACCAGATCGGATCGCTCAATGACACGCCACAGCTGCCTCCAGACCTCCAGATTGCGTTCAAACGGTGTCATCAAAAGATCATTGTTTTCCTGCAGCTCCGCCAACCCACGTCGCCAGGTTAAGAAAGACTCGCGCTCTCTGGCATCCAGCTCCTGGGGTGTCGTCGAAGCATCCCATTGCGGTCTTCTGGGTACGGTCAGACGTCCCTTGTGAAGCCTGTGTTTCCCCAGCACAGCCCTCTCCTCATGGGCGGATAGAAGGTAGGGGTTCCTCTGATCGGTGTGGATGATCTTGACGTTGTTGACCTTTTCTGCGGTAAAGTCTGTGCCAGCCAACTCGGCCGTGGCCAGGAACTCGTCGAGGGCACCCTGCTCCGTCACGGAGCGCATCTTGACCCAGGCGGCATCCTGCTTGTCGTTGACAAGGTACTGCTCTCCGGTGGCGTGGTTCGTCCTGGTGATGGCCGTCGTTCTCTTCCTGTCGGAGCCCTTGCCCTTGCCGAAGCGGTCGTTCATCAGGGCATTGCCCAACCCCACCGAGTTCTTGGACTTTGCCAAAACCATCTTGGGGGAGGGTTGTGTGTCGAGGTTGGAGGCTTGTTTGGCGGCACGAGATGTACAAGAAGTAGAGAGTATTCGACAGTATCTACACGAATATCTTAGGAATTCCGAGTAAAGTGTGGGAAGATGAGGATCGGGTTGTGAGCGCAAGCGATGTGAGATGAGTCGTCGCAGACAGGGCTGATTAATGCCATGGAAATGGAGGGGCAAATTTCGACATGCACCCGATTTTCTATTAACACTGTGCATCCACGACCTTCAATACGGGAATGTACCGTGCTAACGATAAGGATAACTGTACACCGGCCGATGGAATTTTTGTGAACCCCGCTAAACTTTTTGATTCCCGCTTGAATTATCGCGATTGGAGCCCAAGACAGACTCCAACCTGCTGCACCTTCAGGCTCACTGCATCACCCGTAATCGTTGACCGTCAAAATGCCAAAGGGAAAGTGGATGCAAGTATAACGGTGCCTGCCTGTACGACTGCCACTAATGCTCGCGCAGCAACAAGAAGACGGCGCAGCACTTCACGCTCGTGCACCGCCCACAAAATGATCCCCTCATCCACGACGACGATGCGCCGTCCATGGTGCTCAATCCCACCCAGCCGAAGCCGAGCTCGTCCAAAGCGAAGCACCTCGATGATCTCGCTTCGGAGTTCGGGTCCGAGGCTGGCAGCATCCGAGACAACGAGGGCGAGGCTGCCAACTACGGCGTCTACTACGATGACACAGACTACGACTACATGCAGCACCTGCGGGACCTGAATACTGGCTCTGGAGAGGTTGTGTTCGTCGAGTCTACGGCGACCGGCAACAAAGGCAAAGGAAAGCAGAAGCAGGCCTTGTGGGAGGCTCTGGAGCAGATGGATCTGGAGCAAAAGTCGGCCGATGTGCTTGATGAGGAGCTCCTGCCATCCAAGAACCTCACGAGGTTGACGTATCAGGCACAACAAGAGATTCCAGACTCCATTGCTGGATTTCAGCCCGACATGGACCCGCGGTTGCGAGAGGTGTTGGAGGCCCTGGAGGATGACGCCTATGTCGACGATGACGATGACATCTTTCAGAAGCTCGCCAAGGACGGACGAGAGCTTGACGACTTTGAGTTCGAAGAATATGACGACGAGGGCTGGGAATCAGACGACACGGCCAAGCCTGCCAAAGAGTACCGGGAGGATGCAGTGCCCAACCTAGTCAGCAGCTCGGCAGAGCAGCCCGAGGAGGGCCCGTCGCAAGACTGGCTGGAGGACTTCAAGCAGTTCAAGAAGGAGCAAAAGGACGGCAGGCCGAGTCGCCCAGCCGGAGTCACAGCTCCATCACAGTCCGAGGCCCAAACGGCGTGGACCACGACGACGAACGGTGGAAGACGCAAGAAGAGAAAGGGCGCATTGACAGACGCGTCGAGCTACTCGATGACCTCGTCGTCGCTTGTGCGAACGGAACAGATGACGTTGCTGGATGCGAGGTTCGACAAGATCGAAGAGCAGTACACGGGGGACATCGACGACGACTTGGCGTCCATGTCGGCCGTGTCAACCGCGTCGAGCGTGCAGGGGCCTCTACGCAACGATTTTGATGGCATCATGGACGATTTCCTGGGCAACTTCACGAAACCGGGGAAACGAACGTCCAAAAAGAGCAAGGCGCAGACGGGTGTGGAACAGCTGGACGAGATTCGAAAGGGACTCGGGCCTGCACGCATCCGAGGACGGAGTTGATGGTTTTTCACTTCATGTAGAAGGAGTTGCGAGGCAGATACATTTCTCAGCGGAATTTAGGCTAGGTAGTCGGCGTTACCGGTTGTTTCTTCGAAGAGACTAGGTTATATCTTGGAACAAAGAACATCTACCAGTGCTTGATGAATAATGAATGGGTAATGTGTTTCTTTGTTGATCGCCGGAGCGAACCGCGGTGGCAGTTGGCTGGTAGAAAGTGATCCTGGGTCACGTGACGAAGGTGGCTGGTCGCGTGCGACGCTGCGCGCTAGCGGTCAAGTTGGATGCGAGCTGCTGTCAGTGCTCAACTGCTTCATCCTCGAGTAACCAACGCCGCTTCTAACCTCGTCCTTCGCCATCGCATCGAGCCTCTTCTCTTCCTTCCGTTCTTTTCCCATCCGATCCAGTACCGAGCGCGCGTTGCTGCAAAACGACCTTCTCCATGGTCCAGCAATTTCCGCGATGAGTGCGACGGTTGTTGCATCGTCATCAAGCTCAATGTTTTCGCCATTCTCCCAGACAGCCACCAGCTCCAAGCCCGCAGTCAATCCCTTCGCCCCCAAGCCGTCCGCTTCGACCCCGATCAGTAATCCGTTTGCCTCTGACGGCGCCAACTCCGCCAACGAGAACAAGTCGCAGAAGCGCAAGGTGCGCTTCTCTCACGGAAGCGATAGCGAGGGCAAGCGAAAGTTCAACAACCCCTTCGCAAGTAACGACGAAAATGAGAGCGATGACGGCAGAAACAAGACTCGGCGTGCGGACGGGAAGAAGAGCAATGGGGTGCAGGTAAAGGTGAACGGGCTGGATGCTTTGAAGAAGAATCAGAACCAGAATGCGCAACGTGCGAATGGATTTGGGCTCGCTGCGGCGAAGCCCAACGCAAATCGACCTACCGCAACCGACGGCGGCGTTGGCGAAATCCCTCGGTCCAACGATCCACACGCGAGAAAGGTGTACGAACAGCTTCGAAGAGATGGCGTCCATCCGCCCTCATGGCCATCGCAGCCGGGCAACCCCAAGAACAAGGCGGAAATGGCCAAATTCCGAGAGAGATACGAGGCGTACCGCGACAAGGTCCGCGCATCTCTGACAAAGGCCGGCTTGATCGACGATCCAGAGCAACGCAAGAGCCTGCAAGACGCCATCGACTTCAAAGGTATCTGCGAGGACATGTGTCCCGAGTTCGAAAAAATTACGCGAATCACCGAGCTCGACGTGGTCCAGCCCGAGAAGGACCCAAGGACCACCTTCGCCAACACAGCTCACATGGTCAAGAAGCTCGCTCGATCTGCTGCCGGCCAGGAAGCTCCGCTGCCCATGGACGTTCGCTCCGTTGCGACACTTCGGCACACCCTGGACTACCTCATAGACGATCTTCTCCGGGAAGACGGGAATCTGCCAGCCATCCACGGATTTCTCTGGGACCGTACACGAGCCATCCGTCGAGATTTTACCTTCTTCTCCTCGTTGACGCCAGAGGAACTCAAGGATCAGGTTTATGTTCTAGAAAACATCGCCAGATTTCATGTTACGGCTCTTCATCTCTTGTCCCAGGACGGTATGGCCCCGGAGGACTTTGTGGAGCAGCAGGAACTTGAACAGCTGGGCAAAGCGTTGTTGTCGCTGCGCGACGTGTACGACGACTGCGCTGCTCAGGGCATCAAGTGCGAAAACGAGGCCGAGTTCAGAGCGTATTACCTGGTTTTCCACGCCCATGATCCGAACATCATGGAGATTGTCCAACGGCAATGGAGCCCTCATCTTTGGCGGGACTCGGATGAGATCAGAACGGCCGTCTCGTTGGTGGAAGCAATGCAGAATACTCACGACTTTCACGGCCCTCTCAAGGATGCTCCTTCATTGGCCGCGGCCCAGTCGAGTCATGGCTTCTTCCGCATCATGAAAGATCCCAGCGTATCGTACACGATGGCATGCTTCGCTGAGTGCCATCTTCCCCACCTACGCAGGACTATCTTGAGGACCGTCAAAAGAGCCCTGGCCCGGCCGAAAGAGCCCACAAAGGATGTCACTGCTGCTGTTCTCAACAGGTTTCTGCAGTTCGACTCTGTTGAAGAGGCTATACGCTTTGCCGAACTTCATGATCTCCAATTTGTGCCGGACGAAGAGGACCCCTCAGACCCCAGCCGCCAATATCTCATCCTCAATAACCGACAGCCTCTACCACACCATCGCCTCCAACACCAATTCTCGTATAACCTGGTCGAGAAGAAGCGTGGCATCCGATCGTTGCCAGATCTGATACACGAAACCGTCTTTGAGGACCCGACCGCCAGCACCAAACCACCAACTGAAGAGAGTCTCTTTGTGGCACAATCGCAAGATGAGGCCCCCCCAAAGACTACGTCAAACGCCTTTGGAGCACCAACGCCGTCTCCATTTTCACCGGCGTCAAACACGGGCGGCAGCGCAACTGCTGGGTCTCAAGGTATGCAACACAGTCTACTCTACCACGCGATGCGGAAGACGGCGGCGATGTCTTTTTTTCACGGAACGAAATTACGAGTTCGAGCTCGGAGCATGGTCGTCTATCTGGACTCGCTGGCGCGGGCGCACACTTCCCGCCTCATTGCAATGCATCAAACGTAAGACCGGACTTTATGAAGAGCTAACATGTATCTGATTTAGCATCACCTTTCGGGTCTGTGAGTGGCAGCGCTTTCGGCACAAAGCAGACGAAGCCCAGCCCTGCGGCCAACCCCTTTGCGCCGTCTGCCGAAGCGCAGCAGCCGACACCACCTACAAACCCATTCGCCTCTTTCAAGCCAACAACCACGCCATCATTCGCGGGGTTCGGAAACACTGCACCGACACTGAAGGCAGATGCGCCGTCCATGAAGGGGAATGAAGGCCCCAGCACAGCGTTTGCTTCAAGCACCAACCAAGCCACCCTTTCACCAAATCAGCTCTCTGCACCGTCAGAGAATTCGAGCGAGCAACCAACGCCCACGTTGGGGCAACTACTTGGCAACTCTGCAAGTGGAAAGACGAACCAGCCTCTAGGCGGACTGCTACCTGAAGCAACGCCCGCCGAGACTCGAAAAGCTCCTGAGCCACCATCTACGTCACAGCCGAAATCCAGCTTCGCATTTCCTGCTCCCAAATTCCCATCAAACGGCGCTGATAGCAGTCTCGCAACATCATCAGCATCTCTCAACACTGCCTTTCCACCTGCGAATAGCGGTGTTCAAGAGAAAGCCACATCTCCCTCACCCGCACCACCAAGTAACCCATTCGTCAATCACATTCCTCCCACCCCGGGCCATCCTCCCTCGGCCAAGCTTATATCGCCTTTCCCAGAAAACACAACCATACCGTCACCCTCGATTACCTCAGTGCCTCCTCCACAGACCCTTATCCCCCCGATCGGTCAAGCAACGCCGCAGCCAGCACCTCCTGTTGTAAAGCAAGCCCCTCCCCGCGATGTGTTCGGCGACTTCACGAAGTGGTTCGTGACTGGAGACGATGGCATGCTAGAACACTTTCAAGACTTTCTGCTACATCAGATAGTGGGAGAGGTATTCGAAAAGTTCCAAGCGGAGCAGCAGGCCCTAAGGATAAAGGAAGAGGAGGAGCGAAATCGCCGGGAAGCTGACGAGTTTCGCCGGTACAACCTGTCTCTCAAATTCTTCTACCTCTGGAGGCAGAATGCTCGTGAAAAGCGTCTCAAGACGCTTCGTAGGAGTGGCCGCGAGCAGTTCAGGGCGTTCAACGAAGCCCGCAGGACGGCACAACAGGAAGCCGCAAAAGCCGCCGCAGCGCAAGCAGAGAGGGAACGAGCGCGCCTTGCTAGGCTCAACCGACCGCAGGAATTGAAGTCAATGCTCGATCATCCAAAATCAAACTCTACTCGGGAGCAGCACCAAGCCGATCCCAATCGACAATCCGAAGCCCTCCGCCTTGCTCGAATTCAAAGAAAAATGAATTCGGCGCAAGCCGAGCAGAGTCTGCTTGATTCTAGGGTCTTGGCCGGTGTGAGCAACGAACGCGAAGCCGTGGCGAGAATTGTTGGAAAGGGATCTCGCTCCACGTCGCAGTCCCCTAGCTTGACTAGATCAACGGCTGACTCGGCCGCACGGGAGGGTGCCAAAACACAGAGTCTACGCGAGCAGTTCCTGGGCTCCAACTCGTCCAGCTTCCGCCGATCGCTTCCTCCCATGGCTTCAAGGTCGGCCGAGCCCTCGGGACAGAACGGCAGTACCAGTAGGGCCTCGTTTCGCTGGCGGATGAAGGCCATGGGCATACCACAGGTAACAGGTGATATTGCGAGACAAACGAGCCCCGCCTCGGAGTCTGCCCACCATCACCGGGCGTCCACGGCCCAGTTCACGCCCAAACACGGGCTATCCTCGTCATTCTCGGGATACCAAACAGACTTCCACAGACTCAATAACGAGCCCTCACCTGTACATAAAAGAAAGAGACCGACCAACGACGACGGCGGAGCAACGCAGGCTGACGACGAGAGCGCGAGCAAGTCGAAGCGTCTGATAGGAGATGCGCAGGAGACGATTCGCGAACTCAAGGCTCTGCGGATGGAGCTGGAGCAGGACGCCGCTTGGTTCAGGAGTCAAAACGAACGGTTCCAGAGCGAGACCCCGAGTAGGGCTGTGACTCCTTGACAAAAGGAAACAGGTGGATATGGAAATAAAGGCAGAAAAAGGTAGAAAGGGGATGAAAGTCAGGGTATCGGCGTTTCGAGTGGTTGGGAGGCAAGAACATAATGCGATCAATACGATATATGCGCACCTAGCGAGCTTCATTTTTTTCCCCTTTCGACTTGAACCAGTTTCCGAATCCTGCTGCGAAACTTTACGTTCTGAATTATCGCGAAGCCTTCTGATACCCTTTCCCATTAAATTTTTGGATGGCCGACGACATGGTAACGGCAGTGTATATCTTCGCGTGTACTGTTTTGGGGTTATATTTGCGCTTTGCTCAGCAGAAAATGCTGGGTTGGTTAGGAGGAGGCTACAAATGCTATCTGGGGGGAAGTAGCATACAGCATCATCATCTTGCATCACTGAGCAATTTTTGAATACACAACAATATGATGCAATACGCACAATATTTGATTAGGGGCGTGGTGTCACTGTATTTGCTTGTATTGTCATAACCTCGGCTTGTCTCGTTAATCTAGCTTGAAGTGCTCGAATCACTTTCTTGGAGGTGGCGGGAACGACCTCTGGATAGGCATCTCGATAGGAGTGCCCAGTCCTACGGGACTTTTCCTCCCGGACGTAATGTCGCGTCCGTACCCTCCTGATCCATCCCACGGCGACACGGGGGACATATCCATCCGCTCGGTGAAGGAGCCGAAGCGGCCGTTGGCGGGAGAGGTGACGCGCGGGGATGGTACGGCTAGGCCGGAGGCGAAGACGGGGATGGAGTTGAGAGGCGGCGACTCTGCGTAGTCCGAGGGGACGTAGGGTCTGTGCTGCAGCAGGGGCGCGTTGGAGCGCGTCGAGGTGGTGGAGGTAGGCGTGGTGTAGTCGTCCGGGGACGCCCTCTGCGGCGAGTAGAGCGCCGGCGGTGGTTGGGGGATGGTGGTTGTGATGTTGGAGAGCTTCGAGGACGAGGGTCTCTGCTGGGTGTGTCCTGTAATGGGATTGGAGCTGAGCGCAGCGCCGGGGTAGGCGTACAGCTTCTCGCTGGCCTCGCGGTGGGCGTCGGCCGGGAACTCGGCGTCCAGAGGGGTGAGGCGGGTCCGGCAGCGGAAGGACATGGGCGAGGCCAGCGGGCCCTCGTTGCTGCGGCGGCGGGCGGCCGCGCGGTTCCTCCGCTTGCGGATCTGCACGTAGGCGCAGCCGACGGCGAGGAAAAGGAAGACGACGGCGCCGATGGCAATGCCCACGATGATGCCGGTGGACAGACTGGACCCTGCGCCGGCGGCTGCCTCAGGGATGTAGTTGGGGTCGACGATTTCGATGCTGTTCAGGGTGAAGACGGTGTCGTTGAGGCCGATGACCACGCCGTCGGCGGGCTGCTGGCGACAGCCTGCTTCGAGAGCGACAAGGACTAGGGAGGGTTAGAAAGGAGAGACTGGGACAACGTGGGGCTGCTGGTGTACTAACAGTTGGAGAGGAAAGCATGCGTGCCGCCAGCGTGAACGCAGGAGAGGCACCTGCTGAAGGAGTCGCCGAGGGAGGACCCTCCGTGGCCCTCGCAGTAGGCGTAGGGATCAGCGCCATCTGGGTCAAGTATGCCATCTCTCAGCGCATCTTCGAGAGGCCCGCAAGCCTCGGAGGTGATGCAAGGGCTGGTGCCGACATCCGTGGCATTGGGATACCCAAAGATGCAGTAGTTGAAGGAGTATCGAAGATTATCTGTCCAAGCTGTTAGTCTCATTGACAATCTTCAACTTATACAAGGGGCTGGCACTTACACAAATACCACTCCTGGTCACTCTCCTCGTCCTGGGTGAACTCGCTGTTCTCGAGACATGTCAGGCAGCGCTGGAACTTCATGCCCTCGGGCGAGCTGTAGTCGTCATCGTTGCAGGAGATGTCGTTGGGTGTAGTAGTGGAGGAGTTGGGATTTGACATGTCGAGGTTGGAGAAGTCGGCGCAAAAGGAAGCGCAGGGTGAATTGGGAGCGACCTGCAAGGCGGCCACCAGGCGGAGCAAGGCCAGGCCTAGGACGACGACGGCCCTTCGATCGGCGACCATGTTTGCTTCTCTGATGGGGATGAAACGGGGGAAAGGAATTTGAGTGTGGGGATGACAGAGATTGGATCACAAAGAAAAGGGTATATAGAATCGACGACCGTTGAGGGGGTATAAGAGAGAGAATGATTATGTCGTTCAGTGTGCCGGACACTGATGATCCCTTTGGTTGTTGGCTGCGAAGCAGGGCTGATGATTATAGTGAGAGTAGGGTTGTATTACAAGATATTGATAGAATTCAAGGTCAACGGCACAGCCGAAACGAAGCGGACGGGATGTACAGACGCAGCTGAAAAAAGGAGTGCAGCAAGGTTCAAACAAAAGTTGGAACAGGAACCAAAACAGGGACAGCCATCGAGAGAATATATCCAAAACCCCCAAGTCCCAAGACTCCTACCCACAGCTATGTATAAGCCTTCTCCTCCATCACATTATCGTATTTGTTGGTGCCGCCGGGCGGGATATGCAGCCCCTCCGGTGGTCATCACACGAATGCTCACACGGGCCGGCAGTCGTCTGGCTCTGGTCCCTGGGGAAGGGAATGGATAAAAGAGGGGGAACCGGGGGGGGGGGGACCAACTATCGAAAATGTCTGGGCGCCAAACCGGCCCCCAAGTGTGTGTGTGCGCTCGATGCTCCTCGCCGGGGCTTGGGTGCGAAGAAGCCAAGCCAGGGATTGTGGTCGCGCCAATCACGTCGGCATGTGCGGCTGGTGATGGGTGCGGGAGGTGGACCGGGGAGGCTTTGGACGGGCGGCTAAAAATGGCCCAGAGAGGCCGGGGGGGTTGGTTGGGGTGTTGATGGAAGAGGGGGGCAAGCGGTGTTCGTGCGGGCGGCTAATTTTATCCCACGTTGGTTCTTTGGGAGGGAAACAATGTTTCTTTCGCGCGGGAGGTCATGTGGTTCGTCACCTGGTGTACTGTATCAGCGTTCCCGTGGTAGTGCATTGTTCGGAGAACGTTGGTTGAGGCAGAGAGTGTGTATTCCTGAACGGAAAAGAGTTAAGAGCATGGTATGAGGTTCGTCCTAAGCGCCTTCCTGCCCGATCTCTTGCCATGATTGGCAGGAACCGTCCACCTAAACGCCGCCTTGCATTCCATCCGAACCCTCCCTAGGTCCAACCAATCAAGCCTGCTCCCCCCCCTTACCTACTACTACCTACCGATCCAAAGCATCACCAACTACCTCCAGGAAGATGGCCTTGAACGCCATGTCCACCGATAAGGGCCCAGCACGGACAGCAAGCCCAATCGCCCTCTACTCCTCCACCGCAAGCCCATACGGGACCGCGAACAGGCACCTGCCGCCCCCCCCGCCGTTGGCCTCGGCGCACCGCCCGTGCAGCAGCAGCACCTCGCTCAGGCCGCGCTCGTTCCTGCCCACGGTGCTCGTCATGCCGCCGGGGCCCTCGAAGCCGAAGTCGGGCGTCCCCAGCAGCCGCGGCGCGCGGTGGTACGGCCCGCGGACGTCGTCGGCCCACGCGTACCGCACGTCGTACTCCGGCGTCGAGAAGCAGTGCGTGCTGTAGAAGAGCACAAACCGCCCGTCCAGCGCCCGCACCAGGTTTGGCGCCTCCACCAGCGGCCCGTCCTCCTCCTCCACCCGGTCCAGGATGGCCACCGCGTCGCCGATGCGCGTCGAGCCGTCCAACGGAGATACCTCCTGCAGCATGAGCGGCGTGCCGCCTTCTTCGCCGAGGTCGCCGCCGCACCCGGGCCCCGACGCCACCGCGTTGCCGTCGACTTTCCAGACCACGTACATCTTGCCCGTCTCGACGTCCTGGAAGCCCGACGGGTCGATGGCGCCGCCTTGCGTCAGCGGACACTCGAAGGCCTCTTCGTCCAGCACATACGGCCCCGTGATGTTGGGTGACCGTGCCACTCCCACGCAGTGCCTCATCGTTACGGGTTCCTGTCCCGAGAAGTACATGACGTAGCCATCCGCGACCCGCCGCACGTCGGGGGCCCAGAAGTTGCGGTACGTCGTCCACGCCTGGTTCGCAATGGCCTCCCTGTCGATGAGCTCCCACTGGCCCAGCGGATCCTTGGCCTTGGCCATCTGGATCTTGTGGCCGTTGCCGCTCGTAGCAAACGCGTACCAGTCACCATCATCGCCCTGCACCACACATGGATCCGGGAAGTCTTCTGGAATGCTGGGCCTGATTGTCGTGTTCGACTTGATGTTGATGTTCAAGACAGTACTGCCTGAAGGCTTGGCTACCTCATAGCTTGAAGCATCATGTTGCCACCGGCAGTTGGTATCATCTCGCGGCATCGGCGAGGCCTGGCAAGCCGCGTAAAGAAGGTAGAGAAAGCCCAGGGCCAACATGATGATGATAAGATGTGCCTTGCTGTTCCTCTGGTCTCTGGGCTCAGTCTCGACGGTGCGGGAAGCTGTTAATAAAGGAGTCCTCTCGCTCGCACTAGCAAGCCTGGTGTCTCCGTGCCAGCCGATGTTCTTCTCCATCTTGGCGTTCTTATAGGTTTTTTTTTTTTCCCTCTTTTTTTTTTTTTTTCCCCTTAAACTTTCCCGGCAAACTCACTCTGTGTCGAATGCAGCTGTAGGTTTTGGTTTTGGTTGATCCCGTGTCCAAACCGAACCTCGACGCGGGGTCCCGACAACACGTCGTGTCTCAGTCTCAACACCCCCTTGCCAACCATAAAAGACACCCACCCCTACCTACCTGGTCTCATCTGAAACATTTCATGAGAAAGACAGAGATAAAGGTACGTAGTAGGCACGGCGGAGCAGCAGCCCCGTTTCGTATGACGCAGGATAGCATCCACGCCTAGCAGACCTTTGTTGGGAACGTCTTGTTGCGTTCGGCCATTGGATTGGCTGCGTGCGGCTAGACATGCAAGCAGAGATCGTCGCTCGCATTCTGACGTGGTGGTTCTTGTAGGCGGCCAATGCACGCAAGGGGTGAGCTATCGGCACCCATCGGCGTTTAGCACGCCAGTGGTGGCCCGCTGTGGATATGCCTGTGCCTCTTGGATCAGAGCCAGGGGGGATCCGATCTGATGGGACCGGCATCATCATGTTGCGCATGCTTCACGTCAGCCACTGCCTGCTGATGGAGCAATTATTCAATAGTAGGGTTCCAAGCGGTCCTTCGGCCGAGGGCTAGGCATTCCCACATTGCCCGGAGCTCAACAAACGACGCACGTCCCGGGACTGTCGTTGTCAAGGAAGCACACCAAGGACGACCAAGACGCAACATGTCGCGGGCCGACTTTGTTAAACTGCTCTGTGAATTCAAAAGCCAAACTACTCCTGCCTAGTTTTATGCCAGAACGCCGCGTTGCCCAAGGGATATGAAGAATACGTATGGTACAGCAATGACCACATCCTGAAAACCTACGTGCAGACCTGCTTCACCTGCACCCGATATGTACTCAGTCGCTGTCATCGTCACCGCCACCCGACTTCTTCGCCGCCTTGGCTGCCTTCTTCTCCGCCTTCCTGCGCTTGCGCTCCGCCTTCTCCTCGGCTGTCTCGCCCTCGTGCTTCTTCTTCCTCTTCTTGTCGCCCTCCTCGGCATCGGCTGCCGGCGTGGCTACCGTCTCCACCGCGGTCACCGTCGTCTCCTCCACAACCTTCACTGGAGTCACGGCCGCGGCAGCCGAGGCGTCCCCGCCGTTGAAGTCCTTGTACTCGGATGTCCACTTGGCGGGCGTAGAGTCGTTGGGTCGACCGTACTTGTCCAGCTTGCCATCGGCCTTGAGCTTCTTCTTCTCCAGGGCCACGGGTCCGAGACCCCATCGTCGAGGGTACAGGTCACGCTCCATGATGCATCGCTTGACCTTGGCGACGACGCCGTGGTCGCAAGTCGACATCTCTACCGTGGACATCTGCGCAATACCCAGAGCAATGGCCTCGCCCTTGGTGGTCATCAGAACAACTTCCTCATGGTGCTCGATGCCAGATTCTGCCCAAGGTGGTTAGCAATCGTAGAAAAAAACAAAGAGTAGTCAAAACCTACCATATCTCAGTAATCCAGGCAGCATCAGCTTGGCACCGTAGCAAACAGCATTGACCGCGCTGTCTTTGACGACCAATCGCTTGTACGAGGTCAGGAGGGTCTCCAGAGGAGCAATCACCCGGCGCAGATACGACTCGTCCCTGGTGTTGTCCATGGTCCACTGCGCGTCCAGCACGTCGTGCAGGGTCACCAGCTGCTTCGTCTCGTCCATGGCGCCGCTGCGCACACGACGCAGCTCCTGCATGTGGGCGCCGACGCCGAGCAGCAGGCCCAGGTGGACGCAGAGGGTTCGGATGTAGGTGCCGGCCTCGCAGCTGACCCAGAAAACGCCCAGGTGGCGGTCATTGTCAAACTCGATGAGCTTGCTCTCGTGGATGGTTCGGATTCGGAGCTGGCGCTTGACGGCCGAGATGAGCGGCGGGCGCTGGAAGAGCGCGCCCGTCAGCGTCTCGAGGGCGCGCGCAAACTGCGGCTGGCCGCCGGGCAGCTTGTCGTGCAGCCGGATCACGGCCACGTACTCCTTTCCGGCGCCCTGCTGCGACTTGACGAGGCGGGTGGCGCGGTCGATGCAGACAATCAGGCAGCCCGTGACCTTGGGGTCCAGCGTGCCGCTGTGGCCAGTCTTGTCGACACTGTTTTCAGGCACCAACGTCAGTGGGATGCTCGTTTTGCCCATGTCCAAATGGGGTGATTTACCGAAGGATGCGCTTGATCCACGCGACAACCTCGTGACTGGACGGATTGGAGGGCTTGTCGAGGTTGATGACACCCGAGCTGATGTAGGACTTGATGTCACGCTTCAACGGAGAGCAGCCATTGGGAATCGGGGTGAAGTGCCCAGTCCTGACAAGCACTGCACGAAGATCGTCAACACCAGTTCATCCAAAGCCTCCACCTCGTTCTCTGCCTGATTGATCGATCCGTTTCACTTACGTCTGTCATAATTTTTGAGCAGGAGCGGCCACGAGCTCGTGTCGAGGGCAGGAGCAGCCGCCTGGGGCTTGATGGTGTACTCCTCCTCCTGGTTCTTGGTGACTGCAACCTCCATTGCCATCGTGCCTGCCTTTTCTTCAATCTACCGACCGCGCGTGTACGACCTGTGTGGGTAGTGGAAAGGAGCAATGGGGGGAAGTTGCTCAGTTCGTGGTAGCCGCGAGGTGGGTTTGGGGAGGAAGCTTCTAAATTTTTTTTTTTTTCATGCTTCCTTCCTTCCTAGATTGTGTGGGGAGCCTGCCTGCCTCGGCGCCACGTGTGGCGGATGAGGACTAGGCCGAAATGAGCCATGGAGCCTTTCAAGCCACACCATTTACCTTCACTATCAGCTCGTGCGAATTCAAGCCTCATTCATCCAAATCTTGTTGGAAATTTTGGTTCAAATGACAAGTACAAGCACAAGGGTTTGTCATATCATATTTATTGCAAGCTCAAATAGGTATCTCCATCCCAAGGTTTACATCTTGTTCTTTACATCCCCAAAAGCAGACTCCAAACACCAGGCGCTCTAGGCAGTAACAGAAAATTATGAGAGAATGGGTAGACCAGTCCCCTGCACCTCCTGAACAGCACACGCTGCCGCACAGATCGATGCCCAGCATGATTAGTTCGGCGCATACTGTCGTGGAGGGCTGCTGCTTGTCCGCCCATACCCTGGGTGATGGAGCACCGGGGCCTGCTGTTGCCTCGACGCCCGAGGTTCAGGTTCATCGCTTTCAACACTCTGGACTTCGTGCAGTTCGTAGGTCTCTACGACCCTAGACTTCCCCTTATCGTCGCCGATGGGCGATAGCCAGTTGTCATGCGTCTCCTGCCCTCCAAGAGCAACACCGATGACCTTGGGAGGACCCTGGACCGCCGCTGGCCACTGCATGAGGGGTCCATCCTGGGCGCTGACCGGGCTGTTGAACTGCGACGAGTACGGCGAGAAGTAGCGAGGGTACGTTCTCTCGGTGGTGCTGGTCAGGGGCGAGTCATTCCATCCACGTAGGGCCTGCTGGCTGACAGGAGTTTCAAACATCTCGGCTTGACTGCCTGGTGATGGCCAGTTTTGATTCGCGTATTTGGCCTCCAAGGTGCGAAGATATGCCCGTCTCTTTCTCTTGCCACGCCAGACAACACAAAAGCCTAGTATACTCAAGATGAAGACGATACCGCCGATGGCAATGCCGACTCGGGCACCCATATCCAGCGGTCCCTGGTCGAACCATGAAGGGTCGATCAAGTCATCCGTCGAAGCCGTGGTGCCGTTGACATGATCCATAGAGAACAGTTCGCCTTCCACGGAGAGGGGCCTGCCGGCGACAGGCTGTTGCTCACATCCGGCTTGCAAGACGGCAACGACTGTATGAACGTTAGTGATGCTTCCAACCAAGGAGGTGGTGGCGTACAATTGGCCAGGTAATACTGTTCGCCTGCTCGGAGACACTCCTTGCAGCCATCGAAATCTTGGAAGTCGGTGACGGGCCATGCCGCGCAGTAGTCATAATTGGTGATTTCCGTTGTCAGGTTGTTGAATTGGATGGCGTCCTGGAATGGGCCGCAGGCTTTGCTGTGAAGGGGCGGGAGGTTAGGACCAGGGCGAGCGAATGACCAAATGTCAGACGTACCTAGTTATACAGGGCGTGCTGATGGCATTTTGGTTCTCGGGATAGCCAAAGAGACAATAGGACGTGACATATCGCATGTTATCTGAAGGCAGACAGAGTCAGGCATTGGTCCTGAAGGGCGTGGGCCATGGGTCATGGGCCATGGTGTGCGAAGGAACTTACACAGCATCATCTGCGTGTCACTCTGGCCGCTCCGGGAATATGTGCTTGATAACTCGCAATCCACACAGCTTTGGAAAACTTGGCCATTGCTGCTGCTGTACTGGTCTTGTCCGCAAACTAGGTCATCGGGATTCGTCGAGTCGAGGACATTGCCGCAAGAAGAAGAGCAGGGCGAGCCTGGGGTAACGATGATTGCATGGGCAGCGGTGGCAACCAAGGCGAGGGTGGTCTGTAGTCGCAGCATGATCACGAAGTAGGGCTAATCATTCAAAAAGAGGTGTTTGTGTTTTCAAAAGCGCCGTCTCCGCGGTCGGTGCCTTTTCGATGCTTGGTGCTGGTTGCGTGCAGCCCCGGCGTACCAAGTTACAGCTTGAGCATGGTCAGGCGAAGGCTTGGGGATGGGACTTGGGATGCCGGGCAGTGATATAGGCGCGTCTGTGGTAAGCTTCACGATGTCGACGGCGTGTGTTGGTTCTCAAACAGTCAAGGTCTTTGGCGACAAGGTGGATCGGAGCGTGTGATAGTTGGCAGACGAAGGGGCGAAAACGGGAGGAGCGAGTGCTGCTCGGGAGTTCGAGGTGGACGATCCCACCCCCGGCGTAGCGTGTGCGTGAGTGCTGTAGCAGGTGTGATGTGTGATTGGGGTCCAGCCATCACACAAAACCTGTCCCTGGCCTCCCCCCCCTCTTGGCCGCGGCTGGTTCGCCCGCATAACGTGAATTGTGTGACCGCCTGCAGGGCGGCGCTGCGAGCGCAATCCCACCGGGCGAATCACAGGCTCAGACCGCCTTGGTTGGCGATGTGACGGGCCCAGCTGGCTGCGCTGCTCTTCGACCCTTTTGGCCAGCACCGTCAAGCCACCCACTCCCAGTCAGCCCAGTCAGGGAAAAGAGAGTGGCGGTCGTGACGGATGAGGACTGGGCCGGTGGGAGAGGGGGCCCGCGGGCGGACGCAGGCGAGCTGATCCCTGTACACGGCGGAGTGATTCGCCCAGGATGAGTGCATCCATGCGCTCCACAGGATGCGGGTGACTGACGACCTGGGGGCCACTCAAAGCCGGGCGTCGGCCGCTCATCTGCAAATATCCCTGCAGCCTTCACCTCCAAAAGCCCGTCTAGCGAGTGTGATTGGCTGCGTGTCACTTACTGTTGGCTCTCTTTTGCCGTCACTCGCCATCAATGTCCTTGTGGCAGGAACCTGACATTCAGTGTACGATCATCTTTCAGCTTCATACTTCATGCTGCAGTACCACACAATGAGGCACATATACGGCACAAGTGAAATCGTGCCCGTCACATCAGAGCTCTGTAACCCCCACGTTTCTGCAGCTATCACCTGGTTCCCGAATTGAAGGTTTTATGGCAAAGCTCATATTTGCTTGTCTCAAGATGCACGGCTGTCATGTTCCGAGTTGAGGGCGGTTCCAGGCTCCCAGAAAATTGGGATGCGTGGATTATCCGGTCATGAACTGCATTACATTTATGTCTCATGCCAAAATCGTCTCGGGGGTATATCAATGCTTAACACATGACCAACATCGTTCGCTCAACGTGACTCGGAACTGTAGATCTCGTCAATGATATCGCATCATGCCGACATCGTGCGCCAACCTATCCAACAGCAAGAATATGCTGTAAAAGATCTCCGTCACCGCCTCCCCCTAACCCCCAGAAGCAAGTAAGCGTCTGCCAGTTAATAACTAGCAACTACGCACCCTTCCTCTGCCATAGACAATAACCCGAAACTCCTACGCTACGCTCCCGAGCTACAGCACAAAGAAAGCAAAGTCAAACTTCACGGAAAGCAAGACAATGCGAATCGAGCTTTACCATGGCTAGCATGGCATTACCAATTCGCACTCTTCGGTCTGGGATCGACCAGTAATGCATCGTCCTCGGCCGTGGGTAGGGGAGGCAGAGTCATCCGCTCTTGGCCATGCACAGCATCTCCGTCGTGGATTAGAATCATAGCCTTGGGCGTCTTGGGCTCGAGAACGACTGTTTTGAGCGTGCCTTCGAATGGCCGCATACTAAGAGCGGAGACTTTAGAGTCACCAGCCTCTTTTCCCAACCCTACGGCAGATGAAGTCTTGGGTCGTTCTACTCTCCGTGCCAGTCTTGTAGGGGGCTCTGAAGTTGATTCCAGAATTTCGTCGGTATTCTGAATGCCGCTCTGCGATGGACGCTTCGGCTTTGGACTCGGTGTTGAGTCTTGGCTGAGTGGATGCTCTGCTCTTGAATGGTTTCCTTGCTCCGTCCCTGGTCGAGATCGAGTACCATGCACGGGACAGTTGGGTGAAGGGTATTCCTCAATCAGTGCGAATTGCGTGAGGTCAATTGGTTCACGGGGCTCATTGCTGGCACGTGAACCTCGGCGTCCTTGCTGCGCGGCTTCGCCAGCCTGAGGATTTGGAGATGACTCTGCGCCAGGTTGGCGGCCTCGGCTGATTTGTCGGCTGCCAACATTTGCTGGGACATTTGAGCGTATTGGATCACGCTGAAATACAGCAGTGCGTGTTGGCGGCCGTTCGATCTCCCGTCCTCTATTGGAGTCGCTGCTGGCACGAAGTCGCTCTAGAGTGGCAGCCTGCAGAATTGCTGGCTCGGAGGAGTCATGAAAGAGCGTTGCATCTCTGTCGGTAGCCCCGGGCCAGATGCTCGAATCCATGCCGATCGGGATGGACATTCGTGACATAGCCCGTCCAGGGGACGTAGATTCAGTATGAATTGGTGTGTATTGTTGGTTACGACTCTCGGTTCGAGAGATTCGTCCATTTTGCCCGCCAACATCGCCAGCGGGATGAGCTGGAGGAGGTGGTGGAGTATGAAACCCATTGGCGGATTCTGCACGGTTGGCAATATCTTCTAGTTTCCGGTGCATAGATTCCAGGTCTGGTGCCCGCGCCGCTGCTGAGTTGGACCGTTCTAGCCCACGACTGCGGCTGGCGTGGCGAGATTTTGGCGATGATGGACGTTCAGGCAATGGCGTACCAGTGGGATGCAGAATTGACTCTGGAGCAGGTGTTCGTGAAGTGGCACGGCTCGAACCCTTGTCATGGGACTTGTCCTGTACCGCCGGCGATGGATACGCAACAATATTAGGTGCCCGTCCTTGATAATTGTTCCACACAGAAACGTCGGAGCGGACGCTATGCCGTTTGTTATCTCCTTCACTTTCGCGATCGAAGTCAAAGCTATGAGCCTCTGTTACTGGTGTATAACGACTTGACTCCGGAAGCCGCGGGGTCGGCTTCTTATGAGTCTGGGGAGAGTCTATGGTCGAATTGGAGAATCGGGATTCGAAATCGTACACCGGTGAGATGCTGGACGCTGAGTTGGGTCCGTAGAACTTCACCTCGCCGCCGAGGATGAGAGCGGGTGTTGGGATGGCTGGTGTCCCGACATAAGAGGCGGGTGACTGAGAATCCAGATACCTCTGTGTCATTGAATGGGCTGGTGGAATGGTCAAGCGTGGGCGCATTGAATGGGGGGTGGGACTCGGCGCCGTAGGTGTGTGTACGGGTGGCGGGCTGTCTGCAGGTCTTTCCCACGTTTCCTTTGACTGAACCGTCACTGAGAGATCGTCCCGACGATACGTTGAATTTGAACTCTGCCTCCCTTTTTGGGAAGAGCCTGCCGTGCTTCGGGAAGAGGACTTGGTGGAGGACTTGCTGCCGGCTTGCGAAGCTTTGTCGGACTTCTTTGAGGCTCGGCTAGAATCGTTGGTGCCACTGGATTCAGATCTGCGATGGCTTGCAGGCTCGGATTTCTTGGGTTCCGCTTTGAGTGCCTCGGTCTCGGGACGAATGACGATTTTGGCGTATGGCTCCGACTCCGTGTCGACGACTAGGAGCTCCTTGTCTCCACGACCCAGAATGCCGTAGAGCCGCACCTCGCCAGACTTAATTCCGACTACGGCACTGGTGCCTGCATACGTCACGTCGCCTTCAGTCCCGGTGCGGTTGGCGAAAACGACGATAACCTCTTCGTCAGACTCGGTGCGAATTATGGGCTCCAGACGAGTGATCCAGTACATCAGAGTGTTCATATCTGGCTCTTGAGGCATGCGGCTGAACAGGCGAGCCTCCTCTTGCGTGATCCAAGCCATGGAAACGATGACCAAGCGTGCGTCGCAGTCGAGAGCATGATGCGCAAACTCAAACTTGTGCCAGGGGGTCTCGAACTTGTACGGACTGCGGTCGGTCGGCATCAGTGATGTTGATCTTCATGGGGAAAGCTGACAGCGGCAAAGATGGGTGCTTACTTCAAATCCATGCAGATGCCCATGGCAGTCGGTCCAAGACCAGGAATAAAGCCGCTGTAGAACCCGTGCGGTCCTTCGAGGGCCCATGTCTCATCCGTGTAATAGAGGTGGGATTTGCGGTAGTTGGCGATAGTCTCGCCATCGCCGTTTACAACGATAGCGGCATTGTAATATTCGGGTCCTGTCGGCCACTTGAGGGAAGGGTCTACCTTTTCGGGGTATCCGGTGATGACGGTGCAGTCATACTTGAGAGCGGTGGTTCTCGTCCAGAGCGCGCTAATGCCGGAGCCCGCGGGCTCGAGGAAAGGGGAAATGTCCTGAAGTGACTTGAAATTGTAGCCTGGAGGAAGCAACGCGTTAGCAAATATACCCGATATCTTCAATAAGCGCAGACCAAGTCCTTCACCAGGTTGCACCGCAACTTACCAGAGAAGGCCAACTCCGGTAACACAAGAACGTCCAGGTCCTCGGGCTCGTTACGGTTCAGGACGGCGTCGGCGCGGTTGAGGTTGTTGTCAATGTCCCCCACCTGAGGCGCAAACTGGAGACAGCCTATCCTCATCTCGCCTGATGATCCCGTGGTCCCTGGTGCAGAAACAGTAAATCACGCGCAGCGCATAAGCAGACTGTACGCAGGCGACGAAACGGGATCGCGAAGGTTCCGAGAGCAAGCTGAGGGTATAGAGACAAAGGGGGTAAGAACCGATGAGATACGGGGCCGAGGTGAAGGTATATCAGATTCCGCATGTAGAAAGGATTGAGGGATGGCGTTTAGCGGGGTGATGGGAGGGATGGGGGCTCCGGGGGACTCAGGACGTCACCGCGCCGCAGCCACTAGGTACAGTAGGCAATGAAATGTGTACTGCAGGGTTGATCTCATTGCCCGCAACGACGGCTTGGTACTAACAGTATCGGGCTATCTTGCTGTGAGCGTGGGCGAGGGACTTTACCCAGAGCCTCGTGTGTTGGGCAATCGCTGGGCCCGACAGCTGAGCCAGGACAGTACCCTAGTCGCCCGCATTGGACAGGCAGTCCGACGGCCCTGTCCATGGGTCTCAAGCAAGCGCATTGTGGCTCGGATCCCACCGACTGCGGGCCAACCAGGACGTGCCATTTGCCGCCCCTCGTGCCTCAATGGCCCTTGATCTGTCTTGATTCGCGGATTAGCCCCGCGCGCAGTAGTATCTGGGTCCATTTGCCTCCCTGTCCATGATAAAAGTCCAAGCCAACTGAGCTGCTTGGTGCCTCACCGTCCCATGCTTCTTCAGTGAGACGACAGCAGCAAACCAGGCCGTCGATGCCCTGTGGGGGCGTTTGTGTGTCATCTCCGGTTACCGATATCCTGAAGTACGTGCATCAGATCAGCCCTACTCCATGCCTCACATGTGTTCGGTTATCTACTTCAGCTTCTGCATGTGCCACCACATTACGACAACTCCTCGCTGGATGCTTAGCTGGCCTCTTCGACACGGGAAACATGGCTCGGAACCGATGGCGCCGTTTCTGCCTCAGTCGGCCTGGCTGTCGAGGGCAGGACCTTGGTGGAAGGACGGGCTCTAGGCTTAGAATCCCCATCCACGCAGCTGCATTGGGAAGTGTGCCAACCAACCGCAGATGGTATCATCGAATGAGCTGCGACTGCGTGTCAGAGATCCATGGCACCCATTTCCGACCGACTGGTTACAGCGCCAATCCAGCCTGCACAGGAGCCAATGCATGGCTGGTTACCCGCAGCAGGAGGAGTCAGCTGGTTCCCCCCTCATGCATGGCGGCCAAAGGGACAAGTACTTCGTGGCCCGAAATTTCACGGGAAGCCCAAAAAAAAAAAAAACCGCCCGCGAACATCGTACACTCCAGTCATTGCGTGCAGCACTGGTGAGCTGTTCTCCTGTTTATTTACAGGTCACTGATACAAGGGCAGGATTTTACACACTATGTGGCCAAACCATCACCAGCCACACCGGCCACACCGGCCCAACAATCGCAGATTCACACAGTACAGTACTGTAGTGGCTCCCTGAGGTCCGCTTGGCCGAAGAGCTTCACCGCAATGTCATATCTTGGCAATCTACCGCGTACAGGCCATCAGGTGCAGTCTTGAAGATTTGGCGTAGGATCTGCAATACAACACCCCGCGTTTTCCCCCTCGACATTGGTCGACAATGCTAACGTCGCGACTAATCACACTCAAACCAACAGTCGCGATAAGGTCTGGGAGTCTAGTGCTGCGATTTCGCGCCCGCCAACACTCAAGGAATGCTAGTTCATACCCGCGGAGCGTCTGAGAACTAATCATATCATTACACGTCGTGGTCGTGTGGGTTCATTGTATCGACAAGTCTTAACAACGTTCAACTTTTCCTGCTTCAATGGCTTCGCGACCAACTTCACGGCCAACATGCCAACACGAGTCTTGCCGTGGGAAGAAGTGGCCCGAAAGCTAGCTCTTTCTCGACCAACAGCAATACGTAGCGCCGAAGCTTCGTAAAACATTAGGTGGCTTGGTTCGAGACCTTGTAATCAAGAGGTCATGATCAGAAGTTTTCTCTCTGTACCCACTCGTTTCCTCGTGTTGGCCAGATATCCATGCCCGTCGCATGAATGGGTCAAGAGGACTTGGTCGATTACTAAGCCATGTCCCTCATGAAATGAAAAGCGATCTTGCCACGAGCTTGGTCCTACGGGAAGTCCACTCCGTCGACTCGGTAGGTAGGTGGTCGGACGGAAGTAGTTGGAACGAGGCGGGCTTGTCCGAGGTCGAACTGGTATGCCCGGCTCAAGGCAGTATCGCAAGCACATACGATCCGATTGATATGTAAGTGTCGTCGACGCAAGGGCCTAGTCAATGTCATTCTCCCTTCATATCAGTACAGTATATCCCTGGCAATGCCCCACGACGGTCGTGATCAATCGAGCATCTCGGCATTACCAAAGACAGTCGATGAGGCGTTGCGTGCATCTCAGCACGTCCCAGCATTGCTGAATTGGATATAAATTTATACTGATGGGCGACAGTGTCCTATTTTGAACGAATATGCCAAGTAAGTGTAAACCGACAGAAGAGCGTGAGTGCGGTGGCAGGAGATGGCCGCTCTATATACCCAACCCGCGCGGCGGCAATGGAGCGCTAGGCGGCAATCTACCCTTCCTTAACGCGCGTAGCCGACCATCAACCAGTAAACAATCAAGCCATAGCCGCGATGAACATAAATCTCGAACCAACAGGCAAGTTGGCGCGGCTGGCCTACACGCCATAGGCGTATTGAGCCCGATATGTTGGCTGTCCTGATCTTGGGTGCTATTTTCGACTTCACAGAGCAAAAGGGAGGCAACCGCCAAAATCACAATGGGCGGGAAGGTCGGGGAAGATCGAGTCGCGTTAGTAAGGGTTCGTGGCCCCAAAATAGCATATTCGAGGCGGCTGCAGGTGATATGCACAACGAATCACATTTTTCACTCCAGCCAATCCACTGTTAGCCGTGCTGGCGGCTACATCTCGTTTGTTTCTTTCCTGTTTTGCACCAGATTGCCCTGCCCAAAGCTGCCTTGCCAGCCTCCTACCTACCGCAGATAGTTGCTTTTTGTGCCTTGATTGCCCATCCCAAGCAAGCACCTTGTCAAATGGGATGACTTGGTTGATATGCCACGATTTGCAGGAGTATGGCAAGGACTACCAGGTAGGCAAGTATACGCAATATTTGGACTACAGGACTTCACAGCCAACACAGCACCAGCTCAAATAGTTATCCGGGAATTTGCCCGTTGTTCACGAACTACCTTGCGCATGAGTGGTCGACGAGTGAAGAACAGATCGTGCAAAGGGCAATTGGACGCCTCGAGGTTGCATTATTTGGCCGGCGCCTAGTTACACCACCGCCACTTGGGGCAAATAAGACTTCTGTATGGGTGGACTAAGTAGCCATTCGGAATGCTTGCTGTCCATGATCAGGGGGGGCAGGTAATTCCCCAGGCGCCAAGGCCCCTTCCGATAGGCCTGGCCATTGGCCTCGTGCAAAGAGACCGAGCCTAGGGTCCAGCGTTTAAAGCCGTCCAAGGAGTCGCCAAGGCCCCTCCTCATTGGAGCGTTCGCCTCTCCTGCTCGTCGCCTGCAGTTCTATTCTCGGCCATCTGCAGCCTTGGGTGCCGTCCAAGGTGGAAAATCAGGTCATGTTGACGGTGCCTCTAGGCTCGCCCGCTCCAATTCCGCACAAAGCGTTTCCCCCCATTCAGTCTGGCGAGGGTGAGGCTCGCCGGCCACCCTCAATTGCGCGTCCCAATGCCCGTTGTCCCCGCCGCTGCACGTTGCCGATATGTCAATCTTATATCCTTCCTTTCCCACCCTCCTTCAAACCTTAAGCTCAAGCTTTCATCGATCTGTTTCAAGGCTTGGTTCCTTTCCTTGTTTGTACTTCCTTGTTCCTTGGGAGCGTCCCTGAATTCCGCTGGCTCTGTGGCATAGTCTTGTTCCCGTTTGGCCATGCACATTCAACTAGAGCTATAGCTTCACCACCTCCTCCTCTCCCTCCTCATCTAATTGTCACCACCCGCTCCAACACCTACCAACGCCGATAATCATGGCCCCCTTCTACGCTGCTCTGCTCTCTGCGGTGTTGTTTACGAGAACCGGTTTCTCTCTCGAGGTCACGCCAGGATCCTCTTGTGCCACATTCTGTTTGGATGAAGGCAACGACAACGGCTTCAATCCCATTGCCTCCACGACAAACGTTTCAGATGTCACGTGCCGCGACTTGGACTTCACTACGCAGGAAGCAGGCATCAAGTTTCAGAGCTGCTTGGAATGTTTACAGAAAAGCGAGAAGGTCAACGAAACAGAGTCCGATCTCCATTGGTTCTTGTGTAAGTCAATCCATCCCTATTCCATCTAATAGTCGACTAACCTAATTTCCTTCAGACAACCTGCGCTACACCCTCAGCACTTGTCTCTACTCTTTTCCCAGCGAGCTTCCTGATGTCGTTGACTCGCCTTGTGTCACTGAATATGCATGCGGACCCTTGAGAGAATCGTTCGCTGCTGGCGAGCTCGAGGCCGACGATGACGACACATATGGTTACTGCGCAGTCGACGATGGTGTGTTCTCAAGAAGACAACAATGGTGTGTCAATTGCCTCCGAGCCAGTGCGGACCAGGCTTATCTCGCGAACTGTGCGTATTAAATCCCTCCTCCTCGATAGTTACACCTCTCTAACACATTCTGCAGTTGTTGTAGCACTCGATGCTGGGTGTCAACAAATGCCGGAGCCAGGAACCATCCTCAGTCTTACCGGCACGGTATTTACCACTGAGTCCGTCAATGCCACTGAGCCGGCCGAGGACATCTTAGAAAGACCGGAAGGTGCCGGTTCTGGCACAATGACCACTGGTACCATTGTTGGCATTGCGGTGGGCGTCGGTCTTCTTCTTCTTGGAGCTATCGCGCTCTTCATTGTTTACTGGCGTCGCCAGAAGCGTCTCAACAACGCTCCAGACACAGACTACTACGATCGGACATCGGGCACCCCTGATCCTTTCCTACCTCCCGAGGGAGGAATGACCGCTTCCTTGCGCTCACAAAGCGGCCAAAGCAACTACAAAAAGGACGCCGTCATGACAAGCGGCGACTATTACGATCAAGTGGAGAAGGACTTGCGCGCAGGCAAGGTCAACTACAACTTTGACCCACGCTCCAAGAGCCGAGGCCTCGGCAGTGCTCTACCCGCGCACCAAGCTTATATACCCCAAGCTATGTCGCGATCGACTGTAAGCGGGCTGTCAGTCTTGGAAGCCCAAACCTCGCGCAAATCAAAAGCCGCTCCCAGTTCGTATGTTTTGCAAACCTACCTTTCTTCGGTCGAACCCCAATCACCCGCGGCTCTACAACCACCACCAGCCTCTCATTCTCGCGAATCTTCCAGGGCGGGCGTCGATGCCATCCCGCCTCCTCCATCCAACCCCCCCCCCTCTCAATCTCGTGTGCAGAAGTCCAGTGTACCCTCACTCATCCTCCCGTCGTTCGGCAAGCTACGTCTACCAAAGAAATACTCGCCACCGTCAGTGGTATTACCCGAGGGCCGGGCGAGCAACGAAAGTCAAGGACAAAACACGTCCCTCTCTCACCCCGTCCTGAGGAATGAGCCAAGATTCCAAGACAGACCGCTGGGCAGTGGCCCGGTATACGCCGTTGACGCATCGAGGATAGAGGCAAACAAGGACATCAGCCCTGACCGAGCCAACGTGCCGTTGAGGAGCGGCCAAAGCGCCCTCTACGGCATCTAAACCTCGCCCTCTTTTGTTTTCATTGTAATTTCTGGGCGGGTAAATCATGTTTCACGGACATTGGGTAGGGACGGCATGGTGACTTGGAGTTCTGGTTTCTTCAAGGCCACAGCAAGGCTTTTTTGGATTGGGATTAGGGTACGTAGCAATGGGCAAATGAATTAGGAGACACGAAATGAAGAACATCTTTCATAATCATCAACTCTTGCAGCTTCGTCTATCGTGACATATGTACATGACTTGCGAGTCCTAGCCTAAACGCTGGCCACGACCTCGGGTACGCCATGAATCCGGCAAAGGGCCGGTCGATGCTCCAGTCGTGCGGCCAGTCGCACGACCGGCATCAGCACTCGCTGGTCGAAAGGCAGTGCCATGAGCTCTCTGCAGAATCCGCGGAGTCTGGACAAGCCGCGACATGAAGGCAGGGGTGGGAAGCAGGTTTCTGCCACCCCCAAACTCGGGCCAGATTCGCGTCAGGAAATCGTATAAGTGTGCAGCGAAGAGTCCCTCCAATTGCAAGATAAGCATGCCGGGGCCTTGGAAAAGCATATTGAGCAGCATCATGCAGTAAGGCGTCAGCTGTGCGGGTATGGTGATGAAGTAGAAGCTGGCCTTCATCCCGCGCTGGTCTTGTGTTACGGTATACGCCAGGGCCAAGATCAGACCTTGGAGATAGAAATAGTTCGATACATCCAAGGTGATACTTAGGATGTAATCCGTCGTCTTTGTTTGGTGTTAGTTTTGGATGTTACAAAAGAGTGAAGCAAGTAGCATTCCAGTGGGTGGGGGGTGAAATGTAGGGAGCTAAATAAAACCACTCGAGTAAATGGGGAGTTACACGAGCCATCCATAAGACATCCCACCATGCCTACACCGCGAGCCAGCTCGGATTTGCGAATGAGTGAGCTGGTCGAAGAGCAGGGGTGATCTTCCTCAGTTCCAGGAACCGTGATAGTTGTAGAGGCAAAGCACTATCCGGGCAGATATATGAGGGGGTTCCTTTTCGGGACAGATTTGGGAACAACATCGGTGGGTACAGCAAGAGGCAGCGAAGCAGGCAGAAGACTTACCAATATGACACCGCTGATGAACATCAGGTACCAGGCCACGTCTTCTCTGCGCTGGAATCTAGGGTGTCCAGCCTCTACCTGGCTGAGATACTGGTAGAGGAGGTATGTGTCGAATATCAAGCCCAGCTTTGGGCCAGTGATGAGAAACGACGTCACAAGCCGCCATACTTGCGGCGGTAGCTGCCAGAGGTAGTATGGGTGATGGATGAACCAGCCGGCGTAGAGAAGACCAAAGTGAACGGGAAGAGACAGGCCAATAGCGGCCGTCGCAAGAGTCCTGAGTAGTCGAGTCAGTAAAGGGGAAGACAAAAGGAGCCATAGAGCACCGACTCACCTGGAAATTGGGGGCAATTGCCAGTAGGCATCCAGCATGTTCTCCTGGATGGTAGACATGGTAGGCAATTGCAGCAAAACAAACTCCCAAGGCAGTAGTACTTCGTATGCAGGAAGTCTAGAGAACTCAGACGATGCGAGAGGCGCAATCCAGATTGGTTGCAGGAGGTAAGAATCCTCAAGGAGTCACTAGGACGTGACGGCACCAGGCAACGATGTGGGTAGTTGGCATTGCTGATGCTGTCGTGTCCTTTTCTCCTGGTGCTTTGGAGGACAGCTCTCTGGGAAAAGGAAAGAGATTTTGGCGCGAAGCTTCTAGAGGTAAGCAGGGACCCGCTATGACAGTATGCGGTACAAGCACTTAGCGAGGCTCGTGGGGGGAGCCGAGCGAGCCTGTCTGCTGTGGGAGCAAAGATGACGGGTTTTGTGCTGCGGATTCCGTGTCTGCTTCCAAATTCAACTGGAGGTAAATAAATATTTGAAGAAGTATTTGTTTCTCCAATTTCTACATGGTTTAATGGATGTGGTGTGGGTGGTTTCGGTCTTTTGCCGTGTGCTAGTAGGATAGGCGCGTAACAAGCCAGCTGCTGCGAGCGAGTAGTCTCAACAGCTACCCGCAATCAAACATGTCATTGACTGACTGACTGACTGCCACCCGCCTGCTCCTCTAATTCATTGCTTCACCATCCACGAGGCCGCCCTCCCGCACACACTGGCCACCACTCCCACCCAATTGCAACCACCGCAGGCGCTGTGTCAACCGGCAATGGTGGGCCGCCATGTCGCGTCATGACTGGCTAAACAGCGACGAGGCCAACGCGGCCAACTGGCAGGCTGCCCGGGGAGCTTTCCTCGGCGCCGTCAAATGGGGCTCTGCCGCCGTGATCCTCGGGACCATCGGCTATCTTCGGTCGCCTGTCTATCGAGGTACTACGGTCCAGTTCAAAGTGTAGGCAGAACGCATCACGCATCTACGAGACAACCCGCTCGTGCTTGGGGGAGAGTGCTCACGTTGGTGTGCTAGGTTCCTGCAATCCTCGGCCATGGTTGCCGGCGGCATCATTGAGGCCGACTCGACCCTGCGCAAGTACGAGGAGCAGGTAAGACGGCGCAAGAGGTGGCTACGCGACAAGGCCAAGTGGAAGCAGTACGAAGAAGAGCTGTTGAGACACGCTGGAAAGTAGTTGTAGTGTGCTACAGGTGATGGCAGATGAATGACCTTGAGAAGAGTGTCGTGGCCCTTGAGCCATACTGCTCAGTACATATCCCGACTAGTTTTGCGCTGGTTGCTACATAAATCAGCAAAATATACATTCCCACCCAACGCCAAACCATGCAATCGCTGCCCTGCCGTCCTCTTTCCCGTCAATGTCATGGCAAACTCCCGTCTACTTAGACGAGACCTGGAACCGCTTCGGATCCATGTTGATCTTGCAAAGCCTCACCACGCACCCGCTCAGCTGCAGCAGCGTCTGCACGCCCTCGAGGATTTTCATGTGCGCAAAGCCAATCTCCTTGATGAACTCGAGCTTGGAGTGCTCGCTCAGCGTCGGGATCGTCTTGGTGACCCGGAACATGGTGCTGATGATGTCGTGGCTCGAGTAGCCCAAGTTCCACAGCTCGCGGAGGGTGTCGAGCGCCGCGTCCACCTTGCCCTCGTAGCACGCCTTGAGCATGGCCTGCACCTTGATCGGGTGCGGCGAGTCCACCACCTTGAAGACGTTGTCGCCCGACACGAAGCCGAAGCCGGCCCACGTCGACTGCAGGTTGTTGATGGCCTGCCGCATGTCGCCCTCGGCGCTGAAGACCAGCGCGGCGAGCCCGTCATCGCTGTATTCGACCTTTTCGGCCTCGATGATCTGCATCAGCCGCTTTACGACTTGTCCGTCCGTGAGCTTGGCGTATCGCAGGATGGCGCACCGGGACTGCAGGGGCTCGATGATTTTGTTCGACTGGTTGCAGGCGAACGCGAATCGCGTTGTGTTGGAGTATATTTCCATGGTTCGACGTAGGGCCTGTTGGGCGCCCGAGGTCATGCTGTCTGCTTCGTCCAGAATCACCAGCTTGTGTCTTCCCGCCGGGAGGGTAACCTTTTTCTGAGCGAAACCCTTGATTCGATTACGAACCACGTCAATGCCTAGATTCTGTCAGGTAGCGCTACATGAAGGGCGTCCATAGGTATTCTCACCTCGTTCGTCGCTGGCGTTGAGCTCCAGGACTGCCTCCTTGTATGATTCTCCCAGCAATTGTCGAGCCAGGCACAGGACGCTGGTCGTCTTTCCGATGCCAGGCATACCCGATATAATAACATGAGGCATGTTACCCTCCCTCGCAATAATCTTCAGCCGCTCGATCGTCTCCGTGTTGCCGACGACATCGTCCAGAAAGACCGGGCGATACTTTTCCACCCTGATGGCACGTCAACAAGCTAGGTCAACTTGACTGGTGGTTGAGAAGCCTCATACCATGGTAGTTCATAGTCGGAGTTTCCATTCGTAGAGGCCGCTAGCTGCGCCTTTGTAGCTGCGCTCGAGGACTCGCCTCTTTCTTCCGCTTTTGCAGCCGGCATGGTCGTGATCGAGCTGGTTGTTGGGTTACCACTTGCTAATCGCAAGACTGTTCCTACCACTTAACGCGGTCTGGAATTGAGACGCGTCGAGCGTTAGTGGGCGGTTGGTACGTGCGCTTATTGGCCCCGCCACCGCTCTGCTATCGATATCGACGGCAGAATTTATCGAGCTTAAACTTTTCTCCCACCATACCGCCGCCATCACGATCTCGACCTCATTGCGCCCGCTCCTCGTTGAATCTACGCCGCATACACTGACGCAGGCTCACACGCTTCAATAACATTTTGGGACTCGATTTCTTAATCGTCGGTCATGGGTGTCGCCAAGAAGACGAGAAAGTTTGGCCAGGTCGGTTGTCACCACGAGCAAAGTTGGCTTCTACAGATCGCCTAACACAAATATATTCAGGTCAAGCGAGTCCTTGGCCTGCGCGATGCCAGACTCAAGGAGAACAAAGCCAAGGAAGAGCTCCGCAATCAGAAAAAGGAAAACAAGACCGTCGACGGCGAACTCATTCGCGAAATCCCCCAGCTCCCCAGCTCCATGTACTTCCAGGCCAACACGGCCCTGGTGCCGCCGTACAACGTTCTCGTCGACACCAACTTCCTCAGCCACACGGTCCAGCGCAAGCTCCCGCTTCTCGAGTCGATGATGGACTGCCTGTACGCAAAGTGCAATCCTATCATCACATCCTGCGTGCTTGCGGAGTTGGAGAAGCTGGGCAAAAAATACTCGCTGGCGCTGAGAATAGCGCGGGACGAGAGGTGGCAGAGGTTGGAGTGCGATCACAAGGGTGTCTATGCGGATGACTGCTTAGTGGACCGCGTGAGCAAGAACAGGTACGCATTGATCTCCCTCGCGCTCGTATTGCGCGATGCTAAGAAGGTGAAAGGATATACATTGTGGGCACCAACGATCGCGGGTTGAAACAACGACTGAGGAAGATTCCCGGTGTACCTCTGATGAGTGTTGCGCGCGGCAAGTACGTCATTGAGCGACTACCGAATGCTGTCGAGTGAGCGCAGCCTCGGTACACATTTTCCCTTCGGCAGGTAATTGTGCCATGCGGAAGTCAGCTGGCACACGCTTCAATTCGCCGTAACCCGCAACAACACCATCGTCGGCCTACCGGGGGCAGCACATCATTTTCCATGGCCAGACAAGCTGTACCGCCCTAAGACTGGTAGTAAGAGGGCAAACGTGGATAGTTCGCTGTCATGTCACGGGGAAGAGCGCGGCCAAACGATCCTCCACGGCAGGCCTCGAAGACGGGGTCTATCTGGCGAATCAGTGATACGCGGCCAGCTTGAGTGTTGTTGGCCACGCTGTTGCCTCGGCAGACATGTCAGGATTACGAGAAGAATCACGCAGAAGCCAAGAAACGCGAGGCCCTGCAGCGGCGCGCCCGAGTATTTAGCAAGCGAATGCACGTCTGAATAGCCAGGTGTCAAGAAAAAACAAAACAAAACAAAAGATTTGACGATGCCGTTTGCCGGTGTCTGGAGGAAATTCACCGCGCCAATCAAAGTAGTAGTTTATAGAATGTGCACTTATGCAGGTACGACTAAGAATTCTCGCGACGCGAACCGCACACAACTCGATGCGTCAGCTGGGCCGTCCCATTCTGCATGCATTGTTTCACTTTAGGAAGAAGAACTCCTCCTTTCGAAAAATCAGCAGGTTATATGCATATGATGCAATCGTCTTATCTAAACTCCGAAAGTCTGTCCGCGGGCCTCGGTAGCTTGCTCTCTCTTTGTGTGAACATCTGCAAAGGTCTGTGAGGAAGGTTCCGAGCAAGATCAGCATACCCCACCACGAAGACCCTTGGGACAGTTTGGCATGGACGATTGCGTGCTTGCAGCGCCCGCTTATTAATGAGCTGCCACCATGGTATGATGACAGTCGGTAAGTTGGGGGTTGGAGTGGTGGCGTCTGCTACACCGCTGGCCTCTCGCTTGCTGCCGTGGGTGAGTGTTCCAGCTTATGCCCAGCATGTAAGTCAATGAACCCCTCACCAACAGACTTCTTCAGCCCCAGATGACAGATCTTACGGTCCCAGTAAGGGCTTCCGTAGTCTACTGCCAAGTCGATGTATCATATTGGAGCCCGCGACGACCAAGGAACATACCTTACGCTGTTGGTTCGACATAAAACCATTCCCTCAAGTCGGCGCGCAGGCTGCTGCAACTAAGCCTTTATGCCCCATGGCTTGATCGGGGAAGCTACCCTTGGACAAGGAAGCAAGGGTGCCCTCGGCATGAAAACGGCAAGCTTGAGCACGCTGGCCCCCCCTTGCCAGCACGCGATGGAAGCACTTGGCCAATGGCCCAATCGTATCTGGTGCAGCACAGCTCTGCACAGTGCGGGCCCAGCGAACATGGGAGAGCCAGCCATGCAAATCCTTGCGCTGTATCCGAAGGATCCGGGTCCGAAGCCGATCCCTCAAACCAGTTGCCAGAGGACCCGGCTGGACAAATCATGGGATTCGTGAAACCACCAAAAAGGTCCTTTTGATTTGCCATGAGGGTTGGCCTAGCGCACAGTGCTTGATGCACGGAGCCAGCCCACCACTTTACCCGCTGGTCTTCCAACCAACGATCTCGACCCTCACACTTCATCACCTTTAACCGCTCTCTCCCTTGCCTCAAGAAGCGGCGCGGCCTACTCCTATTCCAGCTAGAGTAGCGCCTCGATTAGGCAGATGGTAACCCAAGTCAGCATTACCTCTTACTAAGGCGTCAGCCAGCCATAATCCCCGCTGCCTGCGCCCACCTACGCCTACCTATCTATAGTGGGGGAACCCTTCCCTCCTGCGCGGTACGTCCAGCTTTTCTCCCATTGTAGAAGAAGTTAGGAACCCTCTTCAGTAGGTTTATTTCTGTGAATTCCATCATATCTGTTATACTCTTGCAAGCTGTTCCAGAAACGTGCAATATCTCGCCTGCGTCACGAATTCGCCCAGATCGGCCCCTTTCTCCTGAGCCCCTGCTTCATCACCAACACGCCTTCATCGTAATCAGTAGTCATGGAGCCAGACCCGGATTCCAGTCCCAACGGCTCATTCCCCGGTTTTCGCCCGGCACCGCAGAAGCGCTCGCGGATCGTCCTTTCGTGCGGACCATGTCGCGTCTCCAAGCTCAAATGCGATCGAGGACAGCCTTGCAGCCAATGCCAGAAGAAAGCCCGTGTTGATCTGTGTCTCTATGCGCCCAAGCCCGAGAGGAAGAGGCCCGCCAAGGGTATGGCCGCCCGGGTCAAGCGGCTCGAGGGCATGGTTCGGGACATGTTGGACACGCCGCCGCCCGGGCCTCCCGCCGGGAAGAAGGGCAGGCTGAACGGTACTCCGGAGCTTCTGGGCCAGGTTGTCCAAAACGATCACGTACCAACGTACGTCGGGGCAACGCATTGCCTTGCCATGTTGGAAGATGTAAGTGCACTTCATATCCACGGCTACAGGGCCCGTCATATGTAGGAAATCGCGCTGACGCTGCTGTAGATCCAAGATATCAAAAGCTACTTTGAAGAAGCGGATGACGAGGACGAGATCTCTACGTCCACTTTCACAGAGGACACAGACACGCCCGAGATCATCATCAACGCCCGAGGCGGGCCCAAGAACCGAGACGAGTTGCTCGCATGCCTGCCCGAACGTAAGATTGTCGACAGGATAATCATGCGATATTTCGAATCATCGAGTCCTTCCCAGCGTGAGCGTCCTTCCGCCAACCCGGTTTGGAGTGTGATGCTAAATATCAACAGACGTGATGCATCGACCGAGTTTCGCACGGATGGTAAGTTGGAAGCATACATCTCATGAACAAAGCCAAGAAACTGACTGGTGATAAGTACACTCACTTTTGGCAGAATCCCCACGATGTGCCAATGCACTGGATTGCGCAGCTCTTCATGATGGTGGCTCTTGGCATCCTCTTCAGCATCTTCTCGGCGCCTCATGAACTTGAGGACGACTCTCCGCTTCCTGTCATGGAGCGGATGAAGGAGTACAGAGATTGTGCCGGATTGGCGCTCACTTGGGGCAAATACACACAGCCTACCATGGCGACCCTACCAGCCTTCCTACTCTATGTTGAATCGCTGTTCATGTTCAACAGGGCCACGCAGATGCCGTGCTATATTCTCTCTGGCGTGTGCATTCGGCTCATGCTCAAGATGGGTCTGCATCGTGATCCCAGCAAGCTGGCCAACATCTCAGTCTTCGAAGGCGAGATGCGCAGGAGAACATGGAACATGGCCATCCAGATCGAGTTGCTCGTGTCGTTTCACATGGGTCTTCCCAGCATGGTCCAGGGTGTTGAGTCTGACACTGCGCCGCCTCGAAACCTGCAGGACGAGGACTTCGATGAGGATTCAACGGAGCTGCCACCCGCCAGACCCTCGTCAGATTGGACGTCGATCCTCTATCCCATCCACAAGACTCAGATTCTCCGAGTGTTTGGCAAGATTGGGCAGCAGTCGCATGCCCTCACGCCTCCAAACTACAATGACGTCTTGGCATTGGATAAGCAGCTGCAGCAGGTGTGGGGGAATGTCCCGTCGTACTTGAAGGTCCGGCCTCTGGACGACTGCATTGGTGAACCTCCCATCCTGCTCGTGCAGAGATTTGGTCTCGGCGCTTTGTATGACAAAAGCCGCTGTGTCCTTCATCGAAGGTACCTCGACGAGCCTGTTTCAAAGCCGGAGCATGACTTTTCCAGAAGACAATGTCTTGAGGGTGCATTGACGCTGCTGCGCAACCAGTATGTCATTTGGCAGGCCTGCAAGCCCAATGGCCACCTGAATCAGGCCGGATGGTTTGTCTCGTCTCTCTCGATTCACGACTACCTGCTTGCTGCCGTGGTCGTGTACGTCGTCATCCAGAGCGAGCGTTATGTCCCTGGTGGAGATTGGGTGCAGGACATGACGGGTCTGCCAACAAAGGAGGAGCTCAAGGACCTGATCAAGAACTCGTACTTTGTCTGGTTGGACGTCAGCAGGGGCATGAGGGAGCTGAGAAAGACGGCTGACACGTTGGCCGTCATGTTGAGCAAAATCGGTTACTCCATTGACGGCTCGATCAGCGATCCCAACACGTCGGGCGACGAGGGCATCACTAGTTCAAGCAGCACTTCTCCGCTGGACAACCTTTCTAGTGGCCAGACCTCATCCGTCGACTCGGTCGGCTCGACTGGCTCAGTTGGGTCATATCCTCCCGAGCTTGCCTCGCTAGCCACCTTTGATCTGAATGGTAAGTTGCTATTTATTCATGTCGATAGTATGCACACGGCGCTGACGCTGCCTAGGACCTGACTTCGTCGCCGAGAAGAGTCCCTTTGCCCTCAACCATCCCTCGGATGCTACTCCCATTATGGATATGAATGGGCTAGGAATGTCGGCCGACGCTTTCAACAGTCTCGAGATCGATCAATCGTGGTTCGCTGGCGGTGACAACATGGACTGGGTAAGTTGCTGCGACACCTTGGGCCACTTCTGCCGGATGCTAACGATCATGGCAGCGTCACCTTGACAATGCTCTTGCAAACAGCTACTACAGCATGAACCCTGAGTTCGGCCAGACATTTGCGGCGAGAGTGCCCCAGCAGAACGATCTGGGTGTGATTTCTGAACCTTGGAGCCAGTTTACCAGCATGGCGAATAATGGATATTAAAACCCGGCCTGGATGGGATTGGTTTTTTTATTTCCAGCAATTGATACCAGGATAAAAGGAATATCGCAATTGGAGAATAGGCTGGGCAATGAATGTTGACGGATTTCTTCCTCCATTTTTCTCTCTCGATCGGGTCGTAGGTGATTCAGTAAATGGTTCGATTCATCCGGTTGCACGTTTGTGAAGTCGGGATTGGTAGCAAGAAGAACTTATCACTTGGCTCCCTGTATTTGCTTGTTGAAGTTCAATAAGTACCTACCTATGTAGGCGCAATCAAGTTGTCAGACAATGAATGACGTATGGACCGGATGCTGAGTGTAGGGTAGTTTCAATGGCCAAGGGTCCTGACGCCAGCACTGATGTACAGGCTGATTGTCGAAAGGATCACCCAACGCCGTTGGGGCCGTTGACAAATGAGATGATCATCATGCAGGCGCCAATCCAACGCGAAATCGCTTCAAGGTAAATATCTGGAGATGCAAACTCCCCCAGGCCAACGTTGACTAGAAGCCACAGCATCGCAGAGCCGCACCAACGGCAAAGGGAGGGTGAGGCGAGGTGAGGTAGGAGAGGGGTGCTTGTATCACTTCGATGGGTTCCGCGGAGATGCTGATATCTACGGCTCGGTGTGCAAGAGGGCACAACCACACAACAACACCAACCCAGCAAATGACGGCATCGAGAATCACGACCGGTGAGAACCCATACGTCAGATTGTACGTAATAAAAAGTCAACACGGGCAAGCCTAGAACAGTGAGAAACAATGCCAAAGTCCCATGACCCCAAAGCCAACATCCGCTCTTGGCTTCTCCCTTCTCGACCAGTCTAGCCAGCCCAGGATACATCGGTCAGAACACTTGGTTAGCTTCGAACCTGGATCTTTCCCCGTCTTGGTGTTAACTTGTGGGTGATTTTTTTTTTTTTTTTTTAGCTGGAAAATAGTGAAGGGAAAAGGGCGTTCGTTTCATGTTGGTTCCTGGAAGCTTACCCCAGCATTTCGCGGGTGTGAATGCTGCATTGTAAGACAAAACCACGCGCCCTGACGGATACCGTCCGCAGGGATCCAACCAACGCTATGCGCTTGGCTCTTATCAGCACTGCCGTTTGTAGAAATATGAGGGGCAGTACGCCCCCGCGACCGAAATGAGGTAAAGGAGGGAGAGGGTTGCATGACCTGCAGGGGTTTCTGGCGAAGTTATTACGCTTCCAGAAGGTTAGAAAGTGGGCGATGGGACGGGGATCACGGACATTGACAAGGCCGGGGTAGGGCAAGATCTTGATGGCGATCCTGGAAAATGCGACGCATGACTTCAAAGTACATTTTCTTGCTGACATGGCAATGACAAGAAGGGACCCGAGAACAGCGCCGACACGAAGCATGCTCATTAGACCGTGCTCCCTCAGCCTGGGTTGTCCATGGGGAGGGAGTTGGAAGGGCTGCTGCCCTTTACCTTGGAAGAGCATCACAGGCATATCATGTAGCCGGACGAGGAGAGATCTCGCAAACACCAGTTCCACGGAATGATTTGGCATGAACACAATAGTCGATGCCACCTTGGAAGCGAGGTAGGTTTCGAGGTTCCTTTGGTTACTGGAAAACTCGAATCAACATCACCACCAATAGTAGCTCCACGGGTCTCGACAACATAGGTTCGTCCCTGGTCTTAGACTCATTGACTAAGAAGTGGACCAGGAGGGGTAGAGCGTGTTGGCGGGCAGCAACAGACTCACTTCCACGCGCCAAGCCTGCGGAGCGAAGGAGTATCCAGGTCAACTAGAGAAGAAACACAGAGGGGCGCTGGCTGGGCCTCCAGTCCGATGACCAGCTTCAGGCACGGGCGGGAACTTGCAAATTACCACAGGGTAATAGCTTCGTAAACAGAATGAGAAATGGTTTGATGGGAAAATTTTCTTACTGGAGAGTCCAAGCCAAGTTTACCTAATTCCAATCGTTTCGGCGGCGGGCCTCGGCACCACTTGGTCTCCTCCCACGACAGTTTTTTTTTTTTTTTTTTGCTCTTGCTCGCCCGATGGATGGGTCCGTCGGGTGATGTGGCTCGTTCACAGCGCACTTGCAAGCCCATTTACCCCAGCAATGAGACGTAAAATGGCTCTTCATATGTTGACGGCACGCCGACAGATCGAAAGAGAGCAAGGACGGGGCTTGGAAAGCAGGGGTAGGTAACTTGCATCCATGTCAAAGACGTCCCGTTTCCCCGTTCATGCCCGACATTGAATTCATGCCACCATCCCACGAAGTACGTAACAATTGTTTAGTTTGGCTTCTTAGCTCCCAACGTGCTAGACTGACAAGCCAGAGGACGCCGGACTTCTGGATCTCTTGTTCTCTTTTCCATTGTTTCCCTAGTCGCAGCATAGCCATCGATTCGCAACCCACCGTATCGTGTAAGTTGCGCTCGACCCAGAATACCCCTGAAGGGCAAATGGCTACAATAACCTAATACCAGGTGGGTACTAGGTAGGCAATACATCTCGCCCAGCTACCCGGGGTTTCATGGTGTTCACATAATATATCGTGGCACAATTGTGACGCTTCGCCTACGCAACCCGTGCAAAACAATTATTTTGTTTCCATCCTCCTTGACCTGCATCTGCCGAGGCACCAGTTGCGCCTGTCAGCATTGGCTGTTTGGCTTACCTTGAACTACAAGTCTGGCCTATAGGCGTCAGTGCGCTGTTGCTACTATGGCAGATCACCGATGCGTCACCAGTGAGAAACGGGTTCGTGCATAAAGTCACCATAGCCTTCTGAGGAGTACCGATCTGCATCGTCAGAGGAGACCACAGTACATTGTACTCCGTTGCCTTTTTCTTCTTCCCCCTCCCAGTCTCCCCCTTTCGGGTGGGGGACAACTGACTGAATATTACGACAATGGTTGTCATCTCACCGCCTGTATTACGCGACGTTGATGGGGAGGGGCTAGACAATAGAGACTTGGTACGGGAATTTGCCAGACAGGCAAAGCTGACGAGATAAGGCTGACGGGTTGCTTCTGCCAGGTATGGCGTGACATGAAAAGCCTTTCCTGAATTGGCCGAGAGAGATAAGAGATCTCTCGATCCCGTGCCGTCTGACGGGACTTTTCCCAACCCCAGCTCATGTCCATGGATGGATGGGCGATATGGAGAAAGATTTTCACCCTGTTCCTTTTCCTTTCCGTTATCATGCCCCATTGTGCACCGCTGATTGGTGCGCACGATCCAGGCTGCCCAAGGGCAACGAGCAACGCATGTGGCCCCTCGGGAAGATCACGACTCGGACGGCCTGCGCTCAGGCTCGGTCTTGATTGGCTACCCCAGACTTTTTAGCAACCTGAATTGGGCTAGCATTTGCCGATTGACCGCACGCCCCCTCAACTCTGCAAGGAAACCCCTTCATGTTGGTCTCGACGACTTTGCTGATGGCCCTGTCTCCGGTCTCCCTCCGGTGACCAAGTCCCGGTTCCGGTCCGGTGCTGGAAGCGTGCCTGATCCCCCGTCGTCTTCGTTTCACTGGAGGCACGAGCGGATAGGTACCTACTTCATGCAAAGAGAAGACTGAGGCGCTTTGTTTGGTCGAATGTGGGGTAGACGGGGTAGAGGACAGGCACTCTGCCTGTGGGTATCGGTAGACAGTAATTGGCTTGGCCACGGGGGACAACGAGGTGAGAAGCCCGTTCAAGATTGCGTGAGGGCGTGTGAATACTCGCATGCTCCAGCATGCAACATGGCACGGGCTTGGCACTGGAAGAGATTATCTTTCGCAACGCAGGATCACACCAGATGTTTTGTTGGGCAAGAAAGACGAGAGAAGATCCAACCTCGACAGAACCAAGCACACGGAGTGCTGTCGATGCCTTGGAGTGCTCGTCATGATCGAGTCGTATGCAGCATGCCACGCCGCTGGTCGTCAAGGGTGGTCCAGGCTAGGTCGATTGTTATGTGGGAAATTTCCAAACCCACCAAATTCGGGCTTTTCTGAATGGGCGCACGTGCTCTCGCCAACTGGCCCAGCCATGAAAAGCAGGAGGACATCAAGTACACGGTCGTAAGAAAGGAACAGCGGATGCTGACCAGGACGACTGGGAGCAAGTTTGATTATGCAAATGTCCACTATGTCCTAGGTATTCGCACATACACGGCTACTACAGTACCTGTGTTTAGCAAATGTGATAGAGAAGGAGGGAAAAGGCAAAGAAAGAGGGAAGAGTGCGACACTGATAACGCGACTCATTCTCACTCGTCGCAGCCTATCACCTCCCTGGCAGCCTTGCTCTAATCCCAGCACGATATTCCAAGATCCGGGTATCACATCCGGAAGCCCTTGTGTCTTAGGTTGGCATAATCTCACAGCGCGACACAAGCATGCATGCGCGCATGCACCAGAGATAGGCAAAGTGCATCTAGCACCGGCAGCACACATTCTCAAGGTATGCAAGGCGCTGTTCCAGGAATAGGACGCCGAAGGAGAGTGTTGGGTTGAGGCCTGCATGCTCGAACGTACCTGGTATGTGTACAGTGCGCCACCGTGCCACAACGTCACAACCAATAAATCCCATGGCTTTCAATGGTCGACGAGACGGATTTGTCGGGGTTTTTATCTTATCATATCACAAGATACCGTTCTGAAACCCGACTGGCAGCATGGAGTTGACGTAGCGGCTGAGCAGGCGAGCAAGCCATGCCGTGCCCATGCCATGCCATATGTAGATCGACACCTCCCATCCCCTGATCCGCCCGGGTCTGATTTTGGCCGCCACGGCCCACCCCTCCTCCCTCTCCAATGTGCAAAGCTTGATATGTGGTGTATGGCTCTTTTTATCTCTCTCGAGCCCAGATGTGCGTGTCTCTCCCGCAGTTGAAGGGAGTTATTCAATCTACGTCACCTGACTTTCCTACCTGATAAGCCATGAGCACTTGAGAATTAAGCTCCGTAAGTAAGGCCGGGCAAGCAAAGCGAGGCGGTTCCCTACCCACCTCCAGTAGTTGTATTGTGCCTGCCTTGTCTTATATCAGTGCCTGCCGACTTCGCACCCTTCCGAACTTGCTTCCTTATCTCTGGGCTCTCTTCCTCGCACTTTTCCTATCGGATGCCAATCGAAACTTCCCTCTTGATTCATTCACCTTCGTCCTCACACTATCTATCTAAATCCCATCCTGACCGCTTCGCAGTTGGCTTCCTGTTCCCTCGTCTGTTCCCTCCTTGCATGCCCGCTTGCCTGCCCCAACCGGATCCGGCGTCATTGCAGCACCTGTCTACAGAGACCCCACGAAATCGGTCGCACACGCCCTGGCGCATCCCTCCACCCCCTCCGATTCGACGGCGTTCTGTTGCGGTACCTTTGGATTCCCATCGACTCAATCTCAAGTATCATCATAACTTTAGGGTCTGGCTCCAGTCATTGTCTGGGCTGATCGATCCTTTCTTGACCCCTGTACGCCGCCCTAGAATCCAGCAAATACCCGCCAACGAAGATTCGAAAAGGAACAAGCCTGCTGTGGAAGTTTAGCCCACGTTCGCGATAGCCCCTCGAACCCCGCCATCGCGACAGACCTGGCCGCCTCCATCCTCGTACCTGTTCTCCATCGCACAACAGAAAGACCGTACTTGCGAGCCTAGCCGACAAGTCTCCTGACCACACGGGCCTTCAAGGTTCCTCTTTCATTTTGTGTCATTCGGCCGTTCGGACCCGCCTCATCCGATCTTGGAATCCCACACCGTATAGATTATTACTAGTACCCCGACGCACAACAACTTGTGGCACTAAGTCGTTAATCACTTGTGCTTAACCCAAGGTCGCTTGTCGCCGGCGTACTCGTACACAAATCCATTAATTATCGTCAGAACGCGGCCACCCCTCCCCCTCGTTTCCAGCTGCCGCACCCTCCAGCTCGCCTGCAGTGGCTGGTACTTTGGACCCTCCGACTTTGTTGACTGATCCACCGCTGTACGTAGTCTTTACGTACTGGCTCACCTCTCGAATGGCTTGTGCAGGCTTTGTTGCACTTCAGGTCTCCACCAGCTCTTCAGCACCCTCGTCCCGCCTTGGCGTCCTGTCGTCAAATAAAACCCCCAAACTCCAAGACGTCCCCCCCGATTCCGCAGTCCCTCTGTCTCGAGTCTTTGAGTTTAGAGGAGACACCGCGATGCCCGCTCAACTCAACGGCGACTTCACGGGCAGCATCCCCATGCACATCCCCGCAGATCAGACCAACAACTACCGCAAGCAGCACAAGCACTCGCGATCCTCCTACTCAGAGTCCTCACCCTTGGCCACCTCGAGAAATAACTCCCTGACGTTTCGTCCGCCCAAGAGGCTCATGTCGTCTCCCAATAAGACCATTGCCATTATCAACGCGAGCGGTCGACAAGCTGCGTCTTTCATCCGCGTCGCAACCGCCGTAGGCTACCATGTGCGCGCCCAGCTGAGAAACCTTGAGGGTGTCGTTGCGACCGAGGTGTCGACCAATCCCAACGTCACTTGTTTCGTAGGCGAGCTGTATACCAGACACAAACCCACAGAGGACAATAAGGATGTCACCCAGAACGGCCCCCTTCGCGGAGTGGGTGTAAACCATGATCTCATCTCCAACCTTTTTCGCGGCGCACAGCTCGCCTTCATCAACACCACCTTCTATGGCGACGAGCTTCAGATTGGGAAGGCTCTGGCGGACGCCGCCAAGAAGGCCCGCGTTCAGCACTTCGTCTACTCGTCCATGCCCGACCACGCTGCGTACAATCCGGAGTGGCCGTCCCTGCCGCTATGGGCAGCGAAGCACAAGGTCGAGGACTATGTGCGAGAATTGAAGCTGCCTGCCACATTTGTATACACCGGCATCTACAACAACAATTTCACCTCGCTCCAGTACCCCTTGTTCTGCATGGAGCTTCAGGATGACGGTTCTTTCGTGTGGCAGGCCCCCTTCCACGAGGACGCGAAGCTGCCCTGGCTCGATGCCGAACATGACGTGGGACCTGCCGTATTGCAGATATTCAAGGACGGTGTAGGGAAATGGAACGGCGAGCGCATTGCGTTGGCGTACGAGTATCTCACACCAAAGGAGGCATGCACGCTCTTCTCCCGTGGCCTGGGCCGACCGGTTCGATACGTCAGAGGCCCGATCGAGCTCAAGGTTCGTATACCAACCGGGTACCGCGAGCAGCTCGAGGCGTTGGAAAAGCTGTTTCGCGTGGACGAACCAGACCCGAAAAAGCAGCCTCCGTATTTTGGCGATTCCAAACTAGAGGAGAGCTGTCCGCGAGAAGCATTGGAGTTATGGGAGGGCCCCAGAGGACTGGAGGAGTATGCTCGGGAGATGTTCCCACTTGAAGAAGAAGCCAATGGGCTGACGTGGATGTTTGACGACGATGAAACAGGAGGCGAAGACGACGAGGTCCAGGCAACAGCCACATCGGTTGGGCAGTTGAGGATCCACGACGACGAGGACGACGAAGACGAAGACGATGGCTTGGTAATGCGAATGGGTCGCAAGCGTGCTGAAGAGGAGTGGCTCGCATGACGCTTGTCGGCTCTTGCGTGTCGGACGTGTAGGGCGAGTGTCTCGATCGAAAAATCTCGAGGATATCGACAGAGGTGCCACGGCGAAGCAATGCTCGTACATTTCGTATGACTTCGCATCTCTCAGCTTCTCGCCTCCCCCCCTCCCCTTTTCTTCTATTCCTCATGTCCGGAACGGTTGGCTATGATTAATACAGGACATGGGTTTCATTGTTTTTGAGGCGTCGACAAGGCTTGAAAGGGATGTTCAATGGCGTGGTTAATGATTTTTTTTTGTGGCAACAAAATGGGAACGCACCAGCATGGTCTGCTTATGGACAACATTGGTGTCCAACGACGAGATATTAGCGATACTTCAGCCATCGGACGCCCCAACAGCGCATACCACGAGCGTGTTTTTCTTTGGCGTTGAGAGCAGTGGGAAAAGCAAGGACGATGGATTGGTAAAACGGGAGCCATCTGGGCATGTGTGTGCTTGTTGCGTTGCGATACTCCATCGAGCCTAGTAATTTCGGAAGACAACAATAAAAGACTCAGTATATGATGCCAAGTAGTGTGCAGGGTGCGGAGATGTAATGGCTGTTGTCGAGCCTCGGACCAGGCTGTGGCAAAGGGATGACGATACAGCAACGGTCTAACGGCTCTACGTTGACGGTCAAGATGAGAGGACATTTGGCGAGATTAGGAAGGGCGGCAGGTCGGCAGGTGACGGGCATGGCTGGGAGGGGGACCAAGCAGCCAACCCCTCCCCTCTTATGAAAACGCATGGATTCGCCCGGGCTTATCGGCCATGATGACGAAGGAGAGACGAGCAAAAGCAAGCTGTTTTGCATTTCCTTTTTGCTTGGGCTGGCTTCGATTCCCCTGGGGACGGGGACTGGGATGATATAACGTCGCGTGCTGCTGGCGGGGGTTAAACGTGGGGGTTCTGTCGCTTCCCCGGGATTGCCGTGCCATGCGTGAAGTGAGGTATCGTGGCTTTTCCTGAGCCGTCGCCGCCGCCGCCGCCCCAGCAAAACAAGTCACGCGAAGCTGATGGATGATGCCACGTAGAAGGCTATTTTGATCTGCTATGGACATGATGGGAATCGGTCCGTGTAGGGCCTGGCGTGGGACGCGGGAAGCTCATCGTGGGGTTTATTGAAAGGTGCTGGACTGGCAAAGCAGGCGGTACCAACGAACCAAACGTCCTGTGTCGGGCCGCCCCGAGCAGGTAAAAGGGCCCCGCCGCGGAAAGATGCCGGGGGGGGGGGTCCCGCCCTTCTGGAGTATACCTGATGCCACCTCCCTTGGCCTGCCCAAGTACATGGCGAACCCAGCTTCGTATCACTGTCCACCAAGTTAGCCTTTTGCGCCGTTTTTCGCAAGTTACCTGATGCGATACTGCTATAGCGACTAGGGTTCGAAGGAAAAGGAAAGCTGTGCGCGTGATACGACGAGGGCTTCTCGCTTACTGCGTGTGTTCCAGAGGCAGGTGAGGTAGGTACATACGGAATAGGCTTGCTGCAGGATATAGCGGCATGGGGGTTACTGCCGCTTGGACGCTGTATCTAGGCTTGGGGCTGCCCGTTGCGGCTGAGCTCAGGCCAACACTCACCAAACACAATGACAAAACAGAGATGGGAGGTGACACGTAACATTGTGTCATTCATATCACTGAAAGTCATTGCAAAGGGTATATAAAGTATATTTTCTCGTCCAAAACGGCGAATGGTATCTTGCTATCTTGACAAATCACTGCGATAGGACAACGTTGCGATGCTGCAGAAGCTGCAGACAAAGGCAATCAAGGCGTCAGCCTAAGCCTTGGTCTCCTTGCCAACGATCGAGGGGGGTCCCGCGACCGAAGGAGGTCCAGCCATGCTCTCGTCGTCCAAGGTCTTGCCAACGTGACCCTCGGGCAGGTTGTTGAGCTCGTCCTCCATCCTGTCCAGGTGGCGGAACTGGATCCAGAAGAGGCAGCCGGCGATGAAGGCCAGAATAGCCACGACACCGTAGTTCCAGACCAGAAGGGGGTCGGCTGCGAGACCAACCAGGGCCTGGCCTAGGGCGGCGGAGAAGGCCGTCATGAAGAGAGCCACGGCCTGCACCATGGATCGCATGTTCTTGGGTGCCTTGGAGAAGGCGTACTCGAGCGAAGTGATGGACGCGAACACTTCGGCCAGGGCAATCAGAACGTACGAGCCAGTCTGGGCCCAGACGTTGATGGGCGCGGGCTCGCATCCCCTCATCTCACCCTCGACATCGTCGAATATCTCGCCGCTGGCGTACCATCCGCACTCGGAGTTCTGGTAGATGTAGTACTGAACGACAGTTGCCCAAATCATGGCAGCGCAACCAGTGAAGAAGCCAGCCGCGATCTTCTTGATGGGCGTGAACTTGATGCCCGCCTTGCGGAGGGCGGGGTAGATGAGGAAGTCGTTGAGCGGGATGAAGATGAGTAGAGAGAAGGGGTTCAGGTTGGACAAGATATCGTTGGGGACGCCATGACGCTCCATGGTCGCTGCCTGCGAGATCAGGTTGTTGTTGACTGTTTACATGTTAGCCCTGAATCAACGGCAAAGTATTCCATCACAAACTTACTCTGATTGTAGCAGAGCCAGAAAATGGGGTAGTAGCAGAAGACAACGCAAGCGCTGAAACCACGAGAGAGCTCATCAACCCAAGCGTCGTCGAAGTTCATCCAGGCGGGGCGGTTCTCAGGGGCGATGTTGGAGGGCTTCACCTTCTCCCAGAAGGTTCCGTCGTTCATGTTCCTGTACGTCTGGAAAGGGTTGATGGACCAGCGACCCCTCTGGGCGTAGGCGAACGTCTTCATGGCGGGTCCAAGAACGGAGCCGGAGGGAGGGCGACGAATGTAGCGCTTGCGGCCCCAAAGCATGATGAGCGGGCACAAGGCCAGAAGAATGGTCGGCAGGGTGAAGGACAGGTAGAAGCCAACGTAGAGCTCAGCGTACACCATGGTGACCTGGCCGACGAGGGCGCCGACATTGATGAAGAAGTAGAACCACAGGTAGATACGCTCCACCGTCACACGCGGGTCAACAACGACACGCTCGCCAGACTTGAGGGTCTTGGTATACATGCGCATTTCTCCGAGCTGTTCGATGATCAAAATGTTGACGTTGGGCTTGAAACCACCGGTACCGAATCCAATGACGATGATGGCAATAATCATGGCAGCCAGGGAGCCGCCTTGGTTCTGAATGACACCGGGGAGAGCAGAGGTAATGAGAATGATGTGACCGATCAGGTCGATACCGAGCGAGACGGAGATGGTCTTGTAACGACCCCAGTACTGGTCGGCGACGTAGGCACCCAAAAGTGGCATGGAGTACTGCCAGAACTGGTTGAAGGTGGTGATGCCGGTAGAAGCTCGCTGACCCATGCCCAGGGCACCGGGCTGGTCGAGGTCGGCGCCAGTGGTGGAACCCTCAGGGAGAGGCTGCTGAATGAAGTTGGTGACTAGCAGCATACGATGGTTAGACTCGTCCGGCATGGATACAAGACGCAGGACCGGGAGGCGGGATGACTTACAGACGACGGTACTTCCGTAGTAGGAGAAACGCTCGCAAAGCTCGATAATGGCAATGGTGAAGACCTTGAGAGGGATAGGACCAGCAACGCGACGGAGGGTACTGAGCTCCTCGGTGGTGGGAAAGTCGGCATGATCCTCCAAGGTGGAAGGACCAGCACTGGCGCTGGCGTCGCCAGTCGTCGCCGCGGCTCTCTTCTCCTCAGCCGCGTGAGACATGGCGACGGATGCTCGACGAGCATCCTCGGCCTCAGCATGAAGCTGAGCACCGGTGACGGCCTCGGCCAAGACGTCTCCGGTAGTCATATCGAAGAAAGTCAATAGGGAAGCTCAAGGTAAAGTTGTCCCACGACGATGACGGTAGTGAACAAGACAGGAGCACAACGCGCCAGACCCGGGGGAAAGGTCCTCCTATGTATATGATTTACGGTAGCACCACGATACACATGCCAAGAACGGGTTGCACCGTGGATGGGCCAACCCAGCTCGGTTACGGGCGGCCAAAGAAGAGCTCAATATCCATCACAGCATGCGCATCGACAAGGGTTCATGGGATTTTTGCACGAGGCGGCGAGTGTAGTCCCATCCTAGCCATCTTGATAAGGGAGCTGGTCGCACGGGCGGCATCTGGGAGGCCCATGCTGGTGTAAGTGGTTCCCTCTTGCGGTTTAGATAGATGAAAAACCGGGCCATGCCTGTACGCCGACTTGTGACGGCGGCGATACGCGCAGCTGTCGAGGGCATTGGAGGTGGGTGGGAGACTAGACGAACGGCCAAGGCGTCCAGAAGACCTAGTCGATGCATGGAACAGCTCCCAAGAGCTCTTGATCCCGGCCAAGAGATCACTCGAGACGCGGGGACACTTTCCTAGACGAGGAATCTCCCGGCGATTGGTGGCGTTCGGGGGCACACGACAGGCTCGACAGCGAAGCTCGGGCCCGCCACTTGGCAACGATGTGCCGGCTTGGTATTTCTTGACGTGCAGTTACCAGACGGGCGTGGCGTCTTTAGGGGCTGGGCTCGCATTAAACCGGGCCAGTTCCTGCCAAGGGAGGTTGGTTGGTTTTGGGCGTTGAGCAACACCACTTTCGCGGGCGCGAGATAACGAGGCTGTCGCGCGCGATCAGCCGTTCTCGACCTCGTGCGAGGCACGTTGGCGCTTATCACGACGGGCACAAACCCTGACGAAAGGCATGCCTGGACGAGAGAGCCTCGACGGGCGATGATACGATTTACCTCTCGTGATAAGGGTCTGCAGATGGTAGGAGTGGGAGTGGAGGTCCTTTGGTTCCTTGGCCAGGATCTTTTTCATCGCTGCCAAGGCTGACAGGGCCAACCTGCCTCGATGTTGGCCTTCCATGCGACTGTTATCGTACCGTAGCCCGTCAGATCATGACCCAGAAGGGAAGGGAGGGGACTGGGCGAAGCACAATAGCATCCGAATAGAAGGTGGTTGAAATTGAGTCGAAGCCGGTCGTTTTGCCCTAAGCTAGCTACTTAATAAGTACCTACCTTACCTCAAGTAAAGTTAAGGTGCTGGAGCTCCCGTGTACCCCGTCGTTACCTCCCAACACCGTACACTGCGGTGCGGTTTCCTCTCAGACTCGCACTAAGGCCGGGATTTGCAGAGCTAGTATTCGGCAAGTACCCCTGGCCAGCATGGGTCCTGCCACAGCAAGGAGGGAAAGGAAAGGGATGCGACCATCCCCACCTTCCGCCTTGCTTAGTGGAGGTCCTTTTGCTTGACGCTTTCGTCACCTTCTTAATCGGGCCTACGCCACGCCGGGGATCCACGCTACGGCGCCCGCTCCCTGACGACACCATCACCAGTTTTCACCACCACATCTGTCAACGTCGCGATACGACTCGGGCAACCGCCAATACGCCGCGCTGGACGCCTGTTCCGTTGGTATTTCCCCTATCGCTGGTCCCGTCACCGTCAGGTCAGACTCGTGCAGCCACAGTACCCACCAAACTCGCAGTCTCAACCTTCGGCGTAAATCACTGGCAGATATCGAACTGGCAAGAATCTTCACTTCCTCTCGGAGGCGTGATTGCATCGTATCACTGCCAAGGTCTCTGCGTGTAAGCGCGCCAAAGGGAACCAACGCCTTGAAAATCAGCGGCTTCTAATAAGCTGTACCAAGGGGTTCGAGGCGAGGGTAAGGTTTCTTTCCTTTCAGTGGCTCCAGCCGCCCCATTACCGTGCCACGACCCGCTGTAAAGAAACTTTCGGCGACGGTGCTCGACAGGTGTGATTAGGTCCACAAAGGTTATTTGCGCAAATGATCTCAATAGCCTTAGTAGTGTGCGTGTTGCAGTCAACTGTCCCTATGCGGATCCTGGTCGTGGGAGTGATAAACTGTCCAGCATGGTGTAGGCATTAAATCCTGCTGCAGCATCGATCGAGTGCGACAACCACCATCTCGATATGATGTACTCAATGACGGCTTGCGAGAACCTGTGCCCTCAAAGTGCCTGCCGTTGTCACCCCTAAAGTGGCGAGAAGCTCTCTTCTGACAGCGGTAGTTCGATAGTTTGATACTCTTGGGACCCTACGTCCCAATTTTTGAACGAATCGACCATGAACGGAATAGAATACGACCATGAGGATCACGCGGGGAGATTAGAACGATCCACTGGTTTGTGCCCTTTGATAAGCCCGTCTGGTCGTCAAGGTTGTGGGCACCGGCGGGACTTTTGTTTAATGAGTCCAGACTCGGCCGTGGATTGGCCAAGGTTAAATGGGTTAAGGTGCAGGAGCTGTTTCCTGGAGCCTTTTTGGTCAAACATGCCTTCTTATGGCTGCAACATGTGGTGGGGGCATGCGAGCTGGCCCTGTCTTGGGACAGCTGAGCATCTCAGGCGAGTGGAGAGAGATATCAAGGAGACGGGTCCTCGAACTACTATACGCTGCACACAATCAAACAGTATTAAGCTACTACGTAGTGAGGGAGGAGAATATCTGGAAAGATACATGCAATGAGCTGTAGGGACGTACTCGGAAGCTAACAACCTGGGAGGCAAATTCGATACGAGAGTGAATCTCCTGGCCTGGTTTCTCTTTCTGTCAAGGTTGTAAACAAATACTAACAATCGAGTGACCAAGCTGCGCGTTTGCCGACGCCAACACTACAAATCTTGCGGTGCCCTTCGGACGGTCAACAGCACCTATCTTATCCAACCAGCGTCTAAATGCTGTCTAACTGAGATATCACAAGACTCTTAACACATTAAGAATACAACTCCCACGAGGTAAACAATACACATCATGCCTTTCAGGACACCCGTCCCACTCATCCGCAACGCGCTCTTCCACAGCACAGCTCCAGAATGCCCGGCAACACCACTTACACCTTACCCTTGAGCAAGTTGCCAATCATCTCTCTGCCCGTGATCCTCGTCGTCTTCCACAGCGTCGGCACATCCAGCGTGCTCGACAGGCCGTCGGCGAAGCCGAAGAAGAGCATGGGCGGGATCCAGCCGCGCGCGTACTCGAGCGCGAAGCACCCCTCGGGCATCTTGTACTGCTTGGCGTCGCCCCGGCGCAGGTGGTGCACGCTGCCCGCCGGGTACACCTCGGGCTCGTACGAGCCCGGCACGTACGCCGTCTGCACCCCCGACAGGATGTGGAAGTAGTCGTCGGCCGTGTGCCGTCCCGTGTGTCCTTCGGTGCCGATGGCGGTGCCTGCGCGTCGCGTCGCATTAGTCGTGGGCTGGCTATAGACTCGATGGTAGTAGTAGCTCGTTCGACTTACCAAAAATGATCAGATATTCAGTGACACCTAAAAGCCCATCAGTACCCATTCCATTCCACACATCCAACACCGGAACACATACTGGCATGGATAATGTACATGGCACCCATCGCGCCGCCAGCATTGTTGAACACCCAGTCCTCTTCCGTATTGACATGCGCGGGCAGCTTCTCGTTCAGCTCATTTACAATGTACTGCACCACGCCGCGGGTGTTGTTCCCATGCTCCGCGATGCCGCGCTTGGCTAGGTCGTGCAGGTGCTCCGTGTCAAAGATGTAGAAGCTCTCAAGGTTCTGCTCGACCATCAAGACAACACCCGACAGCAGGCTCGTGAGCAGTGCTAGGATGCCGAGCAGATTGACGATGCCGCCGAGGGATTCGGAGGGTGCCATTGCGAGCGGAGCGATTTACAGTACTAGATATTCGAGAGGGACGGTTGTGACACCAAAATAGAAGCTTGAAATTCCCATTCAATGGCTCTAGAGTTCGGGAATAGTCACGGAAATTGCGATGACCCTTGAAAGTTCTGCCGCGTCTCACCGCCCACTGCCACAGATCTACATGGACTTGGCGCCTTTCCTTCTACAGGCGAGACGGGATTGTTGTAAATGGCGTCTTTGTGATGTGCCGGAAATCCCACCAAGCTCAAAGCTCCTTTGGCTTTTCACCTAAAGATATCTTATTCTTCTGACAAGTTAAAGAGACCTTTTCTGGAAGAAATGATGTGAAATATAACACTCTCTTGAAGAAATCGCCGCTAACACACCGAACTATCAAATACAAGCCCTGCATAAACCATTGAGACCGAGCCTGGTCAATCCTGCGCCCTTCTTTTGTAGATATACATATAGAATCAGTCGATCCATTTCGTTTATTCAATGTCTGATGCTCCCATGACCTCGGTCTTGTCCGGATCATCTCCCTCATCGTCCAGGCGATCTTCATCCTCCATGAAGGCAGTCTGATCCCCTTCTTCTTCGGCCTCCACATCGTCCATGGCAACATCGCCGATGGCGTCGCCATTTGTCTCGGGAGCTGCTAGGAATTCTGTATCGTCATGTCCCAGAGTATTCGGGTCTTTCTCTCCATCCTTGCTCTCGCTGGCTGGCCTAGGCTTCTTCACAGGGGCAATGATGCCAAGTTCGTCCTCGTGGCCATGCCAGCGATCGAGTCGACGTGACGATCGTCTTAGTGCCGCAGCATATGCACTGACCTCCTCCCCAAAGTCGTCCTCCTCGCTCGCCAATAAGCAAAGACCCCCCATGCCCTTCTCGCGGAACGGACGGCCACTCTTATCTTGAACATACGCTGCATTCCTCGCCGCTGGTGTTTCTTCCTCGCTATCTTCGAAAGGATCGGCCTGCAGCTGAAGGCGAGTATATGCTCTGAAGATGGCACCATCTTGTCGTCGGATCCGTCGGCTCCTATGATGACGTCGACGTAGGCCCCTATCGAGAATGTATTCAACGCGCTGGTTGCGATTCCGCTCTACGGCAAGCTGGTGCGCCGTCGGTGGTCGTGGCTTCCTTGCAATCACCCCTTCTGATGGCTGGTGTGCTGGCGACGAGGCCTCAAAGATCTGGTACTTGAGAGGCGCCCCACGTCGGGATGACCCAGCAGCACTTGCCCTGGCCAAAGCTCGCGGCGGTGGTGTCGATCGGGTACTATCCATGTCGGACTCATGCTTAGAAGGCCTGATGCGTGGCAGAATCGCCGGACCTTCGTCGTTGAATGCTGTGCGGGCTTTGCCGCGCTTGGTCTCCCTTTCGTTCATGTAGGCCTGGTCCATTTCTAGTATTTTGGCTCTGGTCTTCTGTTTCGCCAGCCCAAATTCAATCTCCTCCTCAGTATCTTTGTTCTCTTTGCTCCTTTCCTCTTCGGTCATCTCTTCCAGCTCCGGCACTCCCTGGTTCGCAACGTCCAGGCCGTAATCAACCCCGGCTCCGTAGGGGTTCTCTTCGCACCCTTCCTCGGTAAAGTCGGATTCCAGATAAAACCACATGAGCCATAGGAAAGCCCTGGCTCGTGATTGGCTGCTATACTGTGTCTTCATGATCAAGTCATGAAATTCGTGGTGACGCGGGAAATGGAGCTCTGCAATCTTCTGTGCGGTGTTGCACATGACGAAGATGAGGTTCACCGGATTGGTCCGCGGGACGTCTTGCTGCTTGATTTTGTCTAGGGAATTGGGCTCATCGCGGTCTTCAGCGCCACCTTTGAGGATGGATTTAAGACGGGGTGCATCTTGCAGTTGCTTGTATGCATGTGCGTCTTGATGAGCTTGGAGTGACGGTATGGCGTGATAGGTGCGCAACTGTGCGCGCATCTCGGGGAAGACTGTCTACGTTAGAGACACGTAAGTGAACATTGAGGAAACACATACAGTTGAGCGTGGTGTTCATGCGGCCGACATTGACCAGTAAGCAGACCATGGCCATGCCCTTGGCAGCTTCCCGATCACTCAAGAGCTTGTCCCGTAGGACTTTGCTTGTTTTTGTGCTGCGCGCCATTGTATCGATGTAGAGGTCGGCAAAATTCTGCTTAGGCAGGTCCGGGTCATACGAGTTGGTGAAGACCTCCATTTCATTGTCGAAGATGGCTTTGAGGAAGTCGAATTGAATATCCTCCCTCCAGAGCGGCTCGCCGTCATCTTTCTTCAGGTGTCGGATTTTGCCAATCTGCTGCCCGTTGACGTCTTTGCTCTGGGACGCCCTCGACTTGGACCGTGATGGCTTGTCGGCAGGATCGGGAGTTGCATCTGCCATCTGGGCATCTTCGTCGTCGGAAAGAACTCTGGAGGCGAAGGACTTGTCGACGTGCACGGGGGAGCTGGGAGGCTCTACGTCGGACGTGGCCGCCACGGAGCTGGGGGAAGCCATCGCGAGGCGGGTGCAGGGAGCTGCGATAGATGGAGTGACGAGGTTGAATCAAGCAAATGCGCAAGCTGGCCGTCTCGGATCAGCGGCGCATCGTCCGCAGGCAGTGTGTGTTTTGGAAATCGTGGGCGGCGAGGCAATTGATGGAAACTGATGATGAAGGAGTGTTGGAAGGAAAATGGCGAAAGCGAAGGTGGGATGGTGAAAGTTGCGGCAGCCTTGGGAAAGTCTCGTGCGGGTGAGGCGCAACTGCTCTCACAGGGCGCCTCAGCTCTGGATTTTGCTGAACCGCGTCAGATACCTACGCTAGAGCATTCGGTGAACAGGGGGTGGGTTCACGACTCCAGCGTGGCCCCATCATGCGTGCTTGTTGGCTGCCACTCCATTCCAGTCGCCAAGTCATCGCTCTCTCGTCTGTAAGGAGTGCTTTTAATTATCATGTTGCGAGACTGCACTATAGATACACCATAATTGTGCTGTATCATTGGCTGGTAGATGGACTTGACGAACGGAATTTACAGTAGTCCAAGTGAGAATGTCCAACAGTGTAAGATGGCAATCATGATTGTCGGCGGTCCCATCAACGCTGTCCGGAAGCGATGTTCCGTTCCTCTCATCGCCCCAGCTCTTCAAACTGTAGGCAACACGTAGCCGATCAACAATGGCAATGGCTCTGCAATTACCTTCATTTTCACTGCAACGCGAGGTTCTGCACGACCGCTTGGAGCCATCAAGGGCTGATGAGATCGGCAGCCTGGGCTCAGTAGCTAAGACCTGCCGGGGCTCAGCCGCGAGGACCAGGCGCGCTAGACGTATTGGGCCTGATCCCTTGACGTTCTGTTGTACCTGACTCCGAACTGCTCCCCAAACATCAACAAAACCATCATCTGGGAGCAACCGCCACGACCAGGCCTTTTTCAAGGTCGCAGTCTCTACTAACCCACAGCAGCATAGTGAACGAATACTTCCACCAGCGAGAAGAGGATCTATCACGCTAGATCACGGGACGTTATTGCGATTTCGGCACGGCAACCAACCCAGCGACATTCGGCCTCGGAGACAACTCCTACCAAGGCGCAACAATGGCCACCCTTGTCAAATCAACACCGGTCAAGCAAACCCTCTCAGCACCTGTGGCATCCGACAGCCCCGGTACATGGCGACACCCTCGCTTGAATGAGATCACGCGCCGTCGCAATGCCACCACCTTTACCGACAAGAACGTACGGCGGATCGCGTACAACATCGTTGCTTTGCTTGCGCTTTGGTTCCTGCATGCTGTTGCAACGCGGTACTTGAGTATTGAAATGTAAGTTTGGGCCAAACACGTTGGTTGGGATTGGTTCTGACTGGACAGCTTTCCGCTTGCCGTCCGACCGTACCTTGGCTGGATCTGGCTTTTTGTGCAACTACTTCCGTTTGTCCAAATTGGCCATGCCTGCCTTCCTCTCGTCAGGAAGGAGGATGACCTCTCCGACATACCCTTGACGGCAGCCCAGCGCAAGCTTCTTGGCCTCCCGCCTTCGTCCGTCCCCCCCACCCCCGACGCAACATTCAGTACGCCTCCGCGATACTCGCGCACACCTTCGATAGCAGGATCAGTGGGAAGCCGAGGCAGCTACGCAAGCTCGCCGCTCTCTGGCAGAGGCAGTCCGGCTTTTCACGGGTCGACAAGTGGCTCAGGAGCGCCCTTCTCTCCTCCAAGCAGCCCACTGTTATACAAGAACGGGAATGGATTCGGGCAAGGACGAAGGTCCTCTTTTGGCTCACCAATTCCCCTTGGGGCGAGCACCTCGGCTAGCTTATTCTCTGATGCCGGCTCCCCAGGCTCTGGCGGCAAGAAGACGAGTGTGGGGTTGAACAACAAGTGGCTCTATGAGAAAGGGCGGAGATCATCTGGCAGCGCTTGGTTGCACTGAGCAAAGGATAACAGCCGTGTGCTACATGGGTTTGTGTGAGACGAAGCGATATGTTGATGTATGTATGTATATTGGACCGGGACATCCGGTACGAAGCGAAATAAAGACTTTACTACAAATGATCCTGGTATCAGTTGCTAATAGCTGTAAGTTTGCTCATGAGATTGAGAGTGCTGTTTGCATGTGTTACTGAATTATAACCAGTCCTGCCTCCCGCACGTTGCGCCAGTATCACCACAGATACAACAAAAAACCTTCCAGGAGCACAACTTCCCGAACCCTTGGATGGTCCATGACTCAGGAATGGCAAAAAGCCAAAAATTGCGCGAGCCGGGAATCGAACCCGGCTCTCGTGCTGATTCCGCACTTGGGAAGCACGCATACTAACCACTATACTACTCGCGCTGAATAGGATGTGGAGTAAGCAACTATTCTGTTAGACAAAGTCGAATGTCATCATCTTACACGAGCTCCCATCATTCATATTGAATTCATGTACATCTCTACAATTGGTGAAATATTATCTCTATAGAAGCCATTCCATCGTGTTTCTCCATTTCTCTTTATGTTCGTTCCTACTCTGTAAAGTATCCGATGTAGTTATTCATGGCCCTTCCGATGACACAGGCTGAGGGTCATGTATGCGATGCCGGAAACACATGGCAAACAATGTCAATTCTTTTTTCTTTGGAGTAACCTCTATTCTGTCTATCCCAGAGCTTTAGGCTTTATGACTTGTGTCTTCAAAATCTGAGTTGTAACAGAAGACAGCGGTCAAGTGCTGATTACTATGAAAGGTTCCTGCCAGTGGGCAAACGAAGATCAACACCCATCATGGTGGGGCTTCGTGACCCCTCCATGACAGCTTGCGGACCTCCATCACACCTCAGGGAATTAATTCCCCAACCCGCGCGTCTACTGCATACACCAGCCCCCCTTCCTCCATACCGAGTCGCCTCCAAGCTTGCACTGCGTCCAGACTCCCTCTCCACCCTCACGATGGCCAGTAAGGTCGAAAAAATCGTCGCGCGTCTGCAGGAACGCATCACCGAGGGCGACTACTACGAAGCCCAGCAGCAGACCCGCGTCGCCGCCTCCCGCTACATCAAGACGCAGAACTGGACCGCCGCCATCGACATTCTCTACAATGTCGCCCAGTCGCTGCTCAAGGCTGGCCAGGGCGGCAGCGGAGGCGACCTCTGCGTAATGATGGTCGATGTTTACAAGCAGGCCGAGCTGAAGCCCGACTCGGCCACCAAGGGCAAGCTCCTGACGTGTCTGCGGCTGTTTGACGCCGAGGAGCCGACGCGCAAGAAATTCATCACGGAGCTCATGGGGTAAGCAATATTTGAGCAGAGGCATCATCGGTGCAGGGCTAACGACTACTTCCAGGTGGTCGGCAAGATTTGGCGAGTACCCCGCCGGGGATCCTGAACTGCACCACGTAACAGGAACGCTCTACGCAGAAGAACACGAGCCGTACGAAGCAGAGCGCCATCTATTACTAGGGACAAAAGACTCGCCCGAGGTCCTGCACAAGATGGAGTACACGTGGTATAAGGAGGGCAGTCCGCATCTAGCTCCTCACTTCGCGGCAAGAGGCGTGCTCCCGTACCTCCTCGTAGGCAACGTCCGCGCCGCAAACACCTGCTACCGCCTCTTTACCAGCGCCCTGAGCAGCGACAACCCGGGCCTCGGCGTACAGGACGTGTCGAGCGCCAACTCCGACATCCGCTTATTCCCCAGCCTGCCGCTGCTCAATTTCCTGGGCATGCTTCTCCTCGCCATACAACGCGGGGCGCCCGAGGTCTACAAGGGCCTGGTATCCAAGTACTCGGCGCAGATATCCGAAGCGGAGGGCTGGGCGGAGCCGCTCGAGTCGATTGCGGAGATGTACTTTGGGATTTCCAGGCCGCGGCAGAGTAACCCGTTGATGGATATGATGAGCGGGCTTTTTGGCGGCGGAGCGGGTGCACAACAGCCTCAGAGACGGGGGCCGAGGCCAATGGTGCAGGGTCCGACTCCTGAAGGCCTGGACTAGGCGAGTTTTCGCACAAGGGATGAGGCGTAAAGCGAGATGGCATGTACCGTAGCGTTAGGCGGTGGGCGCTGTAGGAGCAATGCACGCGACATCTTTAATGATAGCGATTCCGGGCGCCTGGTTCGAACATCCAATTGTCTTCAGCCAATGCGGCGACCTTGGCTCTCATACTTGCTCTTAGAGATTCCAGGACTTCTGTAGCGGGCGAATAAGTAACCGGGACTCCAGCAACAGGCTACAGTCGTCAGGCTTACCTTCTGATCGATCAGAAGCTGCACTGTGATTAACCTGATGATGCCGAACTGCTTCCGCCAAGCGCTGTCGCTCCCCTAACCAAGCACATCAGTCTACAACTCCAAAGTGCATCGCTCACTCGCGCAATCTCACTCTCAAGCTCCTGATGCTCATCGGGCGGCGGCTCATCCCCGTCGTCAAGCAGCGCAAGCGTGGGCGGGAATTCGAGGATGTGATTTCCGTTGTGGTCCCGAGGGACGATGTCGGTTGACTCTCTGGAAGTTTCGCCCTCGAGGCGGACCGTTTCGGCCGAGTTGGACGAGCTGGGCGTCGGCCGCCGCGTCAACTGGCTCTGGAACAAGTTGCGACGGACGGGGGCAGCCGAGGGCCTGGCGCGCGAGACGGCGCCGTTCGTTCCTCGGGGGCGCTCTGCCATTTGTATATGGCTTTATTAAGTAAAAAAGTGAGTTTAGTTTTTTATTTTATTTTTAAATTTTTTTAAAAGAACAGGTGAGTATGCTGGTAGGTTGCAGTGTTGGTGTATGATTATCAGATGCGCTGGGCTGAGAATGGTTGGTCTTTGTTTACTTTCATGTGTATGGCGGCTACTGCGCGCTTACAGTGGGTTGACGCTACTTCAGGTACTGATGCTTACCGAAGACAGCATGCCCCAGTCAACACACGGCCAAAGCTTCAACATTAATACCTTACCGCGTGCTTGCATCATTCTGAAGTCCAGCAGATGCATCATTATTGCAATACGAGTCTCGGAGGACTTGCCCCGTCACTCTTCATTCATCAAGAAGTGAGCTCTGAGGGCTTTCGTATCAGGAAGAACACGTGATCCGTTTCGAGAACATGAGATATCCAATTCATCGTTGAGACGTCCGCTATCCTTGATGACCTGAAAACGCTCCTCTCCCATTGAAATAGCATACAGACTCTATGAACACACGCTTCCTCAACCATGGAAAGAGATAGACGCCGCGGTCCACGATTGGAGAATGGGCAACGCAAAGCAGAGCGTAGGTGACCCCTCCTTTGATTTACAGGGACAGGTTGTAGGAATACTCGTCTTCCATATTCTGGCTAACCCAGAGAACGACAGAACTGTAATGTGGTAAGTAAAGTGTCGTTTTGACGCCAGAGTTTGAAGCCCAAACGTACCTCACGCCAACCAGGGCATTGCTGACCACGTTCTCAATGCCCATACTAAGGGCCGGCATGCCAACACCGGGAACGATAAACTTCAGCACGAACACGGTCACCCCACCAGCCATGCCGCCTGCGAGGGCAGCGAACCCCAGGAAAAGCACCACGCGCGCCTTCCATGCGACCCCCGACCCGCTGTAACTGAACGAATCAGCGCTCAGCCGCTGCTTCTCGACCGAGTTGATGATGAGCATGCCGAGACTGGAAAAGACGAGAGGCAGCCAGTCGACAAAGTGTACGTGGACGTTGGAGCCGTTGCGGGCTGAATGCGACCAGACGGCCGAGTCGAGCATGATGTAGAATGCCAGCGAGAACTATACGACGTCCATCGAGTTAGCTTGGCCAGCCACAGGGCGCGATAATCCACACGATCAAGACGCTTTGCTCGAGGAAATGGTCTTGGTATCGCAATCAGAGACGCACCAGGGCTCCTGCGCCATAGACTCCCGAATTGCGAACATGGACGCTGTTCAGCCATTCGGGCTTTCGGAACTTCCACAGGCGTTCTTCCTCCATGATGTATACGGGCGCAGAATTAATCGAGATGCTAGCCAATCCGCTCGATGTCGATCTCCCGGTTGAGTCCTTGCTGCGGAGTAGAGATACGATCTCGTTGATGTTGGTGATGAGGAGATGCCGACTTGACAGGCTCTCAGGCGACGACAGTCCCGGTTGGGGGCTGGCGGATGACGACGGATGGGCTAGCGCCTGGTACGTACCCGACCAGCGGCACTGCCTAACGGTCACGTGCTACCAACCACTGTTAGATCACACATAAGCCACTAAGGCACGTACTAAGTTCAAGGTAATCAATTAAGGGGACCATAACGACACGGTAGTGCTCATGATGGATTTTGGTATGTAAGGTTCTTCTGGAACGCAGAGGGAAACCCAGAATTCTTGCTTGGAAGCGTTGCAGAAACTTTATCACCTCTCCTCGTATTGATGGAACATGCCGCGACATAGTCTCGGTGACTTGCAGCAGCAGCCTCCCTCCGCCCCTATGGGCAGGTACCTGCTAGCGCCAGACCCTCCTCGTACCGAACCATTGCTGATCCCGCTAATCCCAATCTGGTGCCGTAGGTACGAAGTGCCTGAACTTGGCGGCACCCTCCTTTTCCCGCAATGCAGACGCCTGCAAGGCTCTTCAACCACTTCTCAGCCCCCTTCTCGTCGTCACACCTTTCCATTACGATGATTTTTACCGCGTGAGTAGCGATCTCGTCCACCATCGTTACCGAATTGCTCTCGCTTTCCTTTTCACTAGGCATTTCTAGCTGCCACGCTTGTCTTTTTCTTTGCTTGTTTCTGATCAGGCACGGCCTCCAACTCGACCACGTCGCGTTCTCCCGGCTACGGACGCACACTGTCGAACCTCCCCCCTTGTCTTCGTCCCTTGCCACTGCTTTCAAGGCCCTCTCGACCAGCAAATTCTTCTACAGCCCTTCAACCGGTTCACTACACAAAAATATTCGCAATGAGGCCCACAAACTATCTACCGCGGCCTTCGCTGCTGCTGCCGGCCATCGCGTCGATGCCCTTCTTTGCTAGATCTGTTGTAGCCCAGAATGACGAGGAGGAATCGCCCAGCACTAGTACGACAAGACGCAACAACAATGACAATAACGATGAACCGACGCAAACCAGCAATGCCCCTGAATCAACCCAGACAGAGACTGAGGAGGATGAGCAGCCTGCGACGACCGAAGAAGCAGCCGAGAGTACTACGGAGGAGCCCTCGAGCACGATTACCGAAGACCCCGAAACCACGAGCTCGACTCGTGTCAGAAATACCGGCGCAACCACTGGCGATGTGCTCACCGGCTTCCCGACGCTGTCTCGACACCAGCCCATCCCAACCTACCCACCGGCAGCCGTTCCGCCCACCGTGGACGCACCCTTTATGCGACAGTCCACCATGCCACAGGGCACTGTGTTCATCGCCGTCGGCGCGATTCTCGGTGCGTTTGGTCTAGCTATCTTGCTCTGGCGATTCATCGTTACTATCATGCTGCACCGTTCCGTGCAACGTGCCGCCATGGCTCAGCACGACGCCAACAACAAGGCCTCATTCCCTGCGCCGCCGGCACCCTTCTACAAGTACACCGATCAGGGATCCACCATGTCGCTCTCGGGTGCTGCTGCTGCAGGACGCGGCCAGAGGCGGACTACCCGTGGCCCAGTTCCTTCTACAAACCTCAGCCAGTCGAACCTCTTCTTTTCACCTACAGCAGCTGCTTCTACCAACGCCACAGGCAACCGTTCTTCTGCGTTCCTACCATCCGGATTCTACGCGGCTGGCAACAGCTCCCCAGGCCCTAACCACGGTCACTCAATAAGTCTGTCGAACCTTCGGCCTGACTCTCGAGGACACTTCGCCAACGCCTCACGCAGCAACCTCAACCCCTCACCTCCTGATTCTCCCAGTATGGGACCTGCAAGGAGGGACATGAGTACAAGCTCCGTCAACCTCAATGTACCCCCGACAGGCCGCGCACCCAGCGCCTATCTCGAGGATCTCCTCGCTGACGACCCCGGAAGTCTGCCTCCACCAAATATGCCTGTGGGTGGGCAGAGAGGGTCTGTGAACTTGACCAGCAGAACGGGAAGCCCTGGGCGGCGATCATGATGGTTTGAAGCAGCGAAAAGGGGTTGCTGGCATTTCAACTAGCCCGGTATAGGCAAGTTGACAACGGTGATGTGGGATGGCGTGTAGGTGTCCGGTCAATACTTTTTCTTTCTTGGGTAACGGCGTCAAATCGGTGGGCTCATATGGGTGGTTCGAAAAGGCAAGCGCACTTTTCAAAACTGCGCCGGTTCGAATCCTCACTTTCATTCCTTTCTGCCTTTTTCTTCATGTTGGCTTTGTCCAATTCTTTACATATATTTATTAACTATCATTTTACTTGACAAACGAAAAAGCTTACAAGTCGGACGATTCAATGGGGCTCGAAAACTGACGGAGGGGTTCTGTCGTTTACAGCGTTGTCTTTGTCGCCCGGGCACAAGAGCGTGGAGGAGTCTGCGCACCGATGTATTACTTTACTCTAAGCAGCCTTTTCCGTACGGTAGCAGGATACAACTATTTTCTTTTTCATTCTGCGTTGCTCAGATCGTTGAAACTTTGCGATGTCTCTAAACGTATATGCTGTTTCAGAATACGTGGCAGATCTGTTGTCCGTATATACAAGCCGATGCAAGAGAATTAAATACGGCACGAAATTATTAAGGCATGAGCCAGACATCTCACCGTCACCCTGGGTATATGCAGCTTCACTTCTCCTGCCCTTCGTGTTCCGTCTCCAGCACCGGTATCCCCTTCGCCGCGGCCTGAATGTCTTCCACTCGTATGCGACTACGGTCGCACATGCTTCTGAAAATGCCTCCTTGATTCCACAGCTCAAGAGGCGTGCCCAGCTCTGCAATGGAGCCCGCGTCCATGACACAGATGCGGTCGTAGCCAATGATTGTCCGTAGTCTGTGCGCAATGCAGAGCAGTGTCTTGCCCTTGAAGCCCGTGACAATTGTGTTTTGAATCTTGTTGTCCGTCTCCATATCAACCGACGAAGTGGCTTCGTCACAGACAATGATCTGTGAGCCGCGAATCAGGGCACGAGCCAGCGCCATCAACTGCCGCTGACCAAGGGAGAAATTCAAACCATCTTCCTCGACTATGCTGTCGAGATGAATACGTGAAGTATCAGTGGTGCGGTCAGTCATAACAGCATCTTCGGGGATGAGGTCAGCCTGTCGGAGAGCAGACCACAATTCCAGGTCGGTATGCTCGTTGAAGGGATCAAGATTGCTGCGTACGGTCCCCTTGAAAAGTGTTGGGTCTTGGGGGATGATTGCCAGGCGAGATCGGAGATCATGAAGGCCAATAGTCGAGATGTTAACGCCGTCAATGGTTATGCTGCCACCAGTGATTTCCACTAGGCGAAAGAGCGTGCTCATGATGGAGCTCTTGCCTGCGCCGGTGCGGCCAACTATGCCGATACGCTCGCCGCCCTGGACGTGGATAGAGAGGCCTCGCAAGACGAGCGGCAAGTTGGCACGGTATCGCATCTCGACATTGTCAAAGATGATCTCGCCCTTCTCTGGCCATGATTTTCGCACCTCGACCGTGTGTAATGGCGCTTCCTCTTCCAACTCGTTGCCGTAATAGCGAATACGCTCGACGGCATTCATGCCATTCTCCACTTCTGCCAGTTGGCGAACTCCAAACTGAATCATCTGGACAATGGCAAGGATGTAACTCAGGACCAGTCCTCCAATGGAAGGATTAACGCTGAAGCGCGACGTAACGACCAGGATGCCGACGGTAAACACTAGGAGAACACCAATCACGTCCAGGCGAACGGACAGCCATCTCTGGTTCGAGAACGTGAGGTAATAGGCCGCGTTCATCTCGTCAATTGAGTCCCGGAGCTCCCGTATAAAGTGCTTCTGGAGCCCATAGGCACGAATAGAGGCCACGCCCGACAACCCCTCGTTGAACTTGGCAAATACGTGTGAACGTAGAATCGACTCAAAGCGCTTAACCTCTCGGGCTGAGGCACGGTAATAGCCTGCCGCTAGGATAAAGACGATGTAGAGTGGAACAAGAGCAACAGCGAAGTAGTGGAAAAAGGCAATGATAAGGGCAAAGATGGAAGTCACCATAGCCAGGGTGGTGAAGTACATCCTCATGGCATCCGTGAGGTTGTTGTCCATCACATCAACATCTCGTGAGAAGCGATTAGTGATGCGCCCAAGAGGGGTCGTGTCGAAGAAGGACATGGGCGCCCGAAGCACGCGGGAGACAGCGTCCCGCAGCATCACTTTGCTGGATTTGGTGCCCAAGTAGGACAGAGCGACGGAGAAAACAAACATCAGTAGTGCTTGCACGCCACCGAGGCCAGCATACACTCCAATGTATGTGCCCGTCGATAAGCCAAACTCATCCGACGTCCAGTAGGACAGCCACAGGCTGGTGACGATGTTGGCGGCTTGGGACAACAAGAGGAGAAAGATGATCCAGGGAGCGTTGAGGATGCTTCCGGAAGCAAGAATATATGCCTTGTAGACTGACCAGGGCACACTGGCAATGGCGCGCTCTTCTTGCTGCATCAATGCAGGAGACTTTTTTTTCTTCTTCTGGGGCTCTACTTCGTTTTGGTCCGCAAGCTTGGTCTCGTCCGGGGCCTCGGTCTCTTCAACGGCCGTCGTCTCCATTAATGTCTGGAAGCCCTTATGCTCCCTCATTAGGTTTTCAAAGGTATCCACCGCTTGGATTTTACCTTCTTCCATCCACACGATCCGATCACATCGGTTGAGGACCCAAAGTTGATGAGTAGCGAGAATCCGGCATTTGTCCTTCATCAAACCGACAATTGCATTGTCGAAAATGTGTCGCCCGACATGCGCATCGACGGCGCTGAGAGGATCGTCCATGAGGATGATATCAGCATCGAAGTATATCGCTCTCGCGATATTCAGTCGTTGCTTTTGTCCACCGGAAATGGTGATGCCGCGTTCGCCAATCTCGGTCTCGTCGCCATTCGGGAGCATGTCGATATCAGGTTGCAAGGCACACCTAGTCGGTCAATGTCAGCAATGGTCTTCGGAAAGATGACAAGGGAACGTGGAAACTCACGCTTTGATGACCTCTTTATACCAAGGCCTGTCATAATCTTTACCAAAGGTGATGTTCTTTCTGAGCGTGGCATTCTGGACCCAGGCGTACTGAGGACAAAAGGCTCGCGAAGCTCCAAACACTAAGTCTCCTTCCGTCTTACGCATGTCTCCTGCCAAAGCAGCGAGAAGCGAGCTCTTGCCACTGCCCACGGTGCCGATAACCGCGATGAGCTCCTTCCTGCCCACCGAAAGGCTGAGGTCACGAAGTTTAAAGGGCTCCCGCTCCTCGACAAGAGTGCCGATGCTTGAAGATTCGGCAGTTGCGGAGGACGCTGTTGTTGCTGGCTCGCTTTGTTGCGCCGGGCCTTGACCAGAGCCGGGTTTTGTCTCCTTGGGACGCTTGTCCGTCGGCGCGATGGTACCCTTTTCGGGATCCTGCGTCGGTGTCCTTTCCCAGGTGAAGGAAGCATTCGTCATCTCGATGGCGGATTCGATGTTGGTTTTGAAGGCATCCGCATCCTCCTGCTCTTCCTCCTTCAGGTACTCTTCTATACGCTTGAGCGACGACCACGCGTCAGTAACCTGGCCCAAAACCAGGGGCAAAAAGTTGAGAGGAAGACGCAGGCCGTTGAAGAGTGCCAACGAAGAGAATATTTCGGCAGGTGACATGGTATTATCCGTGAGCGAGTATGTGATGAAAGAGAGCATGGACGCAAAGATGGGCAACGATATGCCAATAGCGTTGATGCCGTTTCGGATGGCCAGCAACACCTGGATAGCGCGGATCTCTTTCCCGCGAAACTCGCCCAGGCGTCCCATGAAAGCCTCCTCCCAGCCAAAATATTTGACGAAGCGGACCGCCTGCAGGATCTCCTGCGTGAGCGACACGCGCTGATCGGTGATCTTGTTGATTTCTTTTCGTCGGCGGAACAGGCTCTTGATGGCGATAGTCAAGCACGGCATGCCGATCACGAGGAGCGCAAAGCCTGCGAGGGCACTATACGACAGGTTGATGATAAGCAGGACGAGAGTGATGATGATGATGACGGGAGCAGTCCACAGCATGTGGAAGAATCCTGAAGCCTGGTCAATGCGATATGTGTCGACGCTCATCAGGTTGACAACGCGGCCATTGCTCCAACCAATACCATCCCTTTCCGGCTGTCCTTTGCCGTCTTTCTTGGCCTTTTTATTCGACTTGTTCTTGTTCTTGTTTCCTTTTTCTTCCTCACCGGCCTCGGCGTTCTCGGGCAAAAGAGTCTCTTTATGGCCGCCAGCCTTGGCACGTCCGGAGATGACCATTGACTTTTCATATATGGCACTGATGAGTACGGCACGGCACTCCCCGCCAAGCATCATACCACGGTAGATGAAATGGCTGACACTAAGACTCTGCAGCATCTGCATGGCCGTGATACCAACGGCAAGGCCAATCCCCTGACCAATTGGCGGTGGTGCCTCGTCTCTCAAGTTGGCGTACCAAGCATCGTTGGCGAACTGAATCAGGAAACGAAGAGTGAAGGGTGACATGACCTGGACGATGGCTGTGAGCAATGCCAGGGCACCGCCGACGTAGAACTCCCAAGTGAAGCTGTCGTGAAGGGCCCAAAAGAGTGGATGATTGTCTCCACGTTCAAGACGCTTCTGAAAGTTGGCCTTGACCCGGTCTGTCAAAGGGTCTGCGGCCCTGTCTGGATTGACCTTCCATATATCCCTCTGGTGAAGCTGACGCTTGTAGCCGGTCTATATCGGGATTGGTTAGTTTCCTGTACGATACACCACGTTGACGAGCAGCAGGGGAACGTGTTGTTGAAGAACGAGAAGAGATGCCACTTACTGTCATCAAAGGCGACATCCACTCGAATGTCAGCTTGCTGAAGAACCCGGCATTATGCTCCCGAGAGACCATACGCTCCTCGGGGAGAGGGGGAGCATCACCCCACTTGAGGGGGTTGAGATTCCTGTACCAAGGTTTCTGCTCGGTGACGCCCAACGTTGATGTTCTAGTGGCAGCACTGGTGCCTGTGGCATAACTTTTGATGGTGTCCAGCGCTGGCCTCTGGCGGTCATTTGCAGCATCTCCATCGTCGTCGTCGGCATCACCATCGCTGTCATGGACGCGCTCAATCTTGTCAGAATCACTCTCTTTGCCTCTAAAAACAGAGTCGCTGTCCGTGCCGGTGGCATGCGGCTCATGTAGTGGCTGGACAGATGCGGCGAGGACGTCAGGAGCTTTGGGCTCTTTCTCGCTGGCAGGATCTGACATTCCGGCGGCAGAGGCAGATCAGTCAAAACCAGGCCCTCCCAATGTCGGCGGCGCAGTTCCTAAAGTTGGGGAACTATGGCGCGGAGTTCGATGAGGCTCCGAAGGTATCCGCCCAAGGCCACCAGTTGCAACTAGCATGAACGCAGGCGAGTGCGAAGTGGCTGGAAAGTCTTGACCGATATGTATTCAAAGAAGGGGGGTTCAACCAGACAATTCCTACTGCTCCCACCAGATGAGATGTCTAGTATGCCAATAATGAAAAGAGGATCAGAAATGGGGGGTTGTGAGGATCGCTTCTAGCCGCAGACAGTTGTCTGTCGGTTGGCAAAGCGATCAATAAGCAAGCAGGACATCGTCAGCGGCTTTTGTCTAATTCTCCATCCAACCCCGGCCAAGGGCCCACTGACCGCCCGATCCCCAAGACAGGGATGCCGCTGACTTGCCTCCGATACCCCTGGACATGGTGCGTGTCTTGGATCTTGCAGGCCGGTTCCCGCTGGCTCAATCAACCAGCATAGCGGACAATCTACTGCCCGAAGCACACTTGATGAACAGTCATAGATTCGGGATGGTAGCATTGGCCAAGTGAGCCGTGGCCGCCGCCGCCAGGTGACAGGTAGACTCGACGTTTCCCAAGAACAGCTTACAAAGCCAGCCCACAGACGACTGATATTAGCCTCGCCCGGGGTTTGGACGATAAATCCGACCCTCTCTTTCTGGCTATGAGTTGCCTCGAGGAACGATGCCGTGGAATGTTTCCGGTGTGTTCTTTTTCAGCAAACCCGAGCCTGTCATGTTCGGATTGATGCCGCCTGTTGTTGCGGTGTGAACGCTACGAATGGAGAATTACTCGTCACCTGCTGTTGGCTATGTGGCGTGGACGTCTCGCACACCGCATGCGTACCTACTTGTCCGAAGCATGGAGGGCCGCTATCAACAAAGTGCCTACCTGGTTCGGGGCGGGTTCATGTTGCCGATGCGTCCGGGACCGCTTATTCGGCACCGACGCTGCCTGCCAGCAGCCGTCGTCACCACCACACCCACTGATGCCGATCATGTGGTCGCCCAGCAGGCGCTTGGTGATTCATCACCCCGTGCAGCGTGCTCCTCCCTGCCTCCCTGGTGCCCACCAACAGATGCAGCACACAGGCGAGTTCGCCGTTTGGATTCCTTATGACCAAGACCCCCAGGGAGGCAAGTAGTGTCAGCCTCATAGGCTAACACGACAAAACACAACGAGTCCATCTACAAGTAGTCGAGGCTTGTTTTATTTCCAATCGAGAAAATATCCGAATTCCGACGGAGTTCGCAAACCCTTGTCGCACGATGTGCGAACCCCGTCCCCCTAGGCCACGCCAACGCCACCACGAGCCTGGCGTCCTCTTCCGCGCTTCGGAGCCAATCACTGGCTGGCCGTTCGCTGCCTCACACGCTGAGGCATCCGGTGATCGTCTTATCGATAGACAACCCCACGAGGCTCGAGCCCCTCCGAACTTATCGAGACTCGATAAGAGGCTTCGAAGCTTTTTTCCCAGGTTCATCCAGCTCGACAAAGTTGTAGCTCAAGGTCCCACTTACCAAAGCCCATGCGAAAATCATCCTTATGCACTCGCTCGTAGGTTGAACTATTGCGGAAGAAGCCGCTGTTTTTCAAGTGCCCGATTGCCGTCGATTGCAACTATTACCACAGTAACTGTTCCAGATCAGGCGTCATGGCCGCCAACGACATCCCGTCAACTACTGTACCAGGCAAACCGCTTGGCTCCAGTAGCAAGTACGCAGCCGGCGCAGGCACTCACATATACGAAGGCAACGTCGTGTCGTCTCTCTTGGGTTACGTCACCGTCACTGCCCCCGCCAAAGCGCCAGGTCCGTCGAAGCGTTTAAACAAAATCACAGCCTCCCAGCCCGAAGAGCTTCCCACAATATCAGTAGCTCGGCACAGAGATGGCCGCAAGCGCGAGATCCTGCCCGATGTTAACAACATCGTCTTGGCCCGGGTCGTGCGCTTAATGCCTAAGCAGGCCATTGTGGTCATCCAGCAAGTTGGCGATACGGTACTCCAGACGGAATGGCAGGGTGTGATCCGCGTGCAGGATGTCAGAGCTACCGAGAAGGACAAGGTCAAGATACACGAGTCCTTCAAGCCGGGAGATATTGTCAAGGCTCAAGTGGTAAGGCGCATACCGCACGGCGTTGCGTTGCAACGGCTCGTTGACAAGATGATAGATATCCCTCGGCGACCAGGCCAACTACTACCTCTCCACGGCGGCCAACGACCTCGGTGTGATCATGGCAACTAGCGAAGCCGGAAACGACATGCTGCCTGTTAGTTGGAAAGAGTACAAGGACCCCGAAACAGGGTTGGGCGAGCTCAGAAAAGTTGCAAAGCCAAATTGAGCATGTCCGTACCAGTGCAAAGATTTGGAAGGCGGGCTTCTGTTGCAGCCGACGTGCGCCTGGAACAAATTGCGCAAATGAAACCCGCGTAGCAAGTCCAACACAGTCGTGGGAACCGAGGCATGACGACGGCTGCTATCGTCTGCCCGCAAGCCCGGGTTCAAATAGATGTGCGAAGGGCTCTCCCGGCCATTGGCCAGTGGTAAACAAAATGTGCATTACAGATAGTCTCGGAAAAGACCACATTCAGTGTGGGAGCCCCGCTAGGTAGACGAGGGACGGGATGGTGGGCTGGCGAGGCTTGGTACAACAACCTTGCACGCAAAATACGATACCCCGGATGTACTTCATCCCTTTTCTACGGAATTTGTTTTTGGAACAGCACCCTGGATTGTGGGTTTAAGAGCGCACACTGAGAGACATTCCAAGCATGAGCCGCGAGATGTGGCCCCTTGCTTTTCTTGCAACGACGCGACGGCAAAGAAGCTGACAGCAGCCAGGCACGTCTCGCAGTGGCCGTGGCCTGCACGAAACATGAAGCGGAAGATGCGACTGTTGCGAGGCGCAGCGCCGCGAGGCACGGACGCTTCGTGTCGGCGGATGCAATTTGGCCGATGCTTTTTCTGACCTGCCATCCCAGGTCTGATAGTCGCGTTGGTGGGCCAGGGGTCCTTGTGTTGCCCTCCCTAAATTCTTGCCTTTGACGGCATTCGTCCAGCCCTTGAGGCACCCGGAATGCCCAATCACTTAACCCGCCAACCACCGCATATTGTAGCCCTTGATACGCAGCACCTACCATACCGGCCCATGCAACGGACGCATGCTTGAAAACCCTGCTGCATCTCCCTATAACCGAACGAGCAGAGGCACGGCAACAGAGCCAGGCTGCTTTTTCCCCGGAAAGACAATGTCGTCGTCGACCATGGTCGTTACCATGGCCGCGCCCCCGCTGTCCGCCGTCCCAGACCTCCACTGTCCCGGCTGCGGCCACTACGTCCCATCCCCATCGTCGCCCGCCGACGAGGCTGCCCACGCCCAGCTGCGCGCCGCCCAGGCCCGCATCGCCGACCTCGAGACGCAGGTGCGGCTGCTCAACCAGAAGGCCTCGGCCGCCGTCGACCGCTGGGCCGACTACGAGGACGAGCTAGGCAAGCTGCGCTCCCTCGTCTCCGCCCCGGACACGGCGCCCGCGCCGCCACCCAAGCAGCTGCCTTCCCCCTCCGAACCGCCGCACCACACGCCCAGCCCGACGCGCACCTCCTTCCTGCAGGCCGGCACGAACCGCCTGTCCCAGCTGCTCTCGCCGCGCAAGTCCTCCCCCGGCCTGCGCCCCGCGCCCCTCCGCAACAACAGCAGCAGCGTCTCCGTGGTGGCGCCGCCGCTGCTCTCCCCCGCGGGCAGCGTCGCCACGGCCGAGGACCTGATGGAGGCGCTGTCCCGCGAGCAGTCGCTGCGCAAGGAGGCCGAGGGCCGGCTGTCCGACACGAGCAAGGAGATCGAGGAGCTGAGCGCCGCCCTGTTCGAGCAGGCCAACCAGATGGTGGCCGACGAGCGCCGCGCACGCGCCAAGCTGGAGGAGCGGGTGGGCGAGCTGGAGAGGAGGGACGCCGAGAAGAGGAGGCGCCTGGAGCGCCTGGAGACGAGCATGGCGCGCATCGAGAGGGTGAGGACGCTGTTGCGCGAAAAGGTGGAGGTGCAGGCCATCGAGGAGGAGGAGGAGGAGGAGGAGGAGGAGGAGGAGGAGAGAGGGACGCTTGAGGATGGGGACGAGGGCGAAAAGCTGTTGCGGGATGCAGNCCAGGAGGAGGAGGAGGAGGAGGAGGAGGAGGAGGAGGAGAGAGGGACGCTTGAGGATGGGGACGAGGGCGAAAAGCTGTTGCGGGATGCAGAAGAGCACAAGCCGCCACCTGCTCCTTAAACAGCGTGGGTGAAGAAGGTCATCCGCATTTATGAATTTACGATTACAACGGTCATGATTTGTTTCTTGGGCGTTTTCACAGGTACCAACGGCAATCAGATCACAGGGGGTGATGAAAGCATGGGCTCTTGGCATGGGACAGTAAAGGGATATCCAGCTTCATGCTGCCGTTGCGGACTGAGTTTGTTTGATATCTCCTCATTCATTCTCATCATAATACTAGTCTGGCCTCAACCACAACCCATAATGCATGCAGATGATGAACCACTCCCCTTCTTTCCCCCCGCTTTGCAATGATACATTGCGCGAAACGATTACCGTGATATGTCTGTTTGCCTAGTACTCCTAAAACTCCAGCACGCATTTTTGAAAAATCATCTCCGTCGAATCCTTCAGTCGTCAATGCCGTTCCACGACTTCTCGTCGTCGGAGCGCTGGCTACCAGTCGTCGTGCGCCTGGACCTTGCTGCCTTTTGCGATTCTGTCGCTACGACCTTCTTCGACGGGGATGTCCCGGTTGGCGAGGGCGAGCGTGGTCTCTTATCCGATCGTTTGCCTAGGCCCTTTTGCGACGGGGAAGCGGGGCTCTTGGCCTTGGGCTCCCGTCGTCCGCCGGGTGGCTTCTTGGGAGACTCTGCGCCGGATTGGGGCGTGTCGGTGCCGGGCCACTGGCCGGAGGGCTCGCCGTTCCACCGCGCCAGCATGTCCGCAAGCTGCGGTCCCCAGACCGACTCCCCCTTGGCCAGGTCCTCGTACTTGAGGGTGTTGGGTCCGTCGACCGTGAAGTCGCTCTGCCGCGTCCGGCACAGCTCCGCCATGAGGGCAGCGGAGCCCAGCCTCATACCCAGATCGTGGCAGAAACTCCTGACGTAGAAGCCGGTCGTGACTGTCATCCTGATCTTGACGGCGGGCGGTCCCTCGTCGCTCCAGGGCGGCGGCGTGCTCTCGTCGACCGCTGGGATGAGGTTTGCGCCCTTGTTGGAGATGATGGGCGGGGGCAGCTGGCCGAGGGCGCCCGACATCATGGGTGTCTCCTTGGAGTGTGATCGCTTGGAGGAGGTGTTGGGCGAGTCGCGAATGAGTAGGTCCTGTCTCTCCTCGAACTTGCGCTTGAAGCTCTCGTGCTCCGCCATCGCCTGGTCCTCCTGCTGCTTCTCCTCGGGCGTGAGTTTCTTGGACGACTCCTGCTGCTTGGCAGCCCGCCAGACCTGCTCTGCCAGGTTGCGTTCGGCGGCGTCTGCTTCCTCCGTGGGCCACCTGTGGTTGTGCTTGCCAGGCTCGTACCACTCCACGAGCTCAATGTCCTTGACCTCGACCTGGCGGCCCTCAATCTCCCGCGGTATAGGTTTACCTGCGCGCGCGTACTCGTACAACGGCTTGCCGTTCATCTTGAGGGCCGAGTACAGCGGGGGGATCTGCATCTGCTTGCCCTTGAAGTTCTCCAGCTCCTTCTCCACCATCTCCCTCGTGATGTGTTCGTACGGACGCTTGCTCAATACGCGGCCGACTCGATCGTAGGTATCGGTGCCGGCGCCGAAGAGGATGACGGTTTCGTACGACTTGGTGCACTCGAGGAACTGGGAAAGGGATTTTGTTCCTTGCCCAAGGCCCAGGATGAGCACGCCGGTCGCTAGAGGGTCCAGGGTGCCGCCATGGCCGATCTTGACCTGCGAAGCCCTGCGCTGGGCTTTGCGGCGCAGGAACTCGGACTTGGACTCGCTGAGCAGGCGTTGCTTTTCGGCCTCGATAACTGGCTTGAAGAAGGCGGACGGATTAAAGGCAGTCTGGCAGTCGCGCACGACCTGCGCCGAGCTCTGGCCTTGCGGTTTATTGATGGCTAGCCGTAAGGAATTGGGTCAGCAACGCCAACGTAGAAATGGCAGACGGGCGACCCGGGGCCAATTGCATACCAAAGACGCCATCCCGGACGATGGCGGATGCCATTCTGAACGTTCTGCCCGAACGCTGCATCCGCGCGCGTCGCAAGAGCTAGAGAACGATCCTCGTCGTCCTATTAAGGAGAGCGATGAGATAAGGATGGGAGAAGGCCGGGTAGATTACAGACGAGGAGCTGGGTTCGCCAGGTCGCAGCTTCGTCTCCAATCTGATCAGCGAGGTCGGCCGAGTCAAGTTGCCTTAAGAAAATTCCATGCACCCTTTTTTCTTTTTTTTTTCTTTTTTTTTTTCCTTTGGCTATCTGAAGATTCAACTGCTATTGGAGAAAAAAGGACAATGGGGGGGTTCCAGAGTCCCACGGTGGGACTAGGCCAAGGACTAAGATAATCTTATCGCTGTTATCCTCGTCCCTACCTTCTTTCCCTCCTTACCTAGCCTAGTACTCACCTTCCTCTCGCCATTTCCTAACTATTTCGTCAGGCAAAGGAAATATGACGAGCACTGATGGCAAAGTGTAATCGACAATTCAAGCCTAGCCGCTTACTCACAAAGCTAAGCAGGATGAGCTTCAACATCAACATCAACATCAACATCCACGTGGGCTTGCCGGCCGGACATGCCTATCCAACGGAGTACACGCCGTCCACGTGAGCGGCCACGGTCACTTGGTGCCGGCTCCTGAGGCACATCTATCTTGGATCTCGAGCCTCTCCGGAGTGGCTTCATGTCGCATGGATATTCAAAACTTTGAGCGTCAGGCTGTTAGTTGTTCGCAGATTGTTGCACGCTTCATCGGCCAGCTACATCTGCTTGCATGTCCATGTTCACCGACCGACAATTCTGGTCCAGGTTTTGCTCAGTGGCTTTCTTGGCTTGAGGATGAAGCACGGCTGCGGAGCTCAGTGTCTCCGGAATTATTCAGATTCTGCATGCCCGATTATCGACAAGGCTCACAGCAGCAGACCGAGATCGCCGAGTATGTTTCGATGTTGGCGGAGGTCAGTACTGACGCTGGCTTTATAGCAAGGGCAACCGTGTAAGCCGAAACGGAGCATGGAGCCTTGTTGTGGAGGCAGAATGGCCTGCCGAGGTGATCACAGATTTGCAATCATGGTTCTGCAATCTGATTTGCACGCATGCCGCATCGTCTATCGCAGGACGGAGCGACATCATCTGTTTCAGGACCGAGGCTGGGCCGTCCCGAGGCCGAGATCTCCTCGTTGCCCTAACATTTAGCCTACTGCCTCAAACAAGCGCAATGCATTCTGGCACTGCCGCTCTTCCGTCCCGCTCATTTATCTCATATTTTCCCATGACGGCATTTCATCTCCAAGCCAATTGTGGGGTTCATGCAGGATATCCGTGACCTGCTTCTCCGTCCGCCCCCCACGATTTAGTCCGTGAGAGACGTCCGTCAAACTCCACCAGGATAGGCTAAGCCTTGCCGCAAGCTCGGTTTTGCCTTGATTGGAGTGGAGGAGTATTGACACATCGGCCCTATGGAGCTATTTTACACCGACCATCATTACGACCCTTTGTGCGCGGCCACAGCAGACATCCTCGGCTTCGAGTTCTCAGAAGAGCAGTCTCAGATGTTGATCTTACGGGCGTTGTCTCCGCCTCCTGCTTCCTTATAGGAGCGGGTTCGAAGACTCTATGAGGAGTCCCGGCATTCCCCTCCTTTGAGCTCTGATTCGGCATTTGATGTCCTGTTTCTAGACCGTCGACTACCTACATCCAATTCCTATAGGGTCGTTTCAAGGAGTGTAGACTACGAACAGGACCCAGTTACATTAGTCTTGGTACATTCATCAAAGATGTCAAGTCAATTAATGGAAAATTATCTCCCGTGATGCGAGCAGTGACTCGTCACGTTGATGAACCAGAAATTAAATCACGAGCTGCTATAGCCGCGCGAACCCAAAATCTCAAGATAATTTGCGTCGAGTGGATAAGATCTATGCACAATGGATGTGTGTCTACATAAACCCTCTGGTCCTCGGGAAACTCCTTGCGTCCAGCTGCTGTAGCAACTGTCTTCACAACTGTTTATTACTGCTCAGAACCTTAACTCCTTCATCATGAGACTACTCGAAACAGCTACCGTGCTGCTTGCTACGGCGGGAGCCGCCGTGGCACAGTGTGCTCTGCCCTCGACGTACCGATGGACCTCGACTGGCCCTCTAGCGCAACCAAGAAACGGCTGGGTCTCTCTTAAGGACTTCACTCACGTCACATACAACGGTCAGAACCTCGTATACGCGACCAACCATGACGCGGGCACCTCCTGGGGCTCCATGACCTTCGGTCTCTTCTCCGACTGGTCTCAGATGAACTCGGTCAGCCAAACCGGCATGAGCCAGGCGGCTGTTGCACCTTCGCTCTTCTACTTCCGCCCCAGGGGCATTTGGGTGCTCGCCTACCAATGGGGAGGCTCTGCCTTCAACTACAAGACGTCCAACGACCCCACCAACGCGAATGGGTGGTCGGCGGCGCAGCCTCTCTTCACGGGAACCATCTCCGACTCCGCCACCGGCCCCATCGACCAAGCCCTGATCGGTGACGCCAACAACATGTACTTGTTCTTTGCTGGTGACAATGGTCGCATCTACAGAGCCAGCATGCCCATCGGAAACTTCCCCGGTAACTTCGGCAGCGCGTCCACCGTGGTGCTGTCCGACACCACCAACAACCTGTTTGAGGCCGTCCAGGTGTACACCGTCCAGGGTCAAAACCGATATCTTATGATTGTCGAGGCCATCGGTGCTAACGGCCGTTACTTCCGTTCCTTCACGGCTACCAGCCTGAGCGGTTCGTGGACTCCCAACGCCGCCACCGAGTCGAACCCCTTCGCCGGCCGTATCAACGCTGGTGCCACCTCGTGGACCAACGATATCAGCCACGGCGAACTGATCCGCTCCAACCCCGACCAGACCATGACCGTCGATGCGTGCAACTTGCAGCTGCTGTACCAGGGTCGCTCGCCCAGCTCTGGCGGAGACTACGGCCTGCTGCCTTACCGACCTGGTCTGTTGACCCTGCAGTGATGATTGCGCGTGGTAGAAAACCAAAGATGACAAGTGATACTGTGGTTTGGGACGCAGCAGGCAAGGATATAAGCGTTATGGCGTCTTATAGCAGTTACCAAGGTTGAGGTCCGGGACTCGCAGGCTTTCATGTGCTCATGCCAGAACCGTGTAAAAACTAGTAGTCATGTCAGCAGCAACTATATTGCATGTCTCAATCTTATTCCATGCTGTGACGTCGCGGGCATTGTCGTGAGTCTATTCTCTGTTCCTTGGTATATATCTATGACAGCTGCATGCTGTTGTCCTCTCGTGGAATCTTGAGAGAGACGCCAATGCATTGGTAAAGAACACCACGAGCAACCTACGGACTCGCGGCAGATGCGGAGTACGTCCATCATGGCAGCATATACCAACAAAATCAGAGACGGATCTAGTATTGTAGGTTAAATAATCTTTCTTTCCACCAAAAGAGAAGGTGCATACTCAAAATTGGGCTCATTGTGGTTCGCATGGGTTTCGCAACCAGAGGGTGGCCGCATATCATAGGATGAAACCATGCGGATGACGTTTACACAGTGATTGCTCGAGATGTTGTATATATATTTTAATAAAACCCCGATCTACAACCAATCAGGAGCATATCCGCCATGGCGCAATTGGTTAGCGCGTCGTAAGTTGCCCTTAATACCAGACGCAACAGACACATAATGTCTAATAACTTGTTCACAGTGACTGTTAATCAGGAGGCTGTAAGTTCGAGTCTTACTGGCGGAGAATTGTTTTTTTTGGACTCTTCTGAGTCATAGAAGACCTTTTTGTTTTTTCTCATATAGCCTTCTCCTTTAAGATAAAATAATACTGTCATGAGACAGAGATACAGCGACCCTACAGCGATCCTCCAGCGGGGTCATAGCAGGTCAGGTGATCCCTGAACTGGTATAAAAGTGTATTTTAAGTAGTAAAGTTGGAGGAGTAGAGATTAATTCCTATATCATTAGACCCCTACCTTTAGTTACTTCTAACCCATGTCTCTACGATGTATTAACTGCTAACTAGGGGCTATTATATCAATCACTTACCCTATTACCTCCTCTATACACGCATCGTGGTCTTATAAATACCTATTATATAGCGACCTATAAGTAATAACTTCTTTTATAATAGTTTTCTAGGATTTATTAATAGTATTATTATAAGGCCACGATGTGTATATAGAGGAGGTGATAGGGTAAGTGATTGATGTGATAGCCCCTGGTTAGCAGTTAATACATTGTAGAGACATGGGTTAATAGTAGCTAAGGGTAGGGGTCTGATGATATAGGAATTAATCTCTGCTCCTCTAACTTTATTACTTAAAATGCACTTTTATACTAATCTAGGGGTTACCTAACCTATTATAACCCCACTAGAGGACTACTATAGGGTTATTATATCTTTATCTTATAATAGTTCTAAATTATATAGATAAATCCCTTTTCTTAAATATTTTCTTTATTTATAATATTACTCTTTTATTTNGGGTTATTATATCTTTATCTTATAATAGTTCTAAATTATATAGATAAATCCCTTTTCTTAAATATTTTCTTTATTTATAATATTACTCTTTTATTTATATAAACATTATAATATATTATCTTAATATTAAAGTGAAGTTTACGGCCTATTCTAGCGCACTAGGGCAGAAAATATAGGCGAGACTTTATAGCTAAATAAAACATGCATTAGATGCTAATGCTTTGTGGTACACTGTGAGCTACATTGACGAGACGAATATATATTTCAATTGCAGTCCGTGCTCTCAACCAGCAGCAATACCTGGATCGGTACCAGTTCCGCCATGGCGCAATTGGTTAGCGCGTCGTAAGTAATATTCAGTCTAAACTGGAATCATGGATTCTAACATCTCCTCTAGTGACTGTTAATCAGGAGGCTGTAAGTTCGAGTCTTACTGGCGGAGAATCATCATTTTTGCACTTTTGCACGAATGTCATTATGCAGTCAGGCTTTCCGATCGTTTTGGGCGGATGCTGTTGCATGTTGCACGGATCTTTTGATCAAGGATGCCAGTGATTGTGTGGTTTAGGCAAGGTCCTGCTGTTCCTTTAGTGATGCTATTATCGATAAGAAGGTAATCCGGGGTAGTGCTGCTGCGCGTGCCCCTCGACGAATGCACCTGCTTCACTGCTACTGCGAACAGATTGCTTTCAAGCTTGTTCCCTTAACACGGCACGAACCTCTTGCTCCTCTGCGACATGAGAACGGCCTGCGCTCCCCTTGACTGGTCAGCTGTATATTTACACCGACCTTCCCATTGGCGTATCTCTCGTCTTCAACTACCCCATCGCCTGCTACGTTCCTCCGTCGATCGCGAAGCACACTCCAATCCAGGCCCTCCTCCATTTCAACCCTTGCATGGTTGACACACAACATCTGGCGCAACCCGTTCCTCACGATGCCCAGGCGAAAGCGTAGAACTTCAACCTCGAGCGTCGAGACGGTCGACGAGAATCAGATCCGGTGGCTCAAGGAGAGATCGGTGGTCAAGACCGCTTCCAGCGCCATCTCCACAGATGAATGGCCAATTTTCGAACTCAGGGACGCTGTCGTCCTAAACAAGGATGGCCGTACACTCGAGAATGCACTCGAGGTTGGCACTAGAGGTCCATACATTGTGCGTGGGCATCTCATCATCGACGACCGCTCTCAGGAAACCAATTGTAAGTTCCGGTTGCTCAGTCCTACATGCCCTTGTTAACCCGTCAATGGATAGTGATTAGGAGAGTTCGTTCGTCTACACCGATAGAGATCGACGCCTGCGTTTCCTATGCCATCGGCGAGTCCGGCGATGATCACCCGCGTCCTCTCATCTGGGTCTCGGGCCGCGGTGGCTGGTATGAAATTGAACCTGCACCCGAGTACTGCCAAATATACAACAAAATGTGCGAGGCGACTACCATGTACTATATCATGATTGACATATACAATTCTGGAGGTCGAAGAAAGACGGCCAAGAAATCCAAAAAGGCCGATTGGATGGAGGAACTGGCACCCATTCTACACCAGGTAAGTCCCCTGTTCCATCTACTCTATATCGGATTCTCAAGACTGGAACGCTGACTTGGCCCAGTATGCCACTCGCGTCGGGGATGGTGCAACCCTAGAAGAGGCCAAGCAGAGATGCATAGACCACGCGCCCTTCTTTCTCTTCCAATTTGTACAGGAAAGCCCTGACCTCATTGATTGGAAATCTACTGGACTTTATAAGTGGCTGACTTCCGAGCATGATGTAAGTTAGGTCACGCCAACCTTAATCGCATTTGAAGCTAAAACGCTGCAGGACATCTTCAAGAAGGCTCAGAATCCACCCAAAGTCGACGTCTCTCCGTCGTCGTCGAATACGACTCCAAGCAACCCTGGTGACAGCACGTCTCCTAGAAGCCAAAGAAGCACGTCTAGGGACTGTGACGACATCCAGAGTAATACAAGACATAGGAGGGCAAAGCCAGTACGAACGATGGGCCCATCCAGAATTAGTCAGGAGATTCTTCAACCTGCCATGCCTTCACCCGCTACACCTCGTCCCATCACACCCCAACCAGTCAACCTCTCACCTGGGGAAGAGGAGAATAGTGCTTTTGAGAGCGTCTTCAATGCTATTGAGGCAGCCTACGAGACACGCAAATCGGCCAAGAGTGGTCTAACATGTTCAAGCGCGCTCAACTATCTCTACTTTGCCTACAAGTTCCCAAACTTTCGAAATGGCACCACAGCTTGCCACAAGATACCGGTTGAGGAAGTTCTGAGGTATAATGCCAAAGCTCTTGTAGGTCGATTAGACCCCCTGAAATACCACAACCACGAATTCTACGAATGGTTGCAGAAGGAGGCTACAGAACCTACACAAACACCCTTCGTTGCTATGAAGCCCGCAGACTTTCCATTCCACTTCATTCCTCGAGGATCTCGACCTCCACCGAAGTCAAAACCCGGCCTGGAACCGCAGCAGTCGGCCGACAATTCTCCACGTCCCTTGGTTAAGGATGGGTCCAGGAATCCCACTATAGGCAAGCGGGTACCTGGGCGAGGACCAGGTGTGAAATCGAGCCTCCGTCTAGGGAGTACGAAGAAGCGTCCTTATGCTGCGATCGAAAGTGATGATCAGGAGGAGGAGTCGGATGTAAAGAGGTCGCATTTCTTTACGGACGACGAGACTGTCCAATTTGCCGCTGAGTCGAGCTTGGAGGACAATGCGTATACAAAAGAAGATGAAATTTCAGATGGCGAAATAACCAAAATTCTAATCAAAGCAGAAAAATTGCCATCGACAATCCCTCGAGGTCCAGATGGTACGTGGACATGCGAACAGGGCGACTGTGACTACATCGTCCGCGGCGGAGACGAGGCGGCATGCCAGGCACGGATCCGGGATCACTTTCGAGAGCATGAACAAACGAGGCGAGTTCATCTGGCCATGTCCGAAAGCCGTGGTCTCTTGCCTATCAAGTATGTTTATTTCCCTCCAGTTCTTCTTCTCGTCCAGTTGGACGACGACCCAGTCATCCATGTTCCTTCTGCGCCTATCGCTGCAAATCCCGACCAACATGAAGAGCCTAAGTCTCCCGTTGCGGAGCTCGAAGTTCCTGAGCAGGCGGTTCCCTGTAGAGCGGTGGTGGATGACTTTCGACGCGCGCTGGCTCCGTTCCGCAGACGGCCTCAACCGGTGGCGGATAGTATTGGTAGACTAACGCTCTCACAGCCACCTACTCGACAAGATCAAGAACATCAAGGAGCAGACCCAACAAGGCGTGCCGCTGCCCCAGCATATTAAGCGGAAAGTATTGGTCTGACAGGACGGTTACGAGAATCACGTCGGTCGACTCCTCACTACGATACCCTTCCCTACTACACTCATGCGGCGTTGGCTCGGACTGGGCGTTGGGGACAGAGGCTTTGCTAACTTGCATTTGAGTTTGAGACCATATGGGTGAATGCATAGGTTGTGATAATGCTTATATGCTGTGACGGCTATCTTGCTACAAATGCTTATTTGCTGGGCAGTAGATGTGATCTGCCATACATACTGTGCTTGGTCCGTGTCTTGATCCCCATCTCGTTGTTCCATGTTCGTGTCGAATGATTACTTGTCAAGCAATTTGTAGAAACAAAAGGCAGCTGTGCATTTGTCAACTATGTGAGCGAGAATTGCATTATCCCTCACGGGCCTGAAAAACACATTTCCATACCCCTTTTCAGCTTTCAGATTCCCGCCCTGGGTTTGAAAATGGCCCTTTTGCTACTCGTACACAATGGCAAGGCAAGAGGTCAAACCGCCCACATTTATCCCGCGGTGACTTGCTCGCAGGCAGCCGACGAGTCCGTGTCAAGGTCGGGCCAAAACATCTCACCTGTTTTCGCACCAGCGAGGTGCATGCGTGCCACCTCACTGTTCCGCTCCGTTGCCGTTGGACACCTCCATCTTGTCCTTGGTGGCGTCGAGCACAAACGCCTCCTCGATGGCAGCCTGGCGCTGGAAGACGCGGAGCCAACGCTGCCCCCACCTGCGAATCATGGCCTCTCGTTCCGAGGAGCCGTCGCCCTGCTCCATGAGTTCGTCCTTGCTCCCGCCGGCCCAGCTTGCGAGGGCGTCGTTGGTGGCGCGGAAGAGATCCCGCATGGCCTTGACCTCTTTGTCGCGCGTCTCGGCGTCGGCGTCGGCGGACAGCAGTAGCTGGCGCACTCTGCCCGTCACTTTGGCGATCGTGTTGGCGACGAGCTCGAACACGTGCGGCTGACCCAAGGAGTCGCCGCCATTGGTGCCGCTGGCCGCGGTGTTGCCGGCGAGGGCCCAGTCAATGACCGAGATGGGAGTCAGGATGGAGTAGTTGAGCAGCTTCTCGGTGATGGATAAGGCGACGCCCGGGTGCGCATGCCAGTATGCCATTACGGCCGAGATGATCTGCGTGCGTGCTGCTTCGGACGTCGAACCGACATCGAGGAGTCTGCCTTTGGTGCGGTCTATGCAGGCCAACACATGACTAAGAGATTTCGAGCCGACCCAGCAAACAGCTGTCATGAATACGTCTGTGCTCGCCACGTACGGATCCAACGCCCGCTGCGTAGCCTCGGCGTGGATGCGGTCAATGATAGGTTGGAACTCCTCGTCTGGAGCTTTCTTTCGCAGCAAGGCGCCAATCTCCTGACCTTCGGTCGCGAACGGAGTATCTAATTGATGGGTCAGTACAGGTGTTCGTTGAGCACGTGAACATGGTGCTTACTGGGGTCGTTGAATTTGAAATCCGGCACGTCCTTCTCCTTTTCCGGGCCAATGAGTGGCTGATATGGCTCCGGCAGGGTCTTCTGTATTCGCTGCGCGAAGCTCAGGCGGACCTCCTTGTCCAGAGCACCTTTGAGGAACCACTTGAAAGGGTGAAGATCAGGTAGCCCGGCATCGTCCGACCACTCGGCCCATTTCCATGTGAAGCCGAAGTTACTTAGATGATGCGAAAACCAGTCCACAAAGCGGTAGCTGAGTCCTAGATCCATTCGGGGACTGTTGCGGTAGAGATATCTAATGGCTCTTCCGAGGCTAGGTGCTATAGCTGCCGGGGCGAGCTTACAGACCTCCGTGAGAACTGAGTGATAGTACACGAGTTTGCACTCAGGAGTGGGTAGTTGCATGAGCTGGGAGAAGACAGTATCCACGGCCACATCCTCGGGCTTCCACGTCGATCGGTTAGAGGGGTAGTTGCGGAGCTCATCGAAGGGTGTCGCGCGCTTCACAAAAGTCCCGTCCGCAAAATAACTGTCGAGGTCCATCAAATAGCGGGCAGTGACGTTGCGGTTGAAGTTGAGAATATTGATGGTGTCAACGAGGCCGTCCCTGATCAGGGAAGCTGCGATACTGGTCGGCGGAGGCACAGACTCCACCTCCTGCCCAGCGTAGACTGAAAAATAAATTTCTGGGAACAGTGGCCGTGGTCCGGCTATGATTGTAGTTGGGATGGAGATGGCAGGTAACGCATGCTTTGTGGCATTGGACAGCTTGTCCTGGGCTTCGATGTCTTCCAGGGGCAATTGCCACGGACGAGGGATGCACGCAAGCTCCCACTCCTTGGAAGCTTCGGCCTGAAGCTGTTTCTGCAGCAGCATACACAGACTGAGGGTCGCTGCGGGACTCTCGTCCTTCCCCTCGGGATGATATGGGTCCACGAGTGCCTGTAACGCATGGGGTTCGGATGCGATGATGTCCGTCTTGTCCATGAGGTCGGCCGCCTTTTGTTGGAATTTTCCTGGGGCTGCTGCCATTATGTAAGGAATTGTCAGGAGGATGATCTTGACAATCTCGGTGCCAATGGTCTGTTCAACGTTAGCCAGCGTGTTCCGGGTACTGCACTACTGCTACGGAATCTCACATCCTCGGAGCTTGCTGTCTGCAGGTCGGCCGCGCGGCTGAACAGCTCCTCCAACAGCGGAAAGAGTCCGTCACCTTCCAGGCTCGACTGCAGACAGGCCAGAAATTTAAGATAGAGCTTAACCTCCCTCCACTCCCCCTTGGCGATGCTGGCCTCGGTGGCCTGGGCGACTGGTGCCAGCACGGCGTCCACGACTTCGGGCTTTAGCGAGTTTGCGATGAGCACCACGGCCGCGACGAAGGGTGTCTTGAGGGGTTGCTCGACAACTAGTTGTGCCACGAGATTGACGAAGATGCCGCGGATGTGCTCGTCGTCGTAGTTGTCGGCGACCATGTGCGCGATGGCCTGTACTTCCTCGGCCCATTGTCGCAGGGGAGAGTCGGCGATGCCTAGGAGTTGACGTCGAAGTCGTACGGGTACAGGGGCAGCGTCGGTACGTCGTCGCTGATGCCGGCGGTCGTTGTGATGCTCATCGTCATCTAGAGATAATCAGTCCATGTGGCCATCGCGAGTGCTCTCCGCTCGACACGAATGGAACAATGCGGTCAACTCGTCACCAAGTCCCAGCGCCAGGATCTAGCACGAACCTCTGTACCGTCGCTTGCGGTTGTGATAGCCTCCAGAGCGGCCACGATCGTAGTCAGCCATCTCAAGATTTTCTTATGACCAGTGGTCAGTCGAGTTATGTATAAACTGTAATCCGGAAGGAGTAGTCGGTCGATCAATTGCACGTTGCAGATGGAGCTCGAGCTCTGCTCAGGTAAAGTATGCAGCTCAGTCGCGACAAGTTTCGCGCTAGCCCCGGTCCAACTTCAGGTCAGGGTGAGAGAGCCTTGCAGGCCCGCACGGTACGTACCTTTTTGCTCACCCGGCGATTTCCTTTTTCCGACTTCCTGTCTCGTCATTACAGCTGACGTACTTGGGTAGGGTAGGTAGGTGCCCCACCCACAAGCACACCGGCTACCCTATAGCTGGTCAGCTATGTCAATGAAATGGCTGCAAATGGTTTATACGACTATGGCGATGTTACATCTGGAGAATAATCTTTCTTGCACATGTCACTGGTTTATACCAAGGCTTAGTGCTCAGTTGAGAGGTGAACCATCGTCCCCCTTCCACCCAGCCAGGCAACAAAACCGTCAATGTCAAAAGTATAACACTCCAAGTATGCTGCGCACCCCACCTCCAACCACCTGAGCACTCACCCTTGTTGGAATCAAGTCACCACCATTAACAATGGTCATCGAAACCATGCATTCACTCACAAAGTCCATCAATATCACCCCTGTTCCCAATGGGCAGTCCTGACCCGGGGTACCACACCATAAACAGACCCCATTGCGTCGGGCAATCCATGTCTCGTTCAACGGCATACTTACTACTCATCATCTGACGTATTCGATACCTGGACGTTGTCACCTTCAACCTGTATGCACCAACTCAATATCGGTCGTTAGAACTCAAGATAAGTCGACCTTCCTGCACGCGCGTTGCCACAGCTACATTTAAAAAGCGAGCGCCACACCCCTCAGGCCGCCTCGACGCCCAGTCTCACAACTCCTCTTCAAGACCCAACATCAGCCAGCAAAGCAAATAATAAAACAATGTTCAATACCGCCACAAGCTCTGCCCAGGGTAACAGTCCTTGATAAGATGAAAATCCAGGCCACAAAAGAGGGGTTGCGACAGTGAGGATGTGAAGCAGGAATCTTTTCCATCATGCATCAAAACGTGGTCTAAAAACGTAATTCCCTTCATATGCATCAATGTAGCCTCCCAATTGTATGGTGACCTACCGAAAGGCGCGCCAAAGAGCGAAGTCGTTTGGGGCATGCAATATGCCCCGTGTGTTTTTTCCCCTCTCCCCCTTTCGAGGTCCAATCCAACGCTCCCTTTATCTTCCCGTGCCCTGTAGCAAATTGTTTGCTGCAACAGCCTCTCAATGATGAGATCAAGGGTCATTTTCCCGTCCTTTTCCTTATTCCTTTAGTTCCGTGGCTCCAACGAAACCAAATATGACCACTCTTAAACCGATCCTGATCGCGGCAACGAGCCATTTGTAGCTCGAGTCAAGGACGGGGAGCGGAGGATCTTCCACTGCCGCAGCGAAAATGCGCTGACAGCCCGCAAAATCGCGAGATATCGCATGATCAAAACTGTCGAATGCCGAATTTGGTTGCAAGAACCGTGGCTCTCAATCGAGTTTGGCCATCATCTCCTGCTTTGTCAACGGGGTAAAGTCCTCGATATCAAGTCCCCGAGACGCTAGAACAGGTCGCATATGCGCTGGTACTAGCTGCTGGTTCAGAGACGGAGCAATCGATAATTCTCCATTTCATGTTAGCCGGCACACTAAAGAACGCAGATGGTCGAGACGGGGGAAAAAGAAACTTACCATGCTTCGAGAAATCAAACAGATCAGGTAAGTCTCGGAGCTGTCCCGAGCCGTGCCTGGAGTCAGGGAGCTTGGTGCTAGGGTCACGCAGCTCATCGAAGAACGGATGAACCATGGCGTCAATGGCAGACTGTCTCTCTGTTGGAGTGTACTCGAGCAAGCGGGCGATCAAATCGATAGCATTGGCATCCGCCTTGCGGAAGACCTTATTGAAAGGATGAGGCTTGATCTGCGGGAATTTGTGCTCCATATAATTGGGGTTCATCGTCCGGATTTGTTCACGCGTCGGTGTTCCCAGTACTTTGATGATCTCAACCAACTGGTCAATGCCAGACTCACCGGGGAACAGTGGTTGACCGAGCATGAGCTCCGCCATGACACAGCCGGTGGACCATACATCTGCAACAAGGTCAGTTCGTACTTGGACTGTATTTTTCGCCATGGCATCCATACCGATCTTGGTGGTGTAGTTGGTTGCACCAAAAATGAGCTCGGGCGCACGGTAATATCGAGAGCAGATATATGACACGTTGGGTTCGTTTTCGACCAGGATTTTCGCGCTACCGAAATCACACAGCTTGAGAATGCCGCTGTTCGGGTCGAGAAGGAGGTTCTGAGGCTTGATGTCGCGATGGCAAATGCCTTGAGAGTGGATATAGGCTAGTGCTCGGAAGAGCTGGTAGATGTACAGCTTGACTTCTAGGATAGGCATGGTAGTCTTGAGCTTGTTGAAGAATCGTGAAGCTCGGTAAACCGTTTCCGGGACGAACTCCTGAACCAGGTTGAGGTAAACCTCATCCTTCTGCGAATGGCATCGTTAGCAGTATTGCGTGTCGTTGCGACGAGACCATGCACTCACGCGCTCCCCGTTGGAGTAGTAGAACGCCTTGAGCTGCACGATATTCGGATGTCTGACGATCCGCATGATCTGTAGCTCTCGGTTCTGTGCGTATAGGATCAGTATGGCTCCTGGAAATTCGCGCAGTAAATTTACCTTGAACCTCTTGTCTTGAAGAACACGCTTGATGGCCGCGTCTTCGCCTGAGGGCGAGAGCTTGGTTTGGAATACCACGCCAAATGAGCCATTTCCGACAATTTTGCATTGCGTGTATTGCAAGTCTTTGGTCTCGCCGGTGATACCGTCTTGGACCTTCTCCCTGATCACCTCTACAATTGAATATTAGTCACTGCTCGCACAACAATCGCATGAACCGTAATTATCATCGCTGCACGTACCTCCCATTCTCAGGCTGTTGAAGGCGTTGGGCCGGTGCGACGACATGATTGGCAATGTTCAACTCAGCTCACGATGTGCGGGGCTATCGATAGAGGAAGCAAAGGTCGTGGGGCGAAATATGAGGGGGGAAATGACCGAGAGAATGAGGGCGGGCCGTGGTGGGCAACTGGGTATCCCTTCTCAAGAGGAGTGTGCTAGGTGGACTTCACTTGCTTCTTCTGAGCCACTATGGCCGTGAAGATTTCTGAGGCGGGTTTGTGAGGGCTAACAGTCGAAGGAATTCGAGGCAAGACCGGCGCTGTTCCAAATCTGTATCTTGAGTATTCCGCTCGCGACGCTCTAGTGTGAATGATCGCCTATGACGGTACTACAATTAGCAACGTGGAGAAAAAAAGCAAGAGAAATTGGGCGCGATGAGAACCATGAAATATTTGAGAGGGACGACAAGAAGGAGGGAGAGTTGGCAGATGCGAACGCAGAAACGCTGTGAGCTGCAGGCACGAGCAAGGGAGGCTGCGTACGTGAATATGGCGTCTGGAGTGGCACGGGACCAAGGCGAGAGAAAGGATGCGGGGCTTTGTGAAGCTGGGGTGACGGAGGTGGGAGGAGGGGAAGGCGNTCTTGAACCTAGTGAGGGAAAAATGTTGTACTGTAGGTGCCCATTCAAGGCAAGGCTCGGAATATAGGGTAGTGCACGTATCGTTAAGGAGTGAAGGGAACATACAACTGCAGGCAGGGAACAGCCGCTGCGTCGATGGAAAAGGTGAATGTGTGGATAGGAACAGGAAGATGAACGAATGATGAATGACGAGGGGTGGCAATGCAGGTTGCACCGAGTGTGGGCCTATCAGGTACAGCACTACTGAACTTGTAGCCGATTGAGATGCGCTTGAGATGCATGCAGTAGCCAGATAGAAGTCCAGGGTCTTGGTCAGCCCGTTTGGCCTTTTCCGAGTGCTTCAAGCCTCTTGGCCGCAATTCCTTCCCTTGGTCTTGGAACAGCGGCAGCGGGCTATTTGCCAGCGCCAGCCCAAGCTCCAGTGTGGTCGCGAAGACCTTGTGGATGCAGTGGGCACAAAAGCTGGTGAAAGGCGGGTCCAGAGGGCGGGGTGCTTCATGTAGCGCGCTCGTGACGGACAACAAAATGCTGCCAGTGGAGGAGGCCAGGAATAGGTGGAGGCTCGCTCCTACCGCTGTCCTCCCTTGCTGTGCAAACAAGACACCGGGATGGGAAAAGGATCAAAGAAGAAATACGAAGAGCGTACGGATTGTACCGGTAAAAGAAAAAGGCTGACACTCACAATATGTGATGATCAAAACGGGGAAAGGGTCGAGAGAGAGCCTGGACGGCTGCTGCTGCAGGGTTGTAGAAGTTGCTGTTGCCGTTCGAAAGGATTCTGATTGTGTGCTCTTCCTTGGAATTGTTGCAGCGAAAACCCGCTGCAGAAGTTAACAGAGAGGCTCCGCCCGAGGACAATCGGAGTCGAGTGCGGATTTGGGTTGCTGGACGGCAGCACGAGCACCAGGTTCCCGCTGTCGATCAACTGATAGGCGTACGATGACACTCGATGCGGAGGGCAAGGTGATGACCTGCGAAACCAAGCTGGGCGGATGCAGAACTGGACCCTCGGGGATGATGTCTGGCGGTACGCTTGTGACGATGGACAATCCGCTCGGACAAGCTGCCGTTGGAGTACGGGTAGGTTGGTAATTGAGCTCTCACAGGAGGAGTCGGGGAATGCGGGGCACTTGTCGCTCGGGGTTGATCGCTCTCGTCGTACTATTTCAGCTGCGGTATCTGCACTGGTTAGATGCCGAGAAAAAGATGATGGGAAGGACGAGATAATGCAGACGGCAAGAGATTTGAACGGGGAATACAGTCCTGGCAACTGCTGGGTATTTAAAGGATGGAGTGTTGGGAAGCTTGAACGTTGGTGGAGGGGGAGGGGAAAAGCTTCGATAAAAAAAGGTTGGCACAAGGCAAGGCTAAGTTTATTGCCTGAGCGACATGAGAGGCGACCACGCACACTAACACTGACAGGCTGACGATGGGTCGGATTGGGTGTGTCTCACCCTGTATTCGAACTTCTTTCTGTAATTGTCTCGCCGTGACTCGTCTTCCAGGTTTTGTTCGCGTCCTTTCTAAAGCCTCTTCTCTCCTTTTCGTTTCTTTTTCTTGCTTCTGTGCTTCTTCCTCCGCGTCGCCGCTGTAGGACTTTGCTCGTCTCGGTCAGGCTCTTAAACTCGCACCCGCACGTCAGCCCACGGAGCTGAGAGGTATCGAGGTGAAGGTCGAGAATAAAGGAAAGTTGGGGAACGTTGGGAACGAGTTGGCCGAAAAGCTTGGGGACGGAGGGAAATGGGGAGGGATTAACGGGGCGAAGGAGGGTTAAGGACGAGGGGAAACGTGACGGTATGTATGTAATAAGGCAGCGTGCGGAACAAGGGCGAGCACAAGAGATGTCCCAGCTGACAGCCTCTGGTCGTGATTGGGAGGAAGCGACAGAGAGCTTCCGTCTTGCAACCAGCGCCAGCCAGGAGCCAACCTAGGCTAGGCTGCTGTACCTTACCTGACCTGACCTGGCCTGACCTTGGGACCCGCAGCGTTGGGCTTGCTTGGCTTGCTCATGTGCTCATTTCCAGACGAGAACCTGGCGCTAAGACTCGGCAAGCAAAAGTCAAAACCCTTGCCCCGAGTCGCCCTAACGCAGTATACCTCCTTAGTAGCCCGTTTTGGCCATGTCACTGGTTCGTTCCCGCATGCTGCCACCCACCCACCGCTCAAAATACCATCATGCTGGAGGCTTCCATCTAACGTTACCTGACTGGACGCTCTTGAAACGGCCAACGGCGTGGTAAGCACGGCGCTGCTATACACGGGATAACTTGCGACTTTGAATTCGCACGATTCGACGTGTCGGCCTCTGCAACACCTGTCATGAGGACAAGCACTTTCCATACCACACTTTGTGAGGGTACTTTCGATATAGCACAGGATAGGGTCTTTCCCTGTTTGTAGGAGGAAACAAGCAACTCGCGACGCCAGTTGCCATTTTGTTTCCCAAAAACTCTTTCATTGACGGTAGAATGAGATTCATGACTGGTACTTGCTCAAGGTACTTAAGCACCTTACTATAGTAACCTGGACACCTGCAATATTCTTTTGTCGCCATGCTAATTGCCGCCATACAAAGTCAACCTCGAGATAGACCACGGATCGGCATGACAGATCGGGTTTGCCTTGCTCCAAGATGTACAGGCAACAACCAAATGCCTCGCCTCCTTGATATAATCACTGACGTGCCTTGAATGGCCTAAGATGCCTGCGGTGATCTTGTTCCAGGTCCGACAAGGTGCCCAAATGGCGCCACAATACCACCACATTGATGTGTTCCCAGCCGAGATGGATCGACGGGACCCGTGCTTATTCTTCCATCTCATGGAGCCCGTTGTGTGCACTGTTCGCTCTATTCCCGCCTCCTTTCGATCCCTCTTCTTTACGTTTGTACCTACTGTACGCGAGCCTGTACCTAAGGCACTTACCTTGTACTCACGTACCTTTCCAGCTCTACACTATATGTATTTGACTGAACATGTAAACATGGTTATCGAGCCGCAGCTTCAACCGTCGTTGGCTTGCGGGACTACATGACGTTCTTGCTACCTCGAATCTTCCACGACAATTGTGGCTGTGGTCCTAGCTCCAGATCACAAATGGCGTTGAAAGTCTCGCCTTGACCAGCTTCAATACATCATCGCCTCGCAGGGGCATACCCATGTTCGCCGACGGATACCCTTGGCATCCCTCGAGACTAAAGTAGAGCCGGCCGGGATGCACGGGCAGGGGGGGTGTTTGGTGCTCTGTTCGGAGACCAAGCAGCGGCTACGGGACACAAAACAGCACGCCAACGAATTTGAGCCGTGGTAGCAAAGCATTCGGAGCCGCTCCCACCCATTGACTCGCCACGAAGCTTCACTCCCGAGCTTGAACAAGACACATAGGCAAGGTTCACGAGAAGGGACTAACCCTCGACACGGAACTTGCGATCGGCCTCTGTGCAGGCCCTAAGCCTACCTTCGACTTCTCCTTACTTACCTTGCGTTTGCTGCAGCTTTCTAGTCTACTACACCTTTGATCCTAGCAAATCCACCTGCAAGTGCGGGACCAGAACGACGGGTGGGGTCGGCTTCTGGCTTCGTGAATGGGTTTCCGCACCGATGGAGCGGTACAGCGGCCCAGTGCAAGACAGTTCGCTAAGGCCTCGTGCTCTAGATCTACTACAGCGTATCTTCCATTCTCAAGATGCGTCCTGGCCCGGCCAATTAGGGTGTTCCCCGTCGTCGTGCAGGCAAAAGGTGGATGGAATGAGCATCACCAGACTTGACATGCTTGCTCTCTCCCACAGTGGACCAGGGGCTTGGACGACCTCAATGGGCAAGGATGGAGACACAACGCGCAACTGAGGACCTATCTGATCTGTCGCATTGGTCGGCGATGCCAATTAAGTAATTGGCAAGCTCAGATTGGTTGACATGTGAGCTATATGATCTGACCGGCAAAGGCACATGACACTTTGCTGGGGGAGCTGTGACTTTGTCGCTGAAACGTGGACTGCATCTGCATCTGATGCCACAACCACCGTCGCCCTTCTTACACCCGTCCTGGGCTCGGTCTCGTGCCGTCAGAACTTTGATGAGATGCATTTTCCCAACCCTCTCTCGGCTCTCCTTTTCAGCGAAGGCGCTCTTGAGGAGGTGGTGGAGGGAATTAATGGATTGGCGGACAGAGGGAGTCTCTTAGCACAGTGATTCAATGGGGAACCAGCGTGGGCACCGAGCTTAGGTCCATGCCCGCGACGTCATGGCCACGAGTGGACGTCATCAGCACGAGGCAGCCCTTTCGTTCCTTCGCACGTTGCGCCGTGGCTAGCAAGGTACAAGCCCGTGTCTCCGAGGGAGGCTTGCTCAAATCACGGTCTGATGTTGGGCCCAGTGGTAAGCCTCAACAGCAGCCAGGTGCAGGACGGCTCGGCTACCTGTGTTTGCTCCCGCGACCCGGACTTTGCTCAACCTTGCCTAGGCCCAAGGCTCCCAGCACGAGGCTCCGGCGCCATTGAGAGGCGGCTCCGTGGGATACGATCCAACCCATTTCACATTAGTACTTGAGGGTCCATCTGGTACCTTACAGTACAGTGCGTATGTGAGTTGCTGGCGCTCGAGTGGAATTCTGCGAGGTCTCATGACCTGAGATGCGACACTAGCGGATCTTTTTGGGGGTTCGCAAGGACCTCAATGCATCACCGTGGCCAACCACTCCTGAAGCGGAGGCGTTTGCGTAGGTGACCCATTAGGAGGACTCTGTGCCTGACTGGATACATGTACGTGGGCGGGCCCATCCAGGCCCAAAGCCTTGTGCATCCCTCCGACTTGTCAAATTCACGGCTGCTTTTTTCATTGGCATACTCCCAAGCCCTCGCTACCCTGGTGCGGTGCAGCTTAGCCTGGTACAGAACCATGTGTCCAGGTGACAGCAAAAGAGTGCACTGTCCACCCATACAAATTGATGTTGCAGTAGATATCAAAGGGCGGACTTCCCTCTTGCTGAGCCTTCGTGGCCCACCTCATCAGGCGTGGACCCTGGTTCCTCCCACGCGAGGACCATCCCGACCCATCCAATTTTTTTTCGTTTCAACATATTTTTATCGTATCGGTGCCGCGCTGTACGTAGAGGATCTGAGGAAGGTGATCTCAATCCTGGTATCCGATCCGCGGAGCAGCAAATGTCTGTGCGTGGAACCCAACAGGCATGCTGGGGACGCCACGGGCGTACAGCATGTTGCATAGTGAGACAAGATCATACACTCGACATGCCGTCCAGCATTCGTCTGTGCATGGTATTGACGCTGCTCGAGCCCACTAGTCTCGAGAGGCTTCATCTTATCAAGTAGCTTGATCCTTGCATTCACGGCATGCTTCATAAACAAATGATACAACATCTCTGCCATTGATACAAGCCTTGCAACCACAAGGGGCATTTGCAGTGTCGACCGGTAGATGCCAGGCCCTAGATCATAAATCAGGAGGATACCAGGGATCCCGACGAAGCGAAAAACCTCCCGCTCTTGCTCTTAGTTACAGTATTGAAAAGAAGAAAAGGCAGGGCAGGCATTTGTTATCCTGTCCCGCTCGTGCATGAAGCAGAAGTGCCCAATCTTTACGGGGCTGCCCCGTGCACGACACTCGATTGGTCGTCTGGGTGGTGTTCTAGATGCGCTGCTGTGGTCTGTTGCTTCTTCTTGATGTTTTCTTCTTCCTCCTCTCGACTTATTCGCCGCTCTCGATCATGACCGGTGAAGGAAACACAGCCGCACGCACACATACAGCGGAACGCCCCGACTAGGCCGCCTGACCGACGTGCATGCATGCATATCCGGTCAGGGACTAGCACGCAAGCCGTCCCGTAACCAGCAACGTTTGAGAGACAGTGTAGAGGAAGCAGGGCGTGGGGTGATCTTCACATGGCGCTCGCTGACCAAAAAAATCGGGGGGCTGAATGGTCCATGAAACTCATTAACCTGCAGCCACTTCTGTTTACGCTAGATGCAGACCGTCCACGTATAGTGGCATGCTTTTTGCTCATCCTTCAATCTTCGAAAGGGGTGCCTGGCTGCCCGGCTGCAGAGCTTTGACGTGTGGTCCATCAACCAGGCAGCGAATCTGTCTTGATGTAAAGTGCCCATCATGTGCTATTGCATAAGCCAGCCCGACGTGTTGCCAGCACACTGTGGTTCGTTAAAAGTTCGCGTAGCATTGTTTCTGTCCGACCGATCTTGACAAGTACGTGTGGGTTTGATACAGTGTCCATGCTCATTCAAGTTTGTAAGGCAGTATCGTCATGACCTACTCACACCATGATTGGATGCCACTTCAGCTCACGGTATTTCATCCATGTAGGAAACCACAAGCAAAAAGAAACGAAGGGCAGGGATACAAAGAAAAAAAAAGAAGAAAATGAGAGGGGGGGGTTTTTTTTTAAATTTTTTTTTTTAATTATTATTATTATTATTTTTTTTTTTTTAAAAAAAGTTGGACACCTCCTTTGGTAAGTCTCGATCTTACAGCCTCCTGATAATCTGTTGGTAACAGTCACTGCAGCATAACTTGTTAGATGTGGTTCAAATTGAGGGAATTCGAACGAGGGTAGTGGGAAGGAGGAACGTACGACGCGCTAACCAATTGCGCCACAAAGGACCCGGATTATTGATGATCCGGACAGAATAAATACCAACATAAGCCCATCACCATGTCTGAGCCACGGCTGCCGCAGACCAGAATATCCATTGTCGATGGATGACTATTTGCTGCCTTTCTGTTGTTGATTTTGATGCTATTTTATTGCTGTTATTGTTCTTTCCAACAAGCCTTCCGTCACCCATCAGCCCGTCCACAGGCGTATGAAAGTACCTTGCACAGTGAATGTACCGGCGGAAGACCTAGCCTGCAAGCCAGGGTCACAGCAACAATTTGCCCTGTGCCATCTGCCAGGTTTTCCAATCTTCTATAGTAACACTCCCAGCGCGATAGAACAATCCCGACATGTTAGTTTAGACAAGACAGGGTCTAGATTCGGCTTCAATTCAAGCCCGATACAAAACAGCCGAAGTGACCGGGAACGCGGCGGATCTAGCTCTGCATGTACGAAATGCACAGTCCGCACCCCTGGTTAGCTGCTGACATCCATCATCATCTGTCTCGGCAGCAGCAAGGGGGCCCACCAGGATACCGCACAGGATGCTGCAGTTTTCTTCCTCCTCGTGATCAATACCTTCAATGCCCATACACTAAATCGATCTGCGCTTCCTTGCTGGGCTAGCTAGAAGATTGCTTATTACAGCTGCAGGATGTTGGGGGGAAATTGCACGCTTAGGCTGATCACCATCGATACGGTACGGTGCAGTTTGTACACTAACCTGACGAATCGAAACACCACGTACGAGTCTACATGGCATCGTCTTCATCGGGGACCGCAGTTCCCGTCTTGGTTCTTCAACTCACCAACCAGAAACCTGCCATTGCGGCAGTACTATTCCTGTTTGTGGCCACGCTGGTTATGGTAAGGTTCATAGTTGCCACACGGCTCGCCGTTCCGATCCCGCCCATGTTCTGCATTGTGAATTCTCCCCCCCCCCCTTCCCTGCCCTATCCCTTCTCTGCAACATCGTTGACCATGATCGTCGTTGTCCCAGCAAACATTGCCGCTCAAGCTGCATTGGGATCGAGGAAGATCAAACTCCGCTTCCAGCTGCTAAGGGCCGAGTCCAACATTATTGCATCTTGCACCCATTCGACCCTCCTTTTCCAATTGGCCTCTGGATGGATGTTGGAGATGCGGCCCAGACGTCACGTTTCGGGATGTTTCCCATTTCCACATCGTCACTGGCAACTGGCTCTCTGATGTCAGGCTTCAAGGGCCCACGTACGTCATCATGGCCGCTCGTTGCAAATCCACGTATAACCTTCCTATTCCTCATGGCTTGCCTACCTGGTCGGAATCCGGGCAATGAGGGCGGTTCGCATTGCGTTTTCCCCTTTTCACAGGATTGCCGGTCCACTGCACAACTTGTCCAGCGCCTGAGATCTATGGCTTGCCGTACAAGGGCAACGTCGCCCATTGATATGCGTTGGGAACCCATTCTCTGCGGTTGTTCGTGAGTGGCTGCTGCGCCCTCCACAAGCCTGCATACTGCACTGCACTCTCCATCACCTGACGGGGGGATGTCGTCTATGATACCCAGCTGCAGCACGCCTGCAGCAGGAAAAGGTAGGCTATAGCATCTTCACCTCCCAACAAGCGTGGTTAGCGTGGCTGTCTCGATTGCCTACACCTCGCAAACTCGGCACAAACCGCTGCGATTGATTCATGGAATGTTGGGTGCGGCCTTTACTACCGGACCCTCATGGCAGCCCGGCCCGGCTGAGAGGGTCGAAGCTGGCGGACCACTCCCCGCTCGGGAACTCCTTTGTGGTGCAGATTCACAGCCACGCATGGCGTCCTGTCTAGAACAAGTTCGAAGTAAGATCTCGCTACCACCGCAGCAGTCTGGCTTGCGTGGCAGCAAATCGCGGTGATCCCATGTTGCTCTGTAGCTCGCAGCAGCCACCCTATGCACGAAGTCATTGTGTCACCACTTCCTATTCTAGCGACCTGCATCTTCAAAAAGTCGGCTTCCCACAGACCAAGACGCGATTTCGTGTGCCGGCAGCTGAGCTCGCAGAGGCCCGTCGTTCTTCTGCGTCCGGGCCAGACGAGCAGTCGTTGTGATACACAGGACGGCGACCCAAGCAAAGGGAGGGGTGGGGAGCGCAAGGAAGGGGCGCCACGAGCCGTCCCTTGTCCCAACAATATGGGCAGACGTGTATCGTGCCACGACGCAAGCCCGCACTCGACCAAGAGAGACCCGCTTGCTCGTCCTCCCCGAAAAGGGTAACCTTTACAGAGCCACCACCACCACCACCACCACACCCCCGATGCAGCTTACTTGCAGACTGGCCCTGGCACCGAGGGAAAAGGGTAAGTGATGGGCACGGCAAACCGACCCCAGCGAATGGTGTTCGGTCTGGCCCTCCATTACCGGGCCCGGATGTCTCAGTCGGCCGGCGAGGGATACCAAGAGGAAAAAGGAAGAAAAGGGAAAAGGAAAAACATTTCGTTATCGGACGTATCAGGTCAGAGTTTCGAGCAACGCTTCAGCAAGCCACCAACCCCACGGCCAGCATTCTCAGTGGCCGTGCCCTTTCCATTATCGCTCTGTGCTTGGCCTCTGCTGCAAGCATGTCGTTGGTTTCTGTTTGGTCTTGTGCTTGAAGTAATTACTGCTTGGCCTTGTAATCGAATTGCGTGGTAAGTCGTAGCAAGGCGGGCCTGTTTTTCATGGTCGCCCGAATAAAAATCTTTATATCGCAGACCTAGGGTTCAAACATTACTTGGCCATTCGGAAGCTGGTCCATGGACCGCCTGCCGTATGTAGCGAAAGGCTCGTCTATTGTGAACGGTATAATTGTCATGTCATTTTCCGTGTATGCATCGTACACCTAACAACTAGTCCTGAAATCACCTCGGAGTCAATTGCGACAACTTCTGGCACAAATGCAAGTGCCAACAGTTCATGTTCATTCCAACCGTACCATACACAACGTAACTAGTCTTCGTCGTCGACCTTATCCGCCACCATATCTTTGGCCGTGTTGATGACCTTCTCTGGTGGCCTCTCCACCACTGGTTCTGCCGGAGTACTCGGTCCTGGAAGCGGACTCATATCGCCGCTAGCCACTCCGCTGGCGATGCCACTGGTGATTCCGCTTTGGACGCCACTTCCCGGTATGGTGATTTTGGTTCCATCCGGAGAACTAGGCACAATTTTGGGATCCAGCCCCGGGATATGGATGCGTTTTGCCTCGTTTTGATAAGCCGCTGGTATAATCTCAATAATTTCGTCGCGTGGAAATTTGAGCGAGGGAATCACATTCGTCGAGCAGTGCATAAGATACGCATAGAGAACTCGAAGCACCGATTCGTGGGCGATGATAAGAAGGTCGTTCTGCTCACGCTCCAGTTCCAGGATAATGGGCTCGAGACGGACAGCCAGGTCATGGTATGACTGCAATAGCGCATGTTAGTCAAGGGTTGGAAAAGCCGAGGAGAAGGCTTTCTTACCTCCGCACGAGGATATCGGTGATGATAGGGGTCCAATTCGTGCTTCTCGACTTCTTCTGGGTAGATCTGACGTATGACCCGTTGCGACATCTTCTCGCAGACACCGGGGTTGATCTGGCTTAATTGCGAGCGCTGGCGGACTTTGAATCCCTTATCCTTGAGGTAGTCGGCTGTCTGGATGGTGCGAAGTCGAGTTGACGTCCAAACTGAAAGTGGTCGAAGTGGCACGTCTGCGCCTCCCTTCTCAATCAGATCCGCCCGCTCCTGTTCGCGATGCTTTAAAAGAGTCTCCGACATGATTTTAGTATATGCCATTCCCTCCTCGGAAAGTGGTGCATCAGCTTTGTATGAGTCCTCCTCTGTGGTCGCTCCTGCACGCACAAAGTAGGTGGCACGCGATTTGATATGCGTATTGGTCAAGTAAAAGACGATGCGGTGTGACAGATAGTTGAAGCTAACATTGTTGTAAAAGAACTTTGCTCCTGCGTTGATCATTCGTACGTAGTTGAGTTCTGGCTCATCCATCGTCTCGAATATTGGGATTCTCATTTGAATGCGCTTCAGATACAGCTGAGCAGCCGCATCAGGATCCATCTCGGCGAACTCATGGAGATATTAGTCAGTGGGTAACTGGATTCGGAAACTCAACTACTTACGTCGGGAGATGAGATCTTGACGTTTCGGGCATTTTCGCGAAGGATTCTCTCATCATCCACGTATGACTCGATGAACAAGGTCTAGGAATACGTCAGTCTCTCACACATCTACTTTCGGAGACGGCGTAGATGATGGAACAAACCTGAACATCGTGTTTCGCAAATTCTCGCGCAAGCGAGCGTCTCCCGCTGGCAGTAGGATTCACTGCATCGTATATAGCCACTTGACCGTTCTCGTGATTCAACCAGGAGTAAATATCCTCGCGGCACTTCTTCAGAATCTTCTGTCGAAGGATTACGGACGAAGGTGAGGCGTTTGGGAAGAAGTAGTCTTGCGGCACGGATCCGCCTTCTCCGATAGTGGCCCGACGATAATCTCCAAGATGGAAGATGCGAGTCTTGACTCCTAGCCACTGAAGATAGCGGGACATGGATACACAGATGTGACTGATGGTGTTAGCAGTGATTGCGAGTGTACAAACGGCCCCTCAGCAGCCGCTGCACTTACGTCTTGCCTCGGGCTGGGGGGCCTGCCATGACGATAGCTATGCGTCCAGAGTGAAAGAGCCGCCCAGACATAGTACTGTAAAGCTGAGCTGGGGCCATATCCTGATCTTCGGGAACATCATGGATACCGTCTATGAACGTCGAGCTCTTGCGGCGGTATCGCGGCGCATTCGCCGCGATTTCAGCAGTCCTAATTTTCAGTGGTCAACATCGATTCGTGCAGCCCTACATCTCCGAACATGGAACATGCTGTGACTAATAGGCTCATAAAACCACGCTCAATGCAGCAGATGAGGCCAATGTCCAGTGTGCACATGCCTGAACCTCCGAAACTGCATACGATGCCTGATGGCTATTTCCACCTGGAAATTGTGGTACGTAGGAAACGATCCCCTTGGACTTACAAGAGAGTATCCATTGCCGGAGTTTGGTTATGAATAGGCAATAGATGCTGGTCTTTTTCTTAGCAGGAATCTACATTAGCAGCAGCCTGTCAGCTGTAAGAATAGTGAGCTCAACGGAGACACACACCGAAGCTCCTCGTGATGGACCGGTCGTATTTGGCGCAGTGTCGACCCGTATTTTAATGAACAAGCGGTGACGAGCAGTTCGCCAGGCGAATTTATGGCCACGATAATACGTATACGGTGTGCAGCTGGCGGCTGAAAAGTCGGGGACTTCGGTTCAACGACGAGTGAGCAACGAATGGCGGCTCGAGCCCGACCCAGGCTCGGATATAGTCGGGAAAGCCCAACTGATCCGTCTAAATGACGGAACTAGAGAGCTGTAGATGATTGTGCTACGTCGTAGAAAGGGCTAATAGCTGATGGTAATTGCCCGAGTGTGACGGAAGACAAAACAACAAGCAAGAATGAGATTTGAGGTTGACGATGGCTACACGTGAATGGAAAGTTGGAAGGCAGGAGGGGGCCTCTTATCCAGGGTAGTCGCGGAGGAAGTAGGTAGTAGTGACGGAAGTCGACCCGCAGATGGCCACCCCGCCTCGAAGCATCCGAAGATACTTCCTTCCCCATCCCAATGGCACATCAAGAGGAGGTATCAATGGATTCAAGCTAAGAGAGGTACCTATCACTAAGTTCGATTTAGTGCTTGAAGACGATGTTTCGACCGATATCCGATGACGTGCACGTGAGCAACCTCTCAGTATTATGGCACGTACTTAGGTATGGATGCCTCTTGGTTGTGTTGATGACTGACACACGTGAGAACACACTAAGTGTTTGATTCGGCAAGTAGTATCATGGATTTCCGAATCTCAGTATCCTAATGTCTTCATGGCGACCATCAGATCCCAGTATGCCTCTCTTCTAAAGCCGGGAGCAGATGCTGCGCACGTGCTCTGCCAGAGTTGTCTTGCTGGAGATGCCCCGTGTAGGCTTGGGATTGTGCTGCCATGGACTTACTTCTAATACGTAGACATCGTGGTAACTATTTTAGCCCGCAATCAAGTCAAACAAGAGGCACATTGCACCCTACTTAGGCCCGACGTCAGTCTTCTCTGCGACTTATGAAATGTGCAAGAATTGATGGACTGTTGGTGGATAGAAGTATCTCGGGTTCTTCCACTGGTACACCTCCTCGCTGGAAATTTGTGGCGGATGCTCCAGTACCTTTTTAGTCAAGGTGTTTTTTGGGGGCTGTTACGGCGCCTGCAGTGGGCACAGCATGATAGGTGGCTCGTGCTCCACCCAAGCTACAAACGGTAGCACCTGGATTTGGCACCTGCTATCGGGGCTCGATGAAAAATATTCTTGACTCTCTTCTCACGACATCATCACGACCTGCCAGCTCGACACCCCATCTCCGGCGTCACGGCAGTTGGACAAATTACCCTCCCCGTCGCCTTAATCGCAGCTTCGTTAGTTAATCGTTGTGCATCTGCATCTTCTTTCTACTCGACACGCGCGTCGCTCCTTGTCTCTCTTCACTGGCCCTTTCGTCCACCTGCCCTCGAGCACCATCCCATCCCCCAACCGCTGCCATGGCCACGACTCTCGACTCTGTACGGTCCCTGGCCCTCGCAAACCCACTCGCGATTACGATAGGAGATGCGATCAACTCCTTCTCGGAGCGCAGGGCCAAGCTTGGCCTGTCGAACCCCGGCTCCATCGAAAACCTCTCCAAGGAGGTCAACCGAGATGTTTTCCTCAATAACTTCATGTTCACCGGCATCCGCGCCGACCTGACCAAGGTCTTCAGCGTCTCTCCTCTCTTCCAGGTCTCCCACCAGTTTGCCATGGGCGACCGAATGAACCCGTACGCCTTCTCGACCATGTATGGCACTGGCAAAGTAAGATATACCCCGATGCATCTGGAGTGACGCGCCATGTACTGACTTGACACTTAGGTCTTCAGCCAGGGCAACCTCGACAACGAAGGAACTCTCTCAGGTCGCTTCAACTACCGATGGTCGGATAGATTCGTTTTCAAGTCTCAGGTTTCCATCTCGCCCAGCGGTCAGGACATGGCTCAGCTCGAGCACGAGTACAACGGCGACGACTTCAATGCATCGCTCAAGATGCTGAACCCCTCCTTCCTCGAGGGCGGTCTGACCGGAATCTACATTGGTAGCTACCTACAATCTGTCACACGACGACTCTCTCTCGGCCTGGAAACGCTTTACCAGCGCACCGCTCTCACCCAGGGCCCTGAATGCGCCGTCTCGTACGCAGCCAGGTACAAGGCAGACGAATGGATTGCCACTGCTCAGCTCCAGGCTGCGATGGGTACTCTGAGCACATCTTTCTGGCGTAGGATTTCCGACAAGGTCCAGGCCGGCGTGGATCTGACTCTTGGGCTGGTGCCTTCTCCGGGCGGCCTTATGGGCGGTGGACTACAGAAGGATGGCACCGCTACCATCGGTGCCAAATATGATTTCCGCATGTCCACTTTCCGTGCTCAGGTTGACTCCAACGGCAAACTCAGCTGTTTGCTGGAGAAGCGTGTGGCTCCTCCTGTGATGATGACGTTTGCCGCAGATATCGATCACTTTTCTGTAAGTTCACCTATCCTCAATTTTCTGACGCCACCTTGTTCAGCTTTCTGACTCTCATATCTTAGCAACAAGCAAAGCTCGGCCTGGCCGTTTCGATTGAGTCGTCACCCGAGGAGCTGCAAGACCAGCAAGAGGCAATGGCCTCTCAAGCCCCCCCGAACATCCCATTCTAAGCTGATGAGTATCGATTCGGATAGCTCCCAGAAATCGAAATCCGGATCACGACCAAGAAGATGGATTTAGTGTCGATTTTCAATGCGCAAAGGCCAACAACTGGTGTCGCAGGACTGCCAGCCTCTCTTCCCCATTGTCGAAATAATTATTCCCCATTCTCTCTTTGACTCTGGAAACGAACCGGTCGCCTCTATATTACCGAAAGCGCCTTGTCAGCCATTTTGAACTTTGGTTTGACCGTGCTCTTGGTTTCCAAATCAAGCTGGGGGGCTCCTGCATGCCTGTTGTCGGAGGCAATTGGCATCGTCGCTTGTCAGGTCTATGTATATTATGGTGAGGGGTTTTGCAGCCGATCTTCGTTCTGCCAGGCGCCATCTACCTTTTCCTTCCTCTCTCTTCGGGCAGCATAGGAGGATAAGGGACATCTATGCGCAACGCAGACGGGGTTCTTTTGGGATTTTTCTGATGGTGCAATCTACAAAGACGTTTTCATGTTTGCCTGTCATGTATATTTGTATGTGAGAATAGACGATTTACAACTCTTGTAACTGGTATTTGCTTCGAAGTGAATGCCCTGTAGCATTTTAAAATTGTAACTGTAAACTCTTGTGTTGCCGATTTCTCAACGATCACTTATACACCCCCTGAACGCCTTGCTTTCTTCTAAGTCACGTAAAGATTTGTGCGCCATCTATCCCCTACCCAGCCGCCGAACCTGAAATTCAAGATGGAGAGGGCTAACTGGTGAAGGAGGGAAACGACGACTTCTCTCCGCCCTCTCCTTGTTTCCCAAATCAGGGATCCCCAACAGGTCGAGGTGGCAGAATCACATGACGGAACATTCGCGTTCTGGCTGATTCTTACCAGTCTTTTCCTTGGACCGAAGCCTCTTGTGACCATGCTTGTGGGCCGACGGAAGAGCTGGCTTCTCGCTGTCTACGGGCGACTCTCCTGCCGTGCTCTCATTTGTTGTAGTTTCATCCGCAGCTTGCGGTGCGGAGTTGAGGGTGGTGACGCTTATGCTATTGGGGTCATTGAGGTGCTCCTTGCTGGTGCGTATGAGGGTGCTGAGCCGGGTGATACCACTCATACTAAGACGGTTCTCGCCCGACTGACTTGCTGGACGGCTTTGCCTGCCTCTGGAGAAACGGTTGGCAGCGCGTGACAGCCTTGAAGCGGTGGATTCGTCGACAGGAGTGATTGCGGGGGAATGACCGTCCGGAGTAATGGCTGGCGTGGGAAGCGCAGAGTCTGCTGCGTTCGGACCTTGCCGTTTGGAGTCTACAGTGGCCGATCCAGTGTGGGAGGCAGGGTTTGCCGTTTCAATGCCCCTGCTTGGTGGTTTGTCCATTTCCATAGAGAGCCGGATGCTGGGTGGACCGCTCTGCAATGGGACAGTTGCCTCTGTCGCAGGAATATTATCAAAATATCCTTCTTTCTGTCGCACAGCCTGCTTAGCATCCACGAGATCTGCAAGGGAAGGTGTGCGGGAATAGTCCAGGCTGGCTCTCGATTCGTTGTAAGACGGTGGTTCAACTTCAGTACCCTCAACTGATGGGCACTTGGCGTTCATAGTTGGTACAACTTGGTAGAATAGTAGATAGGGCATTTCTGCCTTGAGCGCCTCCCTAATATCGTCGACATAGGACACGCGCTCATTGACGTCAAGATCGTCAAAACGCACCCATTGAGCCTCCTCGTAATCAGGCGGAGGGTCGAAGTCATGCCGTCGGTTGTCCGTGAGTAGCTTGGGAGCCACCCGCGCAAACGCGATATAGTGTCCGCTTTGTAGTGAGTCGCCGCGATGGCAGACGACAGACTGGAGCACTAGCTTGTAACCCGTATTCAAGTCCTTGGACTCTTCGTCGCCCCCCTCGCCAGCTAGCATGAAATGTGGCAAGCGCATAGAATCTGGTATGTCGATAAATGTGTTATGACGCTTAGGCACACCAGTCTCAGTCATAAGATAGCGCTTGAGACAGATGCCAACGACAGGCCGCTGGTCAAAGTTCAGCGCAACTTCCAAGTTACTACGAGGTTCATTGCTGGAAACAGAATGCCAAGCTACATCCAATTAGTAACAGCGCGAAGGTGAAGATAAAAAGGAAACTTACGTATTAATCTGAAGAACTGCCATGCCGGTATTGTGACTGCCTTGACGATAGTCGAGCCTTTCTGTCTCGCCCGGCGTATGAATGTGCTCTCGTCAGTGCTTGTAGTCCGGCCTTGTTCATCAATCATAACCCTTTGGATGATGCTGGTGGACCTATGACGATTGGTTGGCCGCGGTGCAGCACTGGAAGATGCCCCCCCTGTGTCTTGGAGGGATGGAACGTGATCCAGCTCTCCATCTTGACGAGCCGAAGGAGGATCTTCTCCCGCCAACGGCGCGTCGTAAGATTCTTGGGATGGCGCGGCGTCTGATGTCGATGTGTCAATAGTAGAAGCTGAATGTACTGTTGCCAGCGGGCTAGCAGCAAGACCATCTTCCTTAGAGCCTAAAGGCCTTGAAATAGGAGTTGGTGTTAAGGTGGCCGGAGAAGCCGTAACTGTGTTGGTTCCATCCTCGTCATGCGACGTAACTAAGCGAAGAGTGCTTCGTTGTGATAGAGAGGCAGCACTATCCCGTCGATTGTCGTCCAGCAGGGCCTTCTTGCCCTCCTCACTATCCCTTGAAACATCAACCTGCGTGTTGAAGTACTCTTCCAAGCAGTCCTCGAGCTTGATGCCTTTGCCTTCAGGATCTGGAGGCACAGCGAGATTGAGCAATCGCTCGTAGACAACTTTGTGATCATCAACGTCATTTTTGCCTTGGTGGAAAAGATCGACCTGAAGGGAGAGTAGCGGGAGTTGTAGGGTCTCAGTGAGAAAACCAAAAGCCTCTGAAGTATCCTGTTGTTCGAGCATCCGTGCGTCTGACCATCCACAATCGGCGAGAGTGTCTTGTAGAACCTTGGTCTACAAATAAGTCAGTCATCACACTTCTGTACGTTGCCCATGCATCAGCGTACCATGTCCGTGCGGATCAGTTTGCCTGTTCTAAGCATATTGACCCAGATACGCAGAAGCTCCACAAGTCTTCGCCTGTGATCGTCCGGTGGGAAATCGGCTTGGAGCATGCACTCGTATGCATCCAGCTTGCAGAACATTGCAAACAGCAAGGCATCAAGATAGCAGGTCACGCCGGCTCGATTTTCCGCACCAAGCATATGAATATTGGGATCGTATGGCATGACGACGCCCGCGAATGCCTTTTGTTCGATGTCGATAAACTCGGCGGTCTTCTTGGGATCTCCTTGAGCGAACTCGGTGGCTAAGATGGTTCTGATGTGTTCGGGGGTAATGCCGGTAATATTGAGCTCTTCGAGTCGACGTTGTACACCTTCGATCTGTCCTTGTTAAGGCCATATTCAACAGCAATATAGCAGCGAAATTTGTTGACGCACCAACGGATCGCCGTTCTCCTTTTCGTTTTCGTCTTGTAGGCTCGGTTTAGAGTGGTCGGTCTTGAATATGGACATGAGGCCATCAGCACCTGTTGGACGGGATTGCTTGAAGAGTGACAAGAATTTAGCGACATGATCTTCCTTCTAAACGACAACACCATGGGAACATATAAGGAGTGCATTGAGGATGGCGAGATCCTACCTTGGTCCCTGGGGGCACTGATTTGCTGCGGCGATGGGCGCCATTCTTGTCGCGCAAGCTTAGAAACTTTCTGGGGAATTCCTTCATCGTGGGAATAAGAAAAGGCTGAGTTCGAAGCCAGATGAAGGAAAGCAAGAGCCCGAGCGCGTCAAACAATCAACTGGGTGGCAAAGCTGCCGCAATCCTCATATCGAACGCGTGCTGGATTCTAAGACGCTCGAGTCCCGGACGTTGGCGGGGGAGGGGAAGGATGATAGATCGAGGCTGGGCGCTATCGCAGCAGACGTGTTAGTTATCGAGCGGGCGAGTACCTGCTGCTATCGCAAAGCGGCGTCGATGTTGAAGTAGAAAGATCAGTCCAATGCGTGTTGCCTGGTGTAGGAGGTATTCGAATGCAAGCTGTCGGATGTGGACTGGTGTTCTGTTCGCGATCGAACGCCGCACCCGAAGATATCCAAGATGGGGACCCTATTCGCACGCCAGCTAAGAACAGGGGACTATCCAGTCTCTTTTTAGATATCCACCGTAACCAACTTTAGGCACTCCCCGCCCCGGATCCGTTGAACTGGCGCCATCTAGGCTGAACCGGGGCTAGCGCCGGCGCTCAAGGTTGATCTACCTTGCCCCAACCCACTCATTGCTCACCGGCCAGCATCCATCAGGCAGATCGATTCCCAAGAATCGCATATCGCCCTTCATCGCAAATTACGTACATTCAGATCATGTGCGATGTGCTGGGGGGGGGGCAATGCGTCACCGCGTCAAGTTTGCCTACAGTTTGTGTTGGGATAAGTGGAAGTGTGGTTGACGACGCCTGCGTACACGTTTTATACGTACACCTCCGCCGCACCACCGTCATCATCGGCCGAGCTTCACGGAGGTTTGTTCCCGGCCTTGAACTCTTTGCCAGTGTCTGAGAGGAGGTACATGCTATAGTTAGGCCTTTTGGATTCGCTGGACACGCCCCGTGCAGAATGTTGCTGTGGCGAAGCGTTACTTTGCGTGGTATTGCCTTACGATGCAAGCCTCTTGGTCAAAATTGAAGCCGAGACTATCAAAACCAAGCGGCTAAATGAAGCTCGATGTTGGATACTACGCGCATCCTCTTCTGAACATCCCGAGTAGAGCTAATCTCCTTCAGCGTTGATCCGATGTTATGGACCCAGGCACAACATCGGGGTGTTCTGTGTACCTTTTCTCTTCTGTCTTCTAGTATTTAGTTGGCGTGGCATCTAGAATGTAGCTAGAGTCCGGAGTTGGCCAAAGGTAATGCGAAGAAGGCCCTGATGTACCCCGAATCGCTCGATAAACGAACTTGCCAGTTCTGACGCAAGTCGCCATTCCACATTCCACGTTGCCAATTCTTAGCAGGTCACCATTCCAAATCGATCTTAAAATCAGCCTACAAATTCACGAGAATTACGGATGCAAGTGTATAAGGACGCATGCAAGTTTCACAGAAAAGTAGCTCTGTCGAGAAGCGCTGTATACCTCAAGTACAGATAGGCAAGGTTCAGCCTTCTTGCAGAACCCTAACCCACATGTGGCTGCACCGCCACCATTACTCCAGCCACAAAGGGAATGTGTGGCTGGGGACATTAGCGTGGTTTCTCCGGATGGAAATTTCCAAGTCGTAGTGATTGGCCTCAGGACCAGAGGCCTTCATTTTCTGCACGAGAGACCACGTTAATCCCATTGCCATGGCTTGTGCTCGCGACGGCACACGATTCTTGAAGGCCTTGAGCCGGGGACAGCTGTCTCAGCGCATGGCTGTGCCGTCCGGTTGTAGACTGGTATCTACGCAGGCTGAGAAGTCCACCTCGAGCAAGTCGGACGACCTCGCGGATCTCGATCCATCCTCATCCTTCTCGACGCCTCCGCCCGACAGCAAGGTCATTGAGGAATTCAACAATGCCCCTAGACTCACCTCGAGGGAGCGGCAGCTACCCGGTAATCGGTGAGTGACGACAATGAGAAACCACGACGTTGCTGGTTTGGCTAAGTCGTGCTTTTCAGATACCAGTACCATCCGCCCAAGTATTACCGCGGTCCTCTGCACCCCGTGCAAATGCCACCGTCATCCGACCCCGTCGCGCGAGACTTTGTACCTGGCCCTTTCAACTTTCCTCGAATGAGACACACCTACGAGAGCACAGTTGCGCCGGACCTCCTCACCCTTACATACAAGCATGTTCCCCCTGGAACGCCGCCAAGCCAGTCGCAAAAAGGACACTTGCGCGAGTGGGATGGCTCCTCTCCTTATCACAAGAATCGACCACGCCGAGGACCTCGTGGAGGCGGCTCCTCACGGCTGGGGTTATTGGAGCGTGATATCCAATGGAACAATATCCCCGAAATCAAGGCTGTATCCCTCCACGCGTATTCGGGCCAAGCTGCGTCAAACAAGGAATTCCTGCAGGTTTCTCGCGCCGTTATACAAGCAATTACCGGTGTCTTCCCTGAAGCCACTCGTGTGAAGACGGGTGTCATGCAATGGGGCGTCCGGAAAGGAGATAAGGTCGGTATGAAGGCGACTTTGACCGGCGGTGCCGCGTACGAGTTCGTCGACAAGCTTGTGACCTTGGTCTTACCAAAGATCAAGGACTGGCCTGGCATGAACGCAAGTACTGGAGACGGCGCCGGCAACCTTGCTCTCGGCTTGAAGCCAGAATGGATGCCCTTCTTCCCCGAGCTGGAGTTCAACTACGATGTGAGTTCCTCTATCACTATCATTTTCCTTAACTGTAGTTCCACGATTAACGTATTTGATGCCAGGTTTACCCTGCCAAAATGATACCCGGTTGTCGCATCTACATCCAGACAACTGCCACCTCCGACCGCCAGGGCAGATTGCTTCTGGAGGCCTTGGGCTTCCCTTTCCATGGTAAAGCCAAACACTAGTGCATGCTTTTTGTAGGAAGGGGAAGACGGCAAGTGTATCGATACGAATTCGGCTATTTCGCAAATCAATGTATAAAGCTGTGTAAAATAGGTAGTTTTCTTATTTAACCCGAGGTAATCATTGGAGGTGATATCCTTCATTCAATTTACTATCATTGCCTGATCCTTTAAACACCCTGATATCCTTAGGCAACGCCGAACTCCAACCCATGCTTTTTTCAGGTGATTGTTTCATAAAGTGTCGTTTTAAGCGGCTTTGGCTTTTTCTTTCAAAACATTCATAATCTGGTCGACAGCCTCCATATCAGTTGCGTCCACCTTGGCCGTCTCCTGACCCCTCGTGGTCAGTTCTTCAACACATGTATCCATAGCCGGCTGGTAGTTCCTACAGGCGGAACTCAAGGCGTAGATGGCTTTGCGCCTCACATCCTCGTGCTCGCTATCCTTTATGGCCATCTCTACCAGCTGAGGCAGTCCGCCAACAGCCAACAGCCGTTCCTGTGTCTTGACGTTGTTCTGCACAGCGGTGCCAACGCACCAAGCAGCCATCTTGCGAATCTCGCGTTCCTCGTGCTTCAACTGCTCCAGCAGTGGCGTCCACAGACCAAGGTTGGCGATGTTGTTGGCATTGTCAAGGCTCTCAATGAGCTGCTCAAAGTTGTCAAAGGCGATGAGTTTGTCGTCCAGGCTGATGTCCGCGTCCGATGAAGAGATGACTTCTATGGCAGCCTTCATGAGATCTGCATCAGAAGGCCCTCCCATGATGGCCGCCATCAGCTCTGGCGTCAGCTCGCTGGTCGACGCAGCCGGCTGCGGGCCATTCTTGGACGTATCAGTGTTTTCGATGCTCCATTTTAGGAGGTCGTTGAGGCGCTTGTCTCCCATGTTGCTAGTCTGGGTGTATTGTAATTTCCCCAGGTGTAGCAGACGTGTGCTCAAAAGAAAAGGCGACTGTTATGAGCGAGAAAATTGAAATGTCTTCGTATCAAGCAACGTTGCCTAGACTTTAACTTAAAGCTATCGGGCATCTTTTGATTTCTGCAACATTTTGCTTAGATCTTCCAATTCTAGAACCTTCACGAAGACTTTAAGCCAATACTAGCCTAGCGTCTCCCACAATTTTGTTCTTCGACCTGGAGACAAACAGTGCCCTGGAATGATCGTTGCCGAGGAGTATCATCGATGATGATTCTTAATATCCATTCAATGCCCTCAAACATAAGGCACTTCGGATGATGAGCATCAATTTCCTCATCACCCTGGGTGTATTCCAACCCGGTAGACAAACCCATAGCAGCAGAGAGAGAATTAAGGACATGACCTGGGTTTTGAAAGCCTGCCTCAGCTCAGGTATTACTGCCCCACCATGGATTGCTCTGGCTCAAACTTACCCCTCACCTGCCGCCGCTTTTACAGCATTATGCTTGATTGTTTACCAACTGAGTAGCCGTACAGTAAGGTGCTCACCTTGCTTAGCGAAATCATCACTTCGCCGAGGTATAGTATTTTCCTGTTTGTAGACGCAACAATGTAATATCCGAGAGCAGAGGCAGGTTGTGAGACGGTACAGGGCCCTGAATAGATGTTGCTTTAGCCAGCCGTTGGTAAGAATAGTACGCGCAAGTGCATGGGTTGCTAATAGTAGCACCAGCCCCCGAGGATTTAGAAGGAATGCAGCAGCTCGTGGGATCAAGCTCCGATGTGCTCTCATCGGATGAGATGAATCAGCATCCAGACTGACGGGGCTGGTCAACCCAACCCACACACGTACTCATGAAGTGGGTTTTTTTTTCGGCCAAGCTGCGCAAGGATGTGGGCTGGCCTTAGACGAGGAAGGCGGTCACCATCGCCATTCTCTCTCTGTCGCCATGAGCTGTACTGTTCACGAAAGATGCTGGTATGTCGTTCATCCAGGCGAACGTGCGTGAACATTGTGCGGATCTAGCAGGTCTGGACCTGAGCGCAACCCGGGCTGGCCTAAATTCGATACGCTGGAATGGGTGTAAACCACGTTCGCTGGTATTGGTGGGCTCCAAAGCCACTGGAGGGTGAATTGGGGCGTGCATGATTACATCAGACCTATAGAGTTGGGAGCCTGCCAGTTACCATCGTATGCACCACATCACGTCTGCCTGCATTGGACCAGGCAGGCTTGCGTAGACGAAGGTGCGGAGGTTGACAGTGACGTTGATATGCGCATTTGTGTTCGTCTGTGCGACGGCGTGGTAAGAGTTCGACGACAGAAGCTTCGAGGATCAACACGCGTCCTGCAAACGCAATACAATATCAGGGTTGGTGGTGACGAGTCTAGACACGTGTTGATGATAATGTCGCTGCCTGCATCGCGCGTTTCTTAGGGAGGCGAGGAAAGCTGTCGAACAATGCCCAGCCAAACCCAGGATTGATGCTCTCTTCGTTATCTGGCGTTGGTTGGGCAAAGAATGCACAACGGGCAGTGGGGAGGCGTGAGGTACTTCGGTTGGGCGGTGCTGCGTGTGGGGATGGAAGGTACCTCCATTCTTCAACGGGCAGGGCACCAAACGGACTGGACCGATATGCGCAACTCCCAGCCACCCGCCTCGAACTAATGCAAGTACCTGTACCTAAGCTCCGAGCTAAAGCGGCAAGACGGACGACCAACACCTCCGTTTTACGGCTGGCATTCTATCGTGTGCGAGCCCGATCAGGTACCCCTGACATGGGTTGCGACGCCCTGTACCTAGGCTGCACCGCCCGACCTCTCAGCAATGGGGGCCAGCCCACAACTTTCCTGCGACCCAAGTCAAGGTGGCCTATGTCGCTGCCTACGTCGCTACCTACAGAGCACTTGCCTCCTTTCTTCCCCTCCACAGTTGACAACCTCAACTTCAAACCTCTTCTTCTCCCACTCTCCTCTTCCACACCTCGCCCCGACGCTACCCAGCTCGGCTTTACCTGCAGCCATCGGATTCGCATCAGCTCTTTCGATTTCATAGTCGCTTGAGCTCGTTTCTGCTTCTCACCACTTCACATTTTCCCTCTCAACCCACTCGCCACAAATCATCCACAATGGAGGGTACGTTTTCATACTGCTATCGTCATCGGCCCTCATCTGGAGGAGATCCAAACCATCTTCGCTGATTATCGCGTAACGCTCGCTAACTTCAATTTTCTTTACAGAGGAAGTCGCTGCTCTCGTCATCGACAATGGGTAAGCTCTCTGCCGCCTCACCGACCTCTACCCCCACCGCTCCTTGACGGCGATGGCCCAATTCGAATGCGCTCGTGGCGCCTCGAATCAAACCTTCACCTGACTTGAAACGGCTCACTGGGCTTTTCAAGACATGTATACTGACTTGATGATAGTTCGGGTATGTGCAAGGCCGGTTTCGCCGGTGACGATGCTCCCCGAGCTGTTTTCCGTAAGTTCTCCTGAAATCTTGCAACTTCCCCGCAATGGGCACTCCCGGCTATCCGACCACAATTCCTGACGAAAGCAAACAGCTTCCATCGTCGGTCGCCCCCGTCACCATGGGTAAGTTGCGCTTGCCTTCCGATAAACTCTTTCGGAATGGTGGTAGTCTGACAACTTACCAGTATCATGATTGGTATGGGCCAGAAGGACTCCTACGTTGGTGATGAGGCTCAGTCCAAGCGTGGTATCCTGACCCTCCGCTACCCCATTGAGCACGGTGTCGTTACCAACTGGGACGACATGGAGAAGATCTGGCACCACACCTTCTACAACGAGCTGCGTGTGGCTCCCGAGGAGCACCCCGTTCTCTTGACCGAGGCTCCCATCAACCCCAAGTCCAACCGTGAGAAGATGACACAGATCGTGTTCGAGACCTTCAACGCCCCCGCCTTCTACGTTTCCATCCAGGCCGTCCTGTCCCTGTACGCCTCCGGTCGTACCACTGGTATCGTCCTGGACTCCGGTGATGGTGTTACCCACGTTGTCCCCATCTACGAGGGTTTCGCTCTCCCCCACGCCATTGCCCGTGTCGACATGGCCGGTCGTGATCTGACTGATTACCTCATGAAGATCCTGGCTGAGCGCGGCTACAGCTTCTCCACCACTGCCGAGCGAGAAATTGTTCGTGACATCAAGGAGAAGCTTTGCTACGTTGCCCTTGACTTCGAGCAGGAGATCCAGACCGCCGCCCAGAGCTCCAGCCTGGAGAAGTCGTACGAGCTTCCCGACGGTCAGGTCATCACCATCGGCAACGAGCGCTTCCGTGCCCCCGAGGCTCTGTTCCAACCCTCTGTCCTGGGTCTCGAGAGCGGCGGTATCCACGTCACCACCTTCAACTCCATCATGAAGTGCGATGTCGACGTCCGTAAGGATCTTTACAACAACATTGTCATGGTACGGCCTCCTACACGCTTCTGCCTCAATTCGAACATTTGAAAACTAACATTTTTTGTAGTCTGGTGGTACCACCATGTACCCTGGTCTGTCCGACCGTATGCAGAAGGAGATCACTGCCCTCGCTCCCTCGTCCATGAAGGTCAAGATCATCGCTCCCCCCGAGCGAAAGTACTCCGTCTGGATCGGTGGTTCCATTCTCGCATCCCTGTCCACCTTCCAGCAGATGTGGATCTCCAAGCAGGAATACGACGAGAGCGGTCCCAGCATTGTTCACCGCAAGTGCTTCTAAGGTATGTTTGGGTCCCTGAGGGGTATCGTGCGAAATCTGTGGGAATCGTCTAACGATGGGAGTAGTTACACAACGACGGATTTGAAGCCATCCTCTCTTCGCCGACCGACGATACGATCACTGAGCTGGAACCCGCTGCGAAGTCTCACTGGCTGCGCGCGTCTTCTTGTGGAGTCTCATATTTACGAAAAGTTCTTGGCATGGTCAAGAGGGTGGGTATTGCCTCTAACTCGAGGAGACGTGGTGGCCTTTGTGTTGTAGCAGGATGCGTGATGCGGGCCTAGGGGTAGAAGTTGAGGTTGATTATACAAATACTATTGCTTTTCATGTTAGATTCAGGCGAGGCAAGGAGCATATTGACGATTGAAGTTACTATATGCCGTAGTGACTGCTTGTGCAATTGTTTTGGCTGCCATTATAAACAGTGATGGCATCACTCTGCATTATGGAAAGGCGCTCCCGGCGGCATCAGCCATAAGGACTCTGTGCACCGTGGTATCATTGCTTTCCATTTTCATAATCTGGTTTGACTGTTTCTGTTGCTTTGGGCTCACCGGCAACACCCTCCTCTTGTACAATATCTTGATTGAGACTCGGACCGGCTGCTGCCTTCTCTTCTTCGAGTTTTTTGTACTTTCTCCGACTCTTTTTTGCGGCACTATCTGCCTTCTTTTTCTTGACTTCGCCAACGACTGCGGCTCGGCTCTGGTCCCCGTGGAGCAGATCGTCTACCTTTTGTGCAAGAAGCTCCCGCGCATGCTTGCGGTTCTGGCTTCGCGAACGGGTTAATTGGGACTTGACGACGATGCCTGTTGGGATGTGCTTCAACTGGACGGCCGAGTTTGTTTTGTTCTAGGAAGAGAGAGCATGGTTAGCTGGATGTCTTGAGGAAGGGACTCTTGGCGGCTTGACGTACAATCTTTTGGCCGCCGGGGCCGCTGCCTTTGACGAATGCTTCCTCGATTTCGTCCTCTGGCGGCGGTTTGGGCCGGGCAGGGAGGTTCTTTGCGAGAATGCTCGTGGTGGACAGGGGCCGGGCGGTGGCCAGGATGTTACTGCATAGCCATGGAGTGCGGAGGCAACGCTGCATCATGGGCAGGTTTACTGGAGGCTATAGAGTATTATCCTCATTCGCGTCGAAGCACAGGATTTCTTGCTGTACAACGCTCTTCGAGATGTGGCACGGTATGGTGTAGTGATGAGTGTGGCTCACGTAGGTGGGAATACGTCAGCGAACCGTTTAACGCGCCACGGAAATTTGTTGGGCGCGGATTGTGGCGTCGCGTGGAAGGTTCCCCCCTGTAATCCCCTGAATTGGCGAAGTCTTAACATTTCAGGAGGGACAAGGAAGGCATTATTCCTGACTGACAAATTTGTAATTTACCACTGCATTTCGTGCGACATTCGAAATCTTGCACGAACGAAGCGGCCGGACGAACAGAGCGAGCGAGCTGGACAGGACGATCTCTTTGAAAAAGTCGGAAGAACCAAAAAACCCCCCCCCAAAAAAAACCCCGACAATGTCTGTAGTCGCATCGTGCCGCAGGTGGCTTGGCCTCAAGATCTACCAGTTCGAGGTGACCTTTGCCGTCTACATGTTTACGCCCTGGGAGAAGTTTGCCTTTTGTACGTCTTTCCCCAATCGGTTTACCTTCTTTTGCCCCGGAAAGCATGTAAAGGGAGGGAAGCGGTCGTGCTAACACCCGGCGACAACCAGACTCGATTCTCTTCCTGCTCTTCAGCCTGACCTTCATCGCCGCCGTCCTCTACCTCCCCCACCACATCTCCATCCTCAGCGGCCGCGCGTGGTACTACATCAACGGCGAGCACATCGACGTGGGCGAGTCGGCGCGCAAGGTCGCCTCGAGCGTCTTCCACGAGACGCTGACGACCGGGACCGCCGGGTTGTCCGATTCCATGAAGGAGCTGTGAAATGTTATTATCTCGGTTGAGAGGCGCGGGTGTGTGGTGTGCTTTTGTGCACCGGCAGTACGATACGAAACAGGCATAATTCTGGGGGTTTCGTCGAACAGAGGAACCGGCAGGCGTCTATGGGTTACTTGGGAATGATGATATATTAATATGAAAGGGCGGCTAGGCCGGTCAATGGGCATTTGGGCTCGAAATTTGCTTTCGAATGGATGGTCTCTACGTTAATCCTTATTCAATAGAAATTCTCGTTTCTGATGGCTTCGGTCTGATGTCCATGCTTGGGAAGTAGATCGGATTTACTATGTGGTGTTGGACCACAATCTAAACCTCGGCAGCAGGTAGTTCTTCCTGCAAACGCCAACAACCCTCTCCCATTTGCTCGTCTGTCCAGCTTCAACCTACGATCCGGTCTATACGTCCAGATACGACTCGCTGAACGAGTAGAGCCTCAAAGAACTATCGTCACCAGCAACAGCCAGCTCATGTGTTGTTCCCTTAGCATCTCCCGAAACAGGCCTCCAAGCCAGCTGCAGTATAGACTTGGACAGAGACAATCTAGGCACGTTGTCAGACAGATTCCTCGAGTCAAAATAAACTTGAAGTCAGGGGTTGTTTTACTCACTCTGGATCAAGTGGAACTTCGACAGTTTGCGATCCGTCTTCTGCTACCGCGTAAAGACCAATTCTCCCCGTCTCCGTGCCGAGAGCCAAGGCATATCTATCGCCGATAGCTTTACCCATGAAGTCAACTGAAGTGACGGGAACAGAATTAGGTATACTTGTTGTTTGTGTAAAGCTGGGTTTCCCCCCTGGGCTGTTTCGTAGAGTCCATATCCTCACCTGCTTGTCGCGGCCGGCTGTGGCAAACATAGGCGTCTTTGACGGCGCCCAGGCAGCATCGAGAATCATGCGGGTATGCGCCTTGGAATTCGAGCACAGCAGCTGATAGCCTTCAGCAGTTCGGTTGAAGACTGCAAACTGGCGGTCTCGCCCGACACTGAGAAGATACTCGTCGTCTTTGGAGAACCGCACACGCGTGGCGGTCAATGAATGGGCCGTCAGCGGCGGCCTCACTTCTGTCCACTTGTCTGTCTCGAAGAGCCGAATCACTGCGTGGTTCGTAGAGCTGGCCTTGCATGCGCTGGCCACAAGTTTCCCGTCATGGCTGGCAGCCAAACATGAAATTTCGTACCCGTGTCCGTAGAGCTTCTCCATTTCTGGCCACAGCGTGTGCCGGGACAGAGTCTCTTCGAATGGCGGATGGTCAATCTCCAAGTATGACCTCTTCACGATCGAAGCCGGATCCACGGCATCACGATCTCGGTCGTCGACGGGCTCCACTTCCTGGTCATCGTCCACAGTATCGATGGCTTTGTTGGACAATCCAAGAACAGGCATATTGGCTGCGTCTGGCATGTTCTGGAGGCCCTCGACACTGATGCCGCTTAGTTGGTTAAGGAGGGCGGCTACTGCTTTGGGCTTGCTGAACACCCTCATGAGCTTTTCATCTGCGCCAGACACGAACTGGGCTTCGCCTAGGCTGTCGATGCAATTAAGGTCGTAACCATGAATCTGCGGCCTGGACATCTCGTGCCATGTGCCATCTCCGGCGCTCCACTTAGTATGAAGGCGAGTAGTCTGATCCAGGCTGGTGGACAGGACGTAATCTCCGTCCTTGGACCACGAAATGCCCGTTACTGCCTTGGTGTGGCCTGTGACGGCGACGCGGGGCTGCCAGCTATCCGCAGAAGCGTCATATTCCCACCTCCTCCAGCTGCCAGTCCGACCAAGACAGGCAACGGATTTGCCGTCCGGCGACCAAAGGCCGGTCCAGAAGCCTCCTGTGCTACCCGTAGCAGTCGTCGCGCCCTTCTCGCGACTGATTTCGCCCATTCTTGCAATGCTCACCCATATCCCGGACGTTGGATCCGATTCCCAGATGGCAAGTGAGTTGTCGGCCGAGGTGGAGAGTAGCTGCAGCTGGCCGTTTGCATGGTTGTGCCATCGGGCACTGTACACCCAGTCTTCGTGGCCCAGCAGGAGAGCTTCGAAGGATAGGGAGTAGTCGTTGCCGGCACATTGGAATCGATGTGCTTTGTTGGAGGGAGATTTGCCCGGCAAGAAAGCTCCGCTCGAAGGATCTGCGGCGGCCGGTGCCGGGAGGACCGTACCCTGACGAAGCCTCCAGATTCGGATGTACTTATCTTGGCTGGCAGAGGCCAGGAGGATATCACTGTCCGGCTGGGCCGTCTCCCTCGTAAAGCTCAACGACCTGATCCAACCCTCGTGACCGCTCAACGTAGCTTGAAGTGCAAACTGAAGTTTGTCTGGCGTGTTCTCCGCAGTCAATATCTGGACAGTATCTCTTGTGCCAGCCGCGGCCAGCAGGAGACAGTTCCCGTCGGCGTCCAGGACAGTGAGGGAAAGAGAAAGAGGAAAGTATTTAGGGACAGTTTTGATGGACTGTATCAACAACAGCTGATCGTCCTCGAAGCGCCACACTCGGATTGTGGCATCCGCGGCTCCTGTTACCACCAGCCACCGTGCGGGGTCTGAGCCGATTCGGTGGGCTGCGATGCAGTTGATGGCGCCCGTGTGCTCACTGGAGCTCAGAAGCAGGCGGAAGTCTGTTGTGCCTGCAGCCGCTTTCCATACAACGAGCGTTTTGTCATCGGATCCTGACACGAGATACGTTGACTCGTCGCCGTCAGCTTCTGGGAGGAAGTTGACGGCCTTGACGGGCTCTTTGTGGCCACTGAGAAGGCCCGCCACGCCTTTCAAGGGTGTTGCCTATACACGACTTAGAATCGGCATGCTCAAGGCAAAAGAGTCAAGGAGTATGATGCTGGCTTACCGCTGGCTGCCAGAGAGCAACATTGACGTCGGCGCCAAAGGCCAGGGTGCCATGACGGCTCCAATCGGCTATAGATGTCTGTCGATTCGCACCAGCAGACAGGTACTCGACAGCAACGCCCTCGGTACCCATGTCATCTATAGGCACAGACAGCGTCGCCCAAAAAAAAAAAAAAAAAAGTGAAGCTTGAGGAATTGTCTATGGCGGATGCTGATTGGCTACTTGCAGCAGACGTCGTGGAGTAGCCTGCTTGATTATGTCAGTCGAGGCTAGTGGGCTGTTGTTTCTTTTGTCCTCCAGTCGACTTGCACGTGTCTGTAATAGCATGTACCTCCAGGTACCTCATGGAAGCATGGAACGATTGCGACGAATGGCCGCGGAAATACAGACCTTGGGGGGGCAAGATCTATAGAGGGGCCTGTGACGTCTGTAGGATGCGACCGTGCCTGTCTCCCCCATCCCTACAGAATTTCTCGGTACCCGATTCGTTTCGGCCAAGGTTGTGCAGCGCCCAATCGCTGATCGTTGCTAAGTTCTAGAAGGGTTCCACGGGGGGGAGGACCCAGCAATCTTGCCAGACGCCTCCGTCTCACCCCCCTTTCCAACGTTTCCCAACTCCATCCGCACCCCTTCCCCAGGTACTTCGAGGGGACTCTTGGGGCATTTTCGACACGACCCCCCTTCCTACCGTCCAGGTATCAACATACCTCCTTTCCTTGGGCAACCTTCGCAACGTCTGGCTCCTACGCCTGGAAACCGTCAACCACGTAATCTATTCGACGTGCTGTTACGAGGAGCATGGCCCAATCAGAAACCGGTGGTGAGGCGCAGATACCTCTCACTGTCGAATTCTCGTATGTCCACTTTGCAGTTACCAGGTCTTCCCCTGTCGGTATCTCAGCTGGCATAGACTCCTCGTTCGGTCGGTTGCTCGTTCATGCGCTTACCGTGTCAATCAGTGGCGGCTTGGAGATGCTCTTCTCTGATCAGCGTAAACTCTCATTGACTATTCCAGCCCTTGACAAGGATGGGAAGCCTTCAACGATGGCATTATTGATCGACCATCTAAGCCAAAAGGTCATGGAGGACTCCCGCAAAGAGCTCTTCATCTTGGACCAGCATCTGTATGTCTTGGGCATCGTTCTCCTGGAGCCCTATTTCCCTCACTGTGTCTTCCGAGCCCTCCTAAACCCCAGGTCCATGTCATGGCAGCATCTCCTCGGATGCCTCGTCACTGATAGCCCGACTCCAAGCCACCAGTTCCTACAAGACGTTGACACGCTTCCGATTCGTCGTGTCCACAGCTAACAGCATCTCACAGTCGACCAGGCATCCTGGTTCTTATAAACGATGCTGACTGGGAACTCGAGGGCGAGGAGGCCTATCAGCTCCAGAACGGGGACAACATCTTGTTCGTCTCTACCTTGCACGGCGGATAACCACAAACCTTCACGTAAGAAGAAATGCATGGGCGTGTGTTCAGCAGCGACGCCTTTACAACTCCACATGTGTGGCAAGTTCCATCTATCCATCTACATCGCTTCGCCTGCATCAAGGCACCAGTCAGCGCGCGTCCAGCAGAGGACGCCTGCCATGTCTGAAACAAAAACGTTGGGCGGAGGCGTAGTCCTGACAGCGGCACATAGACTGGATATCGCGTGGAGCCACGGCCGCTCAGAAGCGCATGAGGAAACCGTTGAACGCAGCTGCGGTTGGCAGTCAAGTGCTTGTGGCGTCCTGTATCCAAGTGGGCTATCTAACAGATTCGAGTGCAACCAGTAGTGTGACCATTCGCAGCTGTGAGCAGACCTCTCCCCCCTCTCTTACGTCGGACGCAATACTACGGCGGTGGAAACTTGCATGGGCGCAACCCTTATCAACGGCCTTTCCCCATCGTCATATGTCTCTCATTTTGCCAATCAGCGCGTCAATGTCCTGCCCGTCCACTCAGCGGTGAATGATGGCGTAGCCGCCCAGCCAGCGACCAGATATGCAGTAAACAACGCAACACCACTAGAGCTGTAGCAAGGAACAGGGTAGAAGGGCAACTGTTTGAGCGTGGCCCAACACACGATGGTATATGGACGCTCCCCAACCGAGCGGGGTTTACCACCCAACGCGTAGACTTGTATTGCGGAGCTCTACGCCTTGTATGATGTGCCGTTCTAGACCCTTTTTTAGGTCTATCTAAAGTAGCATCGATTTCCTGTATGTAACTTAATTCATGGTTGTAATAACTCGAAACCCCCACGCTTTTCTCTCTGATGATCCGCAGCAGGGCCTGATTTGCCAAGCCTGGGAGAGGCCCCAGAATTATCAAATTGGAGGTTTCCGCCCTGAGCCCAAACCCCGGCACTCCACCAGGGGCACAGCGCAAGGTACTCATCGTCAAAGGCATAAGGCGGAAGCTGCATGGGGGAGAGGCCAGCCGCACGGCGAGGCCGAACGACCTTCACTCTGCTTTTCTGTTTCCGCAATCATTGGGAAAGCACCCGGCGCCGACCGATACAGGCCCCCCAGCGACATGAAGCCATGTTCACAGTGACGGCCAGCGCCAGACGCCGCCCGATACTTGGGCCGGCAGTCCATGATGCTACCTGGCCGTGAGGCATAATACAATTCCCCGAGCTGGCCCCCTGAGGTCTCTTCGCTTCACTGTGATGTTTCGAGTAACACGGTGGAGCAGGTGGCATGGTTGCGCGTTTGTGCGAGTGCAGGTAGCCGTCGGTCGGTTCTGACCAGCAGACATGGTATTGATTTTCTAATCCTATTATAAATGAAGCTAGTTATCAGGCTACTTCTAACGATGCTGTTTGCAACATTTCCAAACCTGCAGCCGTCCCGGGAGAAGGTTCTATGTGCTCAGTCTAGTAACCTCAAATCACTCCCTCAACTCCGTTAGGGTCTAATAACACCCATGCTGCGTTTCCTCGTCATCATGAGACCAAAATCCTGCCGAGGGGTCTGTTTCCAAGCCAGGCAAAATCAGGAAAGTACAAGCAAAAAAAAAAAAAAAAATACCAGGCAAACAGGAGAAAGAAAGACCATGTTTTGTTTTGGTACATGTAAAGGGATTTTCAGACATCCAACCCATTGTGAAGAAGCTTGGTACCGCTCATTTTTCGTGCCATTGTACAACATGTCGAATGACACTATAGGAAGCTGTTCCATAGGGAATAAATAGTAGCAAGGCGGGATAAGAGGAACAAACGGAGAGCAAACGAGGCAAAGAAGTCAACAGCACAAAGAAAATAAAGGGAAAAGGTGAAGGGGATGCTTGGATCCAACTTTCAATCGCTATCAGCAACGCTGGTCGCTTTTCTTAACTTCGTAGTTTCCGTTTCTCGTAAGTGTGGATGCCCTGCACTTCTCCATATTTTGCAGGAACATCATCTTCAAGCGCCGGAGGAATTCGTTATCGTTATGCAATAGCCCGGTTAGAACATCCTGTCCGGGAAAGTCACTTGTCTAGAAGGATCTTGGGCGTAGTAGCCGTTCGGCGCGTTGACTTGATACTGCGCATCATGGTCGTAGGTACCATAAGCGCTTTCGTGCGCACGGGGGTCGCCGCCCATCATCATAGGCGGGTTAGGGGCATATTTGTTGTAAGATTGCGTGTTCGGGGGTGTCCGCGGAGAAGGATTCGGGACGGGAGAAGGAATGGAGCCACTGGGAGAGGTCTTCGCGGCAGGACGAGATGCCGGCTTGGTAGTTGGTGCAACATTGCGGTGCTTGCCCCTGCCCTTGATTCCCTTGTTACTGTTCTTGTAGTGCTGCTTGAAGTATTCGAAGAGCTCGCGGTGCTCCTCAGGGATCACCTCGGCAGTGGCGTACTTGACGAACATGGCGGTGATTTGCTGCAACTCCTTGGAGTGGAAGTGGTTCTGGTGAGTCTGCAGCATGTGAGCCCGGAGCCTTGCCTATTTTCCAAGATGAAACGTACCTTCATGTTGCCAAGTTGAGAAAATGTCTTCGAGCAGTTGCCGATGCGGCACACATAAGGCTTGACGTTTCGGTGGGTTTGCTCGTGTGATCGAACATTGCCCTTCTGTGCGAACCTCTTTTCACATTTGTCGCACTTGTATGGCTTCTCTCCCTGGTGGCGACGCTCATGAGTCTAGCAAGAGGGTTAGCCTTCGGGACAGGAGACAAGCAAATGGTACCAGTGACCGACCTTGAGGTTCCCTCGTTGAGAGAAGGTAAGTCCACAGTTGGGGTGCGCGCAGGTCTAAAGAGTTAGCATTGACTTTTCTTCTCTGCAATATGGCTAAACTTACATAAGGTCTCTCGCCGCTGTGCGTCCTTCGATGAATCTCGAGGTGGGTCTTCTGTGTGAAGCTCTTGTTACAATTGGGTCCGTTACAAACGTACTTCTTCTCCTTTGGCGTCTTCTTCGAGGCAGTGGAAACAATTGTTGCAGGGCTGATAGGGCTGGCCATGTCAGGGGTTGCCGAGGTGGCCTTGGGGGTCTGAGCTGGTGTTGGAAGGCCGCATTGAGGCGCATCGGTCTTTTGAATGACCTTCATCAGCTCGTCAACTCCAGTTTGGAATTCGATCTGCTGAGCGGGGTCAAGAGTTTCGTTGACGGTTATGGTCTTCGATTCCGCCACTGGTCCGTCCTTCACCCATGGTGTTTGCTCGCAAGGCTCGGGTTTCGTCTTGAAAGTGTTCATGCGGTACGACATGTGATTTGCTCCGTGTTCTAGCCCGCTGTACATGGCTGGCGGCTTCTTGGAGTAGTCGGGCTTGAAAGGAGATGAGAGAACGGGTGGCAGAGGTGGTGGTGATGGATGATAAGAGCCGTAAAAGGAACCATGAGCTTGGTACGGTGGTGTGGCCACTGCGGGGATCGGTGCCGATGTGTACGGTGAGCTCACGACGTATTGAGAAGCCATGAGAGGTCGTTGGAGCGGCGCAGTGGTGGCTGCTCGAGAGTCGTAGGGCATCATGGCATGATTATCCATGACGGTGTAGTCTTGAGGTAGGTTCTGAGGCCAACGTCCCCAATTTAGGGGCGCCGTGGAATGAGCTGCGAGGGCCATCTCGACAGAACTTACTAGTCTTGCTGCAAGAGCAAGACCTGCTGTGCAACGTAGTGGGCAGTTGAATGATGAGGATTAATTTTGACTCGTAAAGAGAAGGGTGAGAGACAAAAGAAGCGGTGTCTATGCAAGTGAAGAAGCTGTTGTACTCAGAACTTGACCGGTCTCCGTTTGCTCGACTGATGGACAGAGAGAAGATTCTTGTTTGGACCCGGGAGGAGAGATGTCCCACAGATATATACTGAAAAGAAAGGATGGAGACAGGAGCCATGTCCAGGTTCATGGGCTCTTGGTGAGCGAGGGTGTTATGCAGTTTGCGCAGACAGTGTTTAGTGGACCGAGCACTAGGCACTGGGCAGGCAACATGAACCCGAGAGCATAGAGGCGTGTGCACATTGAGAAACGTAATGAAGCGTCAGTAGGTACGGACATGGTAGCCGGTAGGTACAGCGGGAGAGGCGTGTACGGATAGATTAGGAAATTGATGTGCGACTGGGATGCAAACCAATCGCCTGGAAACTACCCTGGGTCTGGGTCGGGAATCTGGGATTAGTCGTGGTCTAGAGCAAGGGTGTGTAAGTCCGTAGAGAAGTAGAGGCTGCTGCGTGTGCGAGGTACATGGAGGAGGCCAGCAAGGCACATCATCAACCCGGGGAACCCACAAGGAAAGGCGATAGCCAAGGTACCTGAGCAGGCTGGTGGTCGGTTTGCTTTTGCTCGAGCCAACGCCCCTCCCCCCTCCCATCGATCCCCCTGGGCCCCCTACTATCATCCCCCCACTCCCACTCCACCGGTCGGGAGGGTAAAAGGGAAATGCGAAGGAGAGGGAAGAGACCAGTGCGCATCGTGGCGGCGACAAGGACAGCCTTGGAGAAGGATACGAAGCAGCTGGTGGACGAGGAGGGGCGTCGAGTTACGGGCCAGGATGCATGTGTGCTGTTCCGCAAACAAGGTGGATATGGAGCAGGGCAAGGAAAGGGCTTGTTGAACGCATCGCCTGAGTGACGAGGACGGAGACGACAAAGGCAGGGCCACATCAAGGCGGCAGATGGAGCAGACGACCTGTCAATGCGCCATGGCCTTGACGGCATACACGGGGACGTATGTCTGACCGGAGCCGTGATCGTGTACCTGAAGAACCAGTTACATTGCCAGCATTTGGTTCAGCGGCACAGTGAGACATTGCGAGGCGTCGCAGTCAACGGCTAGACGGGCTGATCAATGGGAAGTGTTCGTGTGCAAGAGTGTACCGAGTCTGTGCGTGGAGCTAGATAGACGGACAAGCAGGCGCTGGGCGAGATGGATGGAGAAGGTCAGCCCAAAAGCTTTTCAGGGTGGCTTAGGTAGCCGATGTGGCGCGAGACCGAAGTGGACGAGACCACGACAAAGGTTGTGATGATGATGGTGGTGATAATCGCGAACAAGGATGGCCCAGCCGGACCACGAGGAATGGTTGAAAGGACAAGGGCTGGTGGTGCCTGGTAATTTCGAAGAGGGAAGAGACAAGAAGCACATCCCTCCTCCTTTGGTCCAGCCGTTTGGCCGCATCGGAAAACAAAGGGCCTCTGCAACGCGGCAAGGCTAAGAGACGTTGGCCTTGATAGGTGGTGAGGCCAAGGTGAGGTGAGGTTGGATTTACCAGCGCCGAGGACATGGCAAAGCTGCCCCTTCCTTTTTTGAGAGGTGTGGCAGACGGGTGCGGGATCTGGACAAGGGGTCTAGAGGCGCTAATCAATGCCCGGCTTGTGGGGACTCAAGGGTTTCCAGGGCAAGGGATCCCGGGGCAACCCAGGGCCCAGGGCTCGATGAGGTTGGCGGGGCTTGTTCGCGGCCGGGGCACGGCGGGAGCTGCGGCTTGGCTGGCGGGCACACACACAGCCGGATGACAGGTAAGGCGAGAGTCGCGAGCTATTATGGGGCCCACCGGAGTGAACAGCGCGCGTCCAGGTATCGTCCGGTCACCGTTCTGACATGGCTCTTTTACTACTTCGTACTGGACTTGCACTTAGCAGATTGCCTCCATCCATCCTCTACCGGTTACCTGCTCTCATCTCCAGGTCGGCGCCCCTCTCATCGAATAGTTCATCAAGTTCCGCCCATCCGAGCTCCGAGAGTGCAGGGTCATCCGCCGGCAAGGCGAGCATCCGTCCTTTCAATTACGACCGCCACCGCAAACCCTCTGTGCCTGAGCCCTCAGACATGTCCCGTGGGGGGGCCACCAGGTTCACTCGAGAGCAGAAAGATTGGACCGATGGCCTTTGCTGGTCACTAAAGCATTCGCAAGCTACCTCGCCGGACCTCACATCCCGCTAAGCCGTCCTGCACTCGACATGTTTGTCCTCGATGGCGGGTTGCATCCATCAACCCGCTGTCAGCGAAGCCGTCAACAAGAACTTTCCTCAAAACCGTCTCCTCTTCTTCGCTCACCTGACGGAGTTTCCTCATTCAGGTCGAAACCCCGCGGCTTTCATGTGTCAAGTTTGCCATCCATTGCGTGTTGTTTGTCGGCGANCTGCGTTCCGGCAGAGCATATCAGTCGGGCAAGTGCACGAGCTTTAGAAACCCCTGGTCCGTGTGATTAGAATTACATGTATGGCGCTTTCTAGTATCAGCCACAGTCCCAAGAAGCATAACCACGTACATGAACTGTACGACTCGTGCGCAGGCTGACGTTGCTGTGTATGCCGGCAGTGGGGGGTTTGGACGCATCCGTGCCTATCTTTGACATACAGACATAATATAGCATAATATAGGATATGCCTTCCTTGTAGGTATCCAAGCCAACGGGTAGCATTCCCTTTTTTATACCTCGTGCGGACAACATGGCAACCATCCTCCTGGCACGTTCTGAAATTGTGAAATAGAACAGCCTTGTATCGTTTCGTCCCCGCATGTTGCACCCACCGGGTGTGAAATTACATGCCGTGACGAATAAGGACGCCGCTCGCTGCCGCTGCTCCCTGGGCCCACTCGTACTGCATGATATACCGACCTGGACGACAAGTGATGCATCTTGTGAATGTCGGCAATGTTTGACTGCCGGATCTCATCAAGCAATATGTGAAGGGCGGAATTGCCCGGTAGAACGCCCAACAACTACTCAACAGGCCTGTGCTGCTCGTTCTTACCACACCAATATTTCTTCCGTCAACGTTCTTAGTCAACGAATGAAACAAACCGTTGACGGTTCAGAGACGGGGTGATGCTTACTTTATATCATCGCCCTGCTATGCCATCACGATATATTGCGCCTAGCTATTAGAAAACAAACAGGGTAGGTACCTCTTTCTCAATGCTTCCCACTGCAAGTGGCGCTTGCCCAGACAGACACCGAAGAGCAGGAGCGACCAGGAGAATTCAAATCGTTGTGTCTGTCATTGGAAGAAGGTACTGCCGGGTTTGTACTAGCTTACTTCCCTCTTCTATCCACAAATGTGAGACATCACAACGGTTGCATTCAGGGAAAGAGCCTCGGTGCCACTTCGACCACAGCATTGACCTCTTTCTCGGTTACGATTCTTCTCCAACCGCATCGTCCAAGCTACAGCATCGCACCGCCTCCGTCAGCATCAGCTACGATCGCAGCTCAGCTATGCAAGCCGAAGCATCGAAATTAGACCTGCATCCGGCGAGAAACGTCCAGTCATTCCCGGGACGTCCCCCCCCACCTCCCCGGGATAGCTTGGCAAACCTGCTGGATGCAGCCGCGCAGCACCACCAACACCAACAGAACATGCAGGCTCGGGGGGGGGGCGGAAGACATTAACCCCCTCTTGGGTGTGTACCTAGTCCAGCCTCGCAGATCCAACGACCTTGTAAACAATATAAAGTACCGGATGGACTTCTATGCGGGAGCGCACTGACGCCGCAGCGCTGCATCTGCTGGGCCCACAGAGCTGAACCAAATCCCTTGACTGGCCCCCGGGCCAACACAACCCGGCTCGCAGGAAATGCCTCTTCGGGTCACTATATGCCAGGTATTGATTACCATCTGATAGATCTCCAATCCTTTGCATCCTCTCTACGCTCGGCTGCTTAATGAATCACATTTGGTCACTATCTAGGGGGACGCAAAGATCGATCGATGGCGGGCAGTAACTACCGCCAGGCTTCTGAAGTCGGCCCCTCGTTCTTGTCTACAAGACGCATCAGTTTCTAGTTTGCTTGTCAATTTTCAGGTTTGTTTCTGTGGTTCGACGGTTGCAGAGGTCGCTTATTACAGTTTTGGAATATATTACTAACTGCAATTCGTGTGTACTAGACGTCCAGCGTACTCCCCATGCCCATCGTCGAGACCTTGTGGTCAAGCTCTTTCCCGCTCACAGTGACGTATCAAAATCCCTCTACTTTGCACTGCCTCGTGTAATTTGCAAATCAATGATTCGTTCAGTGCTTGGCTCTCCATGAAAGGAAGCCACGACGAATCCCCCTCCCGGGCGTGGGCGACGTGTTTCACGTTGGCAATTCCGAGGAGCCGTCGGGAGTACTGCATCTTATGCTCGTGGTCAAGGCGCGCTTCTCGCTTCTGCCGCATGCATGCTAAGCCTCAACGACACCGCAGGTACCGCTGGCCCTTGGAGGCTCTAATAAAACAGCCCAGCTTCCCGTTCCTAGGACCCTAAATGGCTCAGCAGCGGTCCCTCCTGGATTGGAGAGCTAATAGGTGGCTTCGTTAATGGGAGATCGTGGTTGGGCATTTTGAACTACCCCACTGAAACGCAATCAAATGCACAAGGTCATACTTCCCTCGATCATGCTGCCTCTTTTCTGGTTCGGTAATCCTATCGCCCTGACTTCTATGACTGCGATCTTACGAAAAGAGGCTTGAGCGAACTGATACATAGCTAGGTCTCGTTCGTCGTTCGCTCTTTTCCCCCGCCGCAGATGATATGACATGTATCTTTGCTCTCAACGGACGGCTTCCGCGGTGCGCCACTGAGGTGCCGAGGTGCTGTTCCACTTTAAAGGTCAAGGACTATCCATGCGTTGTCGCTATACGTGCGGCGGTACTTCTCAGTTTTGGCTCTCTATACTGAGCAAGCAGCTCCAGCAAATATTTCGGTCCGGTGGCCAGCCATGACACAAGGGATCGTACAGAACACCCGCCTTCAGTTGTGGTCGGAACAGAAAATCGTTATTGTGCTGCTGAGAATGTCCCGAAGTCTGTAGATCAAGCACGGCATGAGCTGAGTTACCACAGGCTGTTCATAAACTTGGGACTTGGGACTACAACCGGGATGGAGATGGGTAGCAGATCAAGATTATGCACCCTGAAGTGGAGTAGACAGTCACCTGGGACTTCTGCGCGAATAAGGCAGCGCTGTCCGTGACAGCTTCTCAGCCACTTGGCCAATAGTGGATTCGCAGCTGGGTGCAATGTCACCCTCCACAAAGACGTTCCAGAGCATCGGGATGAGATTCGGTTCTTATGCAGTAAAGACAAAAGCCCGATCGAAAGGATGGATTACGTTGGCTCTGTCACACTTATGCTTCCATGGCAACGTCGTGTCAGTGGGACATCGCTGCTAAACAACTCTCCCATCACAACATCACGAGTTCCAGCTTCACACCCAATCAATACAAGCTTTCAGCAATGCAACCAGCAAGGTGTCATAGGACTCCGTGGGCCCATGAGAGGCGTGGATAGGAGAGAGGGGAAAGGTCTTGGCGAATCCGGACACCAAGACCACACCCGATCCGAGTCCCCCAACTGCCCTGATCTCGACTTGAAAAGCGCAATCGGCTCGCACATGCGCGATCACTTCAATGAGGCAACCTCTTAGCAGATGAATGAAGCCTAATCTGCCACTGGGGTAAAGAGACAACAGCGGGGTCAACTTCTACCGGGTACCAAGGGAACTAAATTGGTTGGCGCAGACGCTTGGGTTGAGTGACTCCCACTACAACCAGGATACTTAGCTGGAGCTTCCCGACCCAGCACTCTGGATGGAGGACGATCTCTAGGCGCTGATTGGCCAAACCATCCCGACTAGCGTTGCAGAGCGATGCATTAGTCTCGCAACCAAGTTGGATCCCGGATCGGCGACCATGAGCTCACTCTACCTACCGACCTGTCACCACTGCTTCCTTTGAACCTTGCAGAATGCCAGCTGAGCTGGGGAAAGGTCGATGGATGAGCCACATTGCCTCAATCGGCCCCACAGAGATAGCCTCTTCGGCGCTATGATGATGCTGTTAGTCACCGGCTGAGGTGGCTGTTTGATATCCGCCGCGAAAGGGCTCCGGGAGAAGCCAGATACGAATCTTCCCCCGCGACAACAAGAGAACTGCCTGCTGTGTCCGCTAACATACATCGTTACGATAGATCCCCCCCACCCCCGGGGAACCCCCAAGGCAGCGACGAGACCTAGCCTTCCACCCGGTCAGCGTGCCTGCTCGGTGATGGTTCTGGGTCGGGCATGATCGGCCGTGCTCTACCCCCAAATCCCTCATCATTGGAAGCATCTTCCGGACAGGAACCGGAGCCGGATAAGCACGATATCTCGTGAGCTCAGTCCTTAGCTGCTGTGACAGTCGGGCGTGGGGGTACGACAGACTTGAGAACTGGTAAAACCATGCCTCCAGCGCAAGCCCCTAGTTCCCCGTTCCGCGCAGCCACCAGCCCAACTCCCGGATCAGACAGGGCTATCCCAGACTACACCCTGTCACTTGTGCAATCCACCCTTGTCACAGCAAGATTCCACTACCCCTTCGACAGTGAAGCAGCAAATCAGTGACCATATCAGTCCAACGCTGGTCGGTCCTGCGGCAGATCCACACGGTTGGGCCCGCCAGACCCAGATCTTGCTGGACTTAGCACAACTGGCGATGCAGCGGGGAAAGGGGGAAAAGAAAGGAAAAGGCCCAGTGAGCTGATTGACTGCTATTCTTGGTGGAGTGCCTCTACATTCACTTGCGCCTGACGTTTCAACCCGTCTCTGTCAGGAAGAATCTTGCTTTTCCGACTGCCGCCAGCTACCGTTACAGTTCCCAGTGCGAATGCCACCCTCGCGATCTGCGTCTGCAATTCCTTCCGCCGAATGGATGGCGGTTAATGACAGTGACGCAAGTCGCAACGTAGAAATTGCTCAGGCCCTCAGTCGATAACCAGGACAGAATGCTCTCTGGACGCAGGCACTGTGCACCTCTATAGACATTCCTGAGCAAAACCCCAGTGGGTTGCGCTTCATCTAGGATGATTGGTGATGTTCTCAACGGTCGATCCCGACGAAATCCCTCGTCATGATACTCCACCTCATTCAATTTGTGTACCGTTTTGATTACCTTTTGATCGCCATGCCTCGCGGAGTTGTACAGTTGAATCCGCGTTTGGAGTCGATTGAAATCATTGACCTTCCCTTTTTTCTTTTTTTTCTCTTTTTTTTTTTCTTTTTTTTTCCGCGGAAGACAAAGGCATGGCATGTTTTCAAAAGCACACAAGCATAGAAGCATGGTTTGAAGCGTCTGCAGAACACGGATTAAGATATCCGAGCGGAAGGGGGCACGACTACCCTGATGCCCCAGGAAACCTTTGGGTATCCTATTTATAACGCGGGCCATATCTTTTCGTCCATGTTTGCGAGCGCGATCAAGACTCGAAGCTACGGTCAAGATCCAAAGTCAAGGCATGGTGGACCTGTTCACGGACATCGAGTTTCTCTATCCGAGGCAGGCATGGGCGTATTGCCCTTGCTATCAACGAACGCGTTCCCATGCCACTGCCGCTAGGTTATTTGATGTGCCCCGTTCCCTAAACGACCCTCGGGCTCCTGGGTCAGTGCTTGGTCTCATGACGGCAGGCATTCAAGATTCGGTGTCTCCCTTGTCTACGGGTGCGATATCTTCGAAAGAAGTGGAATGATCGGCTACCAGCCGCAGTTGCAGCTGTGGTTGCTGTTGCGTAAGCCTTTGCCCATGGCTGCTGAACCACAGCTTCCTGAACAGGGGAGGGGTGGGCGCTTTTTGGCGCCTGGATTGTGCGGATCCAGCTCCTCTGGCGCATGATGACGATACACGTCCAGCATTGGGGTCCGTTGTGTTTCTTCTGGTCTCGGCACCATACCCTATGCCATGGGTTTGGTGATAGTTGGTCTACGCATACGTTTTACTTGCAGACGCTCTGTCAGGTCCCCGACAAATACTCCGGTCCATGACTGCGTCATCGGCTTTTTCTTCCGAATGATCATCTGCAAACGAGGGGAAACCGGCGTGCGCCGCAGGCACAAAGCGCAGTCCACGGACTGACTGTATACAACATGCTCCCCGGAAGCCTCTTTCGACCAGAATCCACAACGTCATCCAGGTTATCGGGGCAAGAGAGGTTAAGACTTTGGTGTTTGGCCGATAGTCACAAGTCGAACGTTGAGTTATGTTGGGATTCGCATCACAATTTTATGCAGTGTTTTGGTTCCCATCTGGACATGTCGAGGCTCGATAGCTCCACCACCAGCTCACCTACCCTGCTTCTCCTGTGACTTCAGCCCTGGCCAGAGATTATTGACTGACTCCAGCCAACAGTACCATGGCAAGCAGAGAGACCCCTTTGATCCTTGCTGGGGTTGCCATGTTGACACCTCTTCCCCAGTCCAATATACCAGTATTCAAGACTGAAAATAGCGTGCCGCGGGCAGGCTCGACGCAGCCAAGGGGAAAGAACTGGACGATGGCGCAATCCATCTGACAAGAGACCAATCAAACAAGCCGGGAGCGCCGCAAAGCTTCAAGTCTCAGCCTAGGATGCAACATCCAGATGCCGGCAGACAATACAGCCGCGTCCAGCGGCATGGGTCCGACTTGGGTGGCACGGGCGGCTGAAAGACCTTGCAATGAAACCGTGACTGGTCAATTGCTCGGTCACAACATTGAGCATGGCATAAGTCGTGCAAGCCAGACACGGGGCCAATGAGGTGCAGTTGTCTTGGGTGCGCATTGCTTGCTAGCCCATGGCATCCACGGTCCAGATGCGTCTTGACTTCGGCCCTCTTACTGGCACCGGCGTCACGCCACATCTTGTTCTCTCTAGGTACTCTTCCCAGCCTGCCGCACCGGGAACTTTACTAGTTCTGTGAAAGTGCGACTTTTCACTCGCCTGTACAAGTCTTGTCATAGACATGCCGAAGCGAGCTCCAATGCCCAAGGCTTTGGGACAGTAGGGATATACCTTGGAGACGCCTTCTGCGTTTGCCAATCAAGACGAGTAGAGCCCAACCGCTGAGCGGAGAAGCCGTCAAGCAACCAGAGACAGGCTCTTTTGTCCTGCAGCTGTGTGCTTATCTCGGCATCTTAGGCCTCATCATGTTTGTGGCGAGGAGGTGCCTGGCGGTCCTCGATGTTGAAAATTTACATGGCTACTCAAGGATCTCCGCCAGTTTCAAAGTCAGATCATGACCATGGTACCAGCTCGGCGAGACAATAACCTCTGCCATGGACACTGGCGTTGGCATCACGCTGTTTGAAGCTTCAGAGTACGTTTCATGGTTGGTTTGCGCTCAGGACAGACTGGAACAGTCCTCGGTCAAGAAGCCAGCTAATGGTTGACGTTGGGTCCTCGGTATACCCCCGAGGTCGAAACCTGCTGTGTTCCTGGTGCCGGCTAGCCCTCTTGGGCTCATGGGGGTTTTCGAGACATGTGTTGTGAGCTATTTACCAACCGCTTGTAGAGCTGGTAACGTCAAAGCTGAAGCGGTGGTTCTGGAGACCACTCCAAATGCACTCAAGTGGTACATGTCAGTCGTCACTCGACCCGGTATAGTATTACGACCATGGATTCTGCGTCTTTCCATACCATGATTATGCCGGTGGTCGAACTGGGCAGCCCACTCGATCGAGGCTTCACCTTCTGATGTTGTAAGGAAGATGGTGGCGGGGTCTCGCTGCAATAGCAGGCCTTGATCTGATGCCCCTCAGCAGTGCAGCTGTGCGGCCAGTCCGAGTCATCCTGTTCTGCTGCCGTTGACAGTGACATACGACTACCCCTGCTTCCCCTGTGATGGGATGGTATCATCGGATGAACGACTAGAAGCATTCGCGTGGAACAGGTGGCAAAGAAGCTACCCTGATGGTCTTGAATACCGTGCTCCGTACAGCTCCGTAGTAGTGACAGTCCACTATTAGGGGTCATCCAGAGAGATAATGGTACCCTGAAAACTCACGGGAGAAGATGATAGACAGCACCAGATGGCATGCGTGGTTGATACTGTGGAGTCGTACTACACGGTGGGCTCCCATAGCCAAGTGGCATGATGGTCGAGGTCAGGAGTTTGGCCTGACAGGACGATGTCGTGCCAGTGGACTCTTTCTGTGAAATCTGGCAAGATATGTGCTGCAGTCGGGGTAGAGACACATACGTCCCGGTCCCTGATGTCCCACCCGCATGGGCAGCATTGTTGAGCAGCAGTCCACACTGCTACAAGCCTGATCCGCGTGGGAACTTGGCGCGTCTTCACAGAGAACCACGCACGTATGCGACAAGCATTGTGCTGCTGGTGCGGGTAAGGTAGGCGTGCAGCCCATGTTCTATGTTCTTTCTCACAAGGGCATGGTACAGGGCCAAGTCCCTACTATGTGCGCCTGCATCTCCGTCTCACGATTGCAAGGAAAAGAAAGCGCCACAGACGGGCGGCTCATGACATTTGTCTCTGCAGCAAAGAGCGGTTATGGTCCAGACGGGGAGGTTGGCTGTTGTATGTCTCGCCACACCGCCATGGCAACGGCAGCGCCGGAAAGGGGGAGGGGAGCTGGGATGATCCATGCTGCGCGCATGTCAATTTGATTGCAGGAGGAAACAATGTGGAAGCCAAAACGGGAAGATGAGGGGGTTGTGGGATAGAGAGAGAGAGAGAAGGGGGGGAGGGAGGGAGAGGGAGAGAGAGAGAGAGCATGGATATCGCCGAGGATGCAAACGTCATTGGCTTGAACAAGTTTCCCCGGAGGCGGACTCTTGGAAGGGATGTGGTTGCACCGGTTACACCGCTAGTTTTGTGTGGACGGCTTGATAGAGTCGATGACTTGCATGTAACGCGAGCAACGTTCATCCGACAAGGCCAACGGTCGGCCCCGGATCCCTACTACAAAGAGTGGGAGAAATGGCGATCGGACAATGGTAGAGGAGAAAACAACGGCCGGAGAGCGGTCGCCGGCCGCTTTTGATGGTGAATTGGGGTGCTTCTAATGTTGTCTATACTCTATCATCTATCCCGACGCTGGTGAACATGTGTGCTGTGTATACGTCGACTCTTCCGGTCCTAAAGCAAAATTCAACATGGACGCCCATTCTATGCAAAAGAAATTGCGTCCCCTCGACTTCCAACTCAGTTCAACCACAGAGGTAGATGGTGTCGGACATTCTCGTACACGAGGAACGTAACCCACGTGGCGGGCATCACCCGGATCACGCCGGGCACGACGCCTCTGTAGAAGCCCGGGACGCCCTCTTCCTTCCAGATGCGCGCCACGACACCCGTGAAGCCCCGACCGAACCTCTCGTCGGCCGAGTAGTTCTGCAGGCGGCTGCGGAGGACCTGATAGGGGTAGGTGACGGCGCCGGCGACGAGCTTGGCGGTGCTGGAGATGACGAGGGTGGCCTCGGTGGACATGGGCGCGCCGCGGTCGACGCCCTGCTCGGCACGGCGCGCGTAGTACATCTGCTTGGCGGGCTCGTAGACGGCGAACTGCACGGCGCCGTGGGACACGCCGATGAGGGACACGCCGAGCCCGCGGTAGAAGCCGCGGACGCCCTCGGTGGCGAGGATGGTGCGGGCGCCGGCCATCATGGACGGGTACGCGCCCTGGGCGCCGCGATCCGACGACAGCATGCGTGTCTTGATGACCCAGACCGGATTGGTGAGCACGGTGGTGGCGGCGCCGGCGAGGGCGCCCGAGACGAAGAAGTCGCCGGGGGAGGGGCGGGTGTGGCCCTGCAGGTGGGAGAGCAGCGCCTCGAAGCGCGACTTGAAGAAGAAGAAGGAGGCCCAGCTGCCGGCGTTGCCGATGAGGTTGGGTGTCAGGCCGCGGTAGAGCGTGGCGAGGGGCTGTTTGCTCGACGTGAGGGAGCGCATGAGGGCGACGGTGGAGGGCGGCTGGGCTGCGCCGGGGACGGCAGGGCCGCGGTAGACTGCTCACCAATCTCCTTGTCAGAACTGTGAGGAAAGGGGAGGGGGCTTGGCTGGAGATGCGTACTCTGCATGCGTGTCTTGACGATGTCGAGCGGGTGCACGACGAGCGTGGCCACGGTGCCGGCGCTGAGGCCGGCGGCGACCTCGACGACGGCGGGGGAGATGCCCGCATGGCCTTTGTCGGGCATTGCGGTATGACGGGAAGGGATTCGGCCGGTTACATTACCGGCGAAGAGCGGGTTCCTTCAGACGGCCGGCGAGCTCGATGGTGATGCTGCGGTCATAGCCGGGATGTTTTTTGGTTGTTCTTTTTTTTACCCTTTCAGTTTTGGTGTTTTTGATGCCGAGCAAAATCGGAGAGACGTCAGGGGGTGGTTTTGGCTGCTGGGGAAAACATGCCGAATCCCGGAGCTGCCCTGCCCATAGGGCGAAGAGGAGCCTACCCGGTATCTGTGCGCCGCGGATTTCATTGTAGAATACCTTTTGATCATCTGTAAGGATTCCCTTGTTCTTTGAAACAGGCCATACATTCCTTGAAATGGACTCTGCTGGAAGGAGTCATTGGCCATGTCTTTGCCATACTGATCAATGCCTTGTAGGTCAGTTACAGTGGAGTCGTGAAATCCTCGCAAGCATTGCGAAAGTCAACAAAGGCACGACAGGATATATGTCTACTCAAGATCATCCGACAGGTGGCGGTATTGTTCTTGTCATTACAGTCCGTATATAGCAACACTTCTTTATACAAGGGCAGGGCCAGTCCCGGCACACGCGCTGCATTGTCCCAGCAGCCGCTCGTTCTGCCCGTTCCCCAAGGCCGCCCGCCACGTACCCGCGGATCTGGGTTTCCCACGCCCACACACTATCGTACACTGAACAGGATTTTCCGCCGCACGCACCCGGCCATAGCGATTTTACGAGCCTAAGAGAGGGGAGACAGGAGGCTGCAAAACCCCGGGTTAGCAAGGAAGCCCTCGGCGCAGCGGTTGGTGGAGGACACTGTACCGGATGACGGATGGTCGTGGGTTGCTGCGAGTGTAGCCTGGCATGACGGGGTCAGTATTGCGAGTTCTGCTTCTGAAAAGGAGCGGGTGTGTCGCTGCAGGTGGTCGTTCGTACCCAGGTAGAGGATCAGAGGAAGCCAGCCACTGCACAACCGGTCAGCACCATCCCGCGCAGCTTCTCCCGGCCAAAAGGGGCGACAAACTAGTGCACTGCGACGCGTCCGACATCGATGATCTTGACGATGCGCTCCTGTAACCCAGGGAATCCGGTCAGCCTTGCTCTTCTTCAAGCCCGCTCGCATCCTCCTTCACACGGCATCGTTCGCACCTTGGACTCTTCGGATAGAGCAAACATAGTGAAATCGGTTTTCTTTTCTTCGCTCGTCTTCGCGCGCTGTGATGGCAGAAAATGGCGACGCTGACTGGCACGGACCTGATGGCGTGTGTACGGGAGCTTTGGACAAGGTCGAGTGTATGGTGTTTTAGAAAAATTCGGGAAGCTAAGATGCTCGTACCTTCAATGCTAGCATTGCGCTGAGCTCAGCCGGAAAAGATTGCCTCCGGCCTACGCCCAGCCAGGCTAGAGCCAGCCCGCGCCTAGTTCACCGCGGCTCCGGATCAACGCCGGCAAAGCGCGCTTGGCAGGAAGCTTCTATCAGAAAATCCCCAAATCGAAGCTTCAACAAAACATTCCCTAACCCAAATCCACCTGCCGCCATTGCACTGCCGTCGTGTGCCCCAACCTCAAGGCCCAGCATCAATTCCTCTACCCCCGAGCCTCTGGCTCCTGACAAATCGGCACCATGGCGCAGAACAGGCACTGGTATGCCCATCCCCCAGGACTCCCCGTGCCCTTCCCCGTCTCGCTAACGCCGCTTCTTTCCCCAGGGAGCAGGACAAGGAGGCGACCGTGTACATCGGCAACATCGACGAGCGCGCCACGCCGGCCATGATCTACGAGGTGATGCTGCAGGCCGGCCCCATCCACAACATCCACATGCCGCGCGACCGCGTGACGCAGTCGCACCAGGGCTTCGGCTTCGTCGAGTTCCGCTCGCCGGGCGACGCCGAGTACGCCGCCAACCTCATGAACGGCATCAAGCTCTACGGCAAGTCGCTGCGCGTCAACAAGGCTAGCGCCGACAAGCAGAAGGCCGCCGAGGTCGGCGCCGAGCTCTTCGTCGGCAACCTCGACCCCGCCGTCGACGAGAAGATCTTGTACGACACCTTTAGCCGCTTCGGCCCGCTGCTGAGCCTGCCCAAGGTGGCGAGGGAGGAGAGCGGCGCCAGCAAAGGGTTTGGATTTGTGAGCTTCGCCGACTTCGACGACAGCGACACCGCCATTGCCAACCTGCACGGCCAGTACATCCTCAGCAAGACCGTCAGCGTGCAGTACGCCTTCAAGAAGGACGGCAAGGGCGAGAGGCACGGTGATTTGGCCGAGCGAGAGCTGGCCGCCCAGGCCAAGAAGCGCAACATCGTCCCCGAAGCACAGCCCGTCCCCCAGGCCTTCCTCATGAACGGCCATCCGCCGCAAGCTGCGCCGCCTCCCGCAGCACCCCCCGGATTCGACACTATGGTCATGGGGGTTCCTCCTCACCTCGCAACACCGCAGCCAGGTCTCCCGGCCGGCTTCGTGCCGCCCCCTATCCAGCCTTCTCACCGCGGTCCCTCTCCATATAATGCCGGTCCCATGGCGCCGGTCCCCGGCCGTGTGGCTGCTCCTCTACCGCCAGCGCCATCAGGTTTACCTGCTAGACCACCCCAGGGCCAAGGAGGATATACGAACCCGGCAGACTTCCATCCAGGCGCCTTCCGTCCTCCAACCGGATCCCCCGCGCCACCAGGTTTTCCCGTTGCGCCCCCGCCCGGTTTCCCAGCGGCACCTCCAGGTGTCGGTGGCACGCCTCCCGCTCCTGCTGGCTTCGCGCCTCCTGCCGGCTTTCAGCCACCCCCGGGCTTCCCTCGACGTTGAGATGCGCATGAATAGTGTGTATCATTTCGCCGGACATTGGCCCTTTCTAGATGACCTGCAGCAACTGCAAGGCATGTGCGCACAAGGTGTTGCACGGATAGCTATATTACATGAACGCCCCAAATACATACGGGCCCCCGAGTGGCCGGCCGTCTTAATAACAGCCACATGAACAGCCATTTCCATCCCTAGACCGAAGACTCATATACCCTTGACGCCTGGACTTATCTCGACATGTTTTTTTTTCTCTTTCAGCTACTACCCAGGAAAGCGTTCTTGGCCTCCTTGGTTGCCTTGTCCCACTCCTGCATGGACTCCTGCCTCTGCCCTTGCACTTCGTACGACTGAGCCAGCATGCCGTCTGCCACGCTCTGCAGCAGGAGGTTGCCGCTCTTTTGCGCCTGCTTCGCCGCCGCCAGCGCACTCTTGAGCGCCTGCTCGCCGATGACGTTCTCGAAGAAGCGGAACCGCATGATGCACAATGTCACTGCGGCGGCCAAGCAGTTGTTGGTGACCTTGGTTCCCCCAATGGCAGCGTGCATGTGCTGTTTCTTCTGGTTCAGCTGCTGCGGCGGGTCCGTGACCAGCGCGGCGGCGACGTTGTGCCAGGCGATGCGCAGCTCGAGGTTCGCGTGCCCGGCGCACAGCGGCTGCAGTATCTCTACGAGGTCGAGCGTGGTCTGGTCGTCTCGGCAGGACGGATGCTGCATTATCCATAGTCGATTCATGTTGGCAAGGAGAGCAAGCTCGCTCTGCCCGGCTTTTGACCCGCTTCTGCGGGTGACGTCGAAGCGCGTGTCGCTGAAGATGCGAAGAGCTGTTTGAAGGTCTCCGGTACCTTGGTGGTACACTCCAGTTAGATAGACAGATAGCAATATCACCGTTTGTTGCTTTGATGCTGCTGTGTTCCCAAGTTTCGCCATCATAGCCCGTACCGTTTCCCACTCACAGTGACTGGCAGCGAGCAGCCCTAGAAGGAGGTTCAGGTACGTCTGTGCTTCGACGCGCCAAGCACGCTGCTTGACCGCCGTGTTTAGCGACACGTCTGGACCATATCGGTACCCAGCGGTGGAGCTGTCCCCTAGCAAGGGATGTTAGTACAGTCAGTCAACGTAGATAATGAATGGTTCGGCTTACAAGCATCGAGAATCTTGAGACCCTCCTGCCAATAGTCGGTAGACCTTCGTCCAGGATTCGCCGGTTTGTGGAGCGAGACGAGACCGCTGAAAGCGAAGCTGCATCTTAGCATTAGCAAGACTCGCCAGCCAAGGAGCATAGGATTCGGACTAAACCTACACAAGCGACCTCAGCTCCATCTTGGTCATGAAAGACACGGCAACAAAGTCGTATTCGCTATTCGCGTTGCCCGGAAGTATGATGGCGGCCGTCTCGGCGCTGACGGTCTTGGCCGCTGCAGGCTGTTTCTTGACGGGTAGCAGGAAGTTGGACTTGACATTGTGCCACTCGTCGCACTCGTCCAGCCTCCTCTGCAACGTGCGAAGACACCCTGCGGTAAGCTCGGGATTCTGTACGTTGAGCATGGACGCTACTTCGACTAGGGATGTGAGGATATTGAGCTGGGGGATGGCCGTGACGGTCGCATCAAGTTGGTACTTGGCGGCGAGGGCAATGCATGCCTGCACCTTTTCCGGGTTGCCTTGTTTTGGTGTTTTGAGGAGGGCGAGTCCTTCGAGTAGAGCGGCGAAGACGCCGAGAGCGTTGTCCCCCCTTACCTTGGCCACGTTTTGAATGGCTCTGATGTTGTCGAACGCGCCGGCTTCCGAGGCGTGGTCCATCTCTATGTAGAACAGAGCCTTGAGCAAGCGGAAAGCATAGTACCATTGGACATGTTTGAATCTAGTTCCGGTGACCACGTTAGCTCATGGGCAAGACGAGAGCTTGGCCGTATGAGAGCGACGATACATACGTTTCGCAATCGGATATGTGGCGATCGACAGCGCTGAGCGCAGCTCTGTGATTGCGCTGAAAGAGGACCTTGAGCATTAGGTATTGCATACAGTATTTCAGATCGAACAAACGATGCTAGGTCCAGTCAGCGGTCGAGTCGATCCAGCGCAGCCAGCACTCATCAACTTACCTTGTCACACAACGCGATGCCCTTTGTCAAAGCCGTCTCTGCCACCATTAGGTTCTCCGTCTCCTCCTGCAGCAGCGCGGCATATCTTAGCCGCACCCGCGCCTCGTCCCGGGGCGTGAGGCGGTTACTCTGCAATGTCGCTTCAAGACAGGCCAGGCTGGTCGCTATCAGCCTCTGGTATTCGTCGACAAAATCTGGGTGCATCGACATTGCTACGTCGTGCACCGAAGCATGCGCCTTGTCCAAGCATTCCTCTGCTACGGCCACCATGATGGGTAAGGTGTCCACGGGACGCGGTTTATGCTGTACGGCAGGTGATTTTTTGGAAATGCTGGGAGACCGAGCCGTTTGCGCCGGTGAATTGGCGACGGAGGAGTGAGGACTGGACTTGACACGGGGGTATTCTGGCTTCGCATCGGGCATGGCTATGTCGTGCGTCTTTACAGTTATAGAATCTTCAGCTCGTGCGACAGGACGTGAAGTCGCTCGTGGCGGCTGCGCGGTGATGCAGTCTTGAACCGACTTCACGTCTTCCATTTGCGGCTCCCTCTTCACAGTGCCAAGTGTGTTCCCCATTGTAGACACTTGTGGCTGAGGATGGAGCGACACTGGGTTTTGTTGCAGGTCCTGTAAGCTCACATAATGCGGTTGCTGAGGTTGTGATTGCGGTTGATGCTGTGTTTGCGGGTTTAGATATTGCGGTTCGGGGTTTGCGTGAAACGATTGCTGGTGCTGGTGCTGCTGGTGCTGCGGCGGCGACGGTTGCGGCTGCGACCGTTGATGGTTATGCACAGTTGTGGGAGTTGGTCTTGACTGAGATCGTGATTGGGGAAGAGGAGGTATCGATTGCTGCCGCTGCAGCGGACTCTGAGCATGAGCTTGTGCCTGCGGCTGCTGGTGCTGGTGCTGAAGTTGCGGCGACGGAAACGATTGATTGTAGGGGTCCTGCTGTTGATGGCGATGCAGGTGGTGTTGTCGCGGCTGAGCCTGCGGCTGAGGGTGCATCTGCGAGGCTTGGAAGTCCGGCATGGGCTGTTGCTGCCAGGCGGCGCCAGCTGGATGGAAATGTCCCACGCCCGCCGGCGAGAGTGTCTCGTCAAACGACTGCCCCCCCACGTCGAAGTCTTGGTACGAGGGGCTCACCATGCCCGGCCGGAAGGAGTGTACGTGGGCGTAGTTTTGCGGCTGGTGATGCTGGTGATGCTGTTGCATCCGCTGCAGGTGCGCATGTTGCTGCTGCTGCTGGAACTGTTGGTGGACGTGCTGATGCTGGTGCTGTTGCTGCGCCGGATAGTAATGCTGCGCATGGCTGCCGTTTGCCTGGTGCTGTTGCGGCGGCTGCTGCTGATGTGGCTGCTGCGGCGGTGGGTGAAGCTGGTAGCCCTCCTGGGACATGAACTGCTGCTCCGGCTGGCCCGTGAAGGGCTGGCCCGGAGGCAACATGCCCCGATAGGTCATCGCGTTGCCGGCAGCATCAGACAGAGCAATCGCCCGCTATCCGTCGCCCTGCCCCCCGGTCCGTCGATCGGCTCGTCGCGGGCTTCTCGTGGCTCCGGCGCCCTGCCAGACGCGGTTTGCAGCTGGTGTCTTTAGGCGAGCGCGTCTATCGTCATGGTCGTATCCGAGTCCTGCGCCTTTGAGTCACAAGGACTGCCCCTTTAGAGTAGTAGCAAGAATAGCGGTGGTGTCGTAGGGGGGCGATAGGGCATGGCAGGACGGCTGGGTGTGTGGTTTCTTGAAAGTCAAGCGTCGGTCTAAAGTAAAGGTTCAATGTCTCGGTCACGATGGACAAAACCCCTAGTACGGATTTCTTGAACTAACCCCCCCCTCCAAGCAAGCCACACCACGTCTTGCTAGCACTCGGCATTGCTTTCCCCCCCTGACAATGCGGCTCAATCCTTTGCTCCCAGAATTTGTCCGACGAGGAGGCTACATAATCTTTTATGGGCTTTTCTTCTTCTTCACTTGATCGCTATACGCCGCAATATTAATATTATTCCTGACTCCTGGCCGCCGCGGTTTTGCCTGACTGACATGTCGTGGGCATCGGTTACCTCTACACGAGCCGCTTCAGCATCAGGATATCAACGGGAACAGAATTTATTCACAAGCTGCCAGCAAGTCGAATTAGAAGACGCGCTGTGCACGGGTGATCCTTACAACCCTTTTAGAACAATAATGAGATTCTATAATCGACAGCCGTCAATGGCGCCGCTAGAATCAAGTCAGGTATATCCATCAATCGTGTTTTATACACACAACAGAGATGCGGCCCCCAAACGCCCAATGCCATGCGAGTATCCCTTTCCATAATCAACACATACGCCCCTTGAAACTCCTACAAGAATGAGGGTAGATCACCACCAGCTATACTGTTCCCGGTGGCTGGCCGTTCCATCACGGCAGCACGTCCTTGCTGCCGTTAGCCGACGCACGTCCATTCCGCAAAGACACACCATCGCGCCGTGCGATCAGCCAGGACCAGCCCTCTCCAGGTACCCTTCTCGGAACACTTGATGATGGTCTCCCATGTACCGCCGTCGCTCATCTCCTCGTCGCTGCTGAACCCTCTACCGCCAACGCTGATGCCCCTGCGCTCCTCCTTCCTCATAAGCCGGAGAATCTTGCCGCCTGGGGTCTGGATGGCCAGCTTCGCCGGCTTTTTCCCAGCTACTGTGCCGCTTGCTGAGCTTGGGTTTGAGCCGCTTACACTAGACGCGTTCATGCTCATCGACGACCCGGGACGAGCGAATGGCACAGGACTGACCGCTCCGGGGTTGCTTGCAGGCGTCAACGCCGACTGCGGACCGCCTTGCATCGAGCTCGGATGTTGCCGGATTGCGAAGACAAACGTATTGTTTAGCGCCAATCGCTGGCATTGCGGCTGTACCACGTAAATGTCATGCCGTTGCGCATGCGGCGTCGGATGCCTCGTTACGAAGTCGTATGGCGGGTTCTCTCCTGTGTGCATAATGGGCAGCGTGAATGCCAATGGGTGCGGAATATCCTTGATGCTGTGCATCAACCCTCGCTTTCCAGCGTACACCTTCAACGTACCCTGGCCCTCGTCACCAGGCAGCAGGGCTTTGACAGTATATCGCTTTACCCCGTTGAACCATTCGGCCTGAGCCAGCGCCCTTTTCTTGACAATGTCGCCGCTCTCGAAGACATCCCCGTCACAATCCCGAGTGTAGGCTCTCGCTTCAACCTCCGCAGCCACCTCAACGTCCGCTGGCACATTGAATTTGATGTGCACCATCTCGAGGTCCTCTATCCTCGTCACAGCCGTGTTGTAGTCCACCATCTCGACACCGTTGCGGAAGTAATGAGGACAAGTGCATGGCAGGTTCAGCAATATCTCGTGCGCCACCGGAGGCACAATATGCTGTTGATCGTGATGTTCCGGCACATGCGTCCAGCACGCTTCGAGCGGCCTAGTCAGGAACCACCAAGAATCGGCAACTGCGTTGCCAGCGCTTGAGTATAAGCCACGCTTGGGGTTGGACGGGCTGGCCAAGCAGCAGTCTATGATGCGCCATTCGTTGTCAACCACCACTGCGTTCCACCAATGGTTCGATCGCGGCATCATGTTGAGGTCGGGAACCTCACCGGGCGCCTTCAGGTAGCCTCGCACGACCTCGCAATGAAGTCCAACAGCCGTGCACATCTCCATCACTAGCACAGCATATTCCTCGGCGCAGGCTCTCTTGGCCTGAATCACCCTGCGAGTATCGATTTCGCCTTCAAAGTCTTCTTCCCAGCAAATCTTCTCTGATACCCAGGTGAAAATTGCGCGGAGCCTTTGCACATCGCTGCGATAGGGTCGGCAGACATAGGTTGTTGCTAGCGTGATTGCCGTCGTCAGTGGTGGAGGTTCGCTGATGAAGCGAGAGTTCTTGTCGACTTGGCTGAGATTAATGGATTGGTAGTTCAACGGCTCGTGGACGGGCATTCCATCTGCTCCTTCATCACCCTCTACGCTTTCATAAAGCTCGTCGACTGGATTCAGCGATGGGTGATCCAGCATTTGACACCTCTCCTGCCGCTCCGTTCGCTCAATATTGCTGAGCGAGTTCGATCGATTCACGTCGCGACGCACTTGAACCCAATCCACACCAGCACCCATTCCCATATCACGAGCGGTATCACGACTCACATGAGATCTGGACGGTCCCACCATACTGGTAGGTGTCATCGGAGACGAACCTGGAGGCAGCGATCGCGCAAACGGCGAAGATCTTATCGAATCGATGGCTCCAGCAGCAATGCTGCCGCGCGTGCTAGCTACACCCGTCTTCGCAGAGTCGAACATTTTCTTGAAGATGTTTCGCTTCGGAGCCTTGGGTTGGACCAGACCTCCAAGACCAGCCGAGGCATCGTCGTGGAAGCCGACCTGTGACATTGGTCGGGCTGCAGTGTTGAAGTTACTGGCATGGCTGCTATGATAGGTGACACCCGTGAAGGGGGTCTCTGGCCTGTCTGCATCTTCGTCCCGCACTCCCAGGGCGCTCTGAGCACGGAAATTCGTCCGTGCCATGCTCCCGGCGCTCGTGGCACTGAACGCACCCGCAGAAGCGCCACTCCAGAGGGTCTTTCCGCTGCTCTGCGTGGAGGAGCTGGTGTTACTCTGGTTGCCAGAAGAAGCATTTGTCGAATTGGTTTTGGTTGTCAAGGTCCGAGCTACACCCCTGCCAATATCGTATGCGGATTTTCGGGCCCTCAGCTTTCGAACTTGAGCGGCAGGTGGTCCCATGGAGGATTTGGGCCTCTCTGTTGCGAGTCCTTTGGGAGGAGGCGGTGGAGGCTGCTCGTCCATTGCCGAGGTACTCGTGCTATGCTGATGCAGCTTTTCAAACCGCTTCTCCATGCGCTCAACGTAATTGCTAAGCTGTGGAAGCTCTTGGCCACGATCTCGGTCCCGATGGCCACTTTGATACGACACCTCTTGAGATGATTCTCCACTCCAAGTCTCGTAACCCTCGTCTGAGTGAGTTATACCCATCGAGGTCAACGGCCGAGGACGGTCTTTGCTCCGTTTGGATTGCTGTGGAATCATATCGAAGGATTCCGGCGACCATGGATCGAGGGGGGCTGGTTCTGGTGACTCCATGTCCCTCTTCCTGCTACCTCCAAGGCCTTCTAGTTGACCAAGCTGCTCCATCACTCCATCCATGGCCTCCCGTAAAGGCGATGGAGTCATGTGGCTTCCGCCCGGAGACGGTGGTGCTGGTGACGGTTTTCTGGGAGTTTGAATAGCCTCGCACCCAGGGCGATATGGAACGTACGAAGCATGCGACCCTTGCCTCGAAATGCCGGACTGATGGTTGTAAGAGGCATTTGATCCATGCCGTGCTAAGCCGGGGGGGTTGTATGAAGCATTAGACCCATGTCTTGCAAGATCGGGGGGCATGTGGCTCATGTCGTTGCCTTGGTCCCTTGCAACGTGCCTGTGAGGCGGTGGTGCTGGCGGCGGAGGCGAGGGTTCTCGATTGAGGTTTCTCCTGTGATCAATCGGAGGATGGAAAGATGGCGCAGGTGAAGGAGCCCTCGTATCATATTGGAGCGGTGGAAGCGGCGACGGGGATCTTGATCCATAATGATGAGGAGGTGCTGGCGAATGAGCTCGCATGCCATAATGGCGAGGAGGTGCTGGCGAATGAGCTCGCATGTCATAATGGTGAGGAGGCGCTGGGGAGGGAGCTCTCGGGTCGTAAGCATGTGCCGGTACAGGCGAGGGAGCCCGTGACGCATAATTTGCAGGCGGCGCCGGGGAACGGGCTCGTGGAGCATAGTCCAGAGGAGGTGCCGGAGAGCGAGCCCGCGAGACATGGTCTTGAGGTGGCGCTGGAGACCGAGCTCTGTGGGATGGTACAGGCGAACGACTCCGGTCAATTGAGCCACGGACACTACCCGTGAAGGAGTTGATTGAGTTGTCTCTTGACGCCGACTTGTTGGGTGCATTGCGGTAAACTACTGGCTGCTTGGCACTGGTATAATGGGGTGCTTTTGCGTACGCCTCGAAGGGTTTGCGAAACGTCTTGGACTTGGAGGGAGTATTCTTGGGACTAGGAGTGTTGGAGTCGGGCAGGGGACTGACGGATCTCGTGGTAGGACGGAAATCAGACGGCAGGACCTCGACAAAGTTGGAAGGGAAAGATCCGACGGTCCTTCGATCTCGATATAGTCGTCCAACCCACCAGGATCCGTCGCCAGCGTTGAGACACTCGATCAGGTCGCCCTCGATGAACCCCAAGTCGTGCTTTGACTGGCGGGCTCACGTTAGTTCTGGTCATCCTGCAACTGGCAAAGGTTTGCAAGGGCATCGACGTACCTCGCCTCCCCACGAGTAGACAGCTCTACACCAGCAAGGGAACCGCGTGGGAAGCGGTGGTGGTGCCAGCACCATGGTAGGAAGGAGCCTCGACTTTGGTCAATATCCAAGAGTTGGCGCTCGCCCTTGCGAAAAACAAATGATGAGTTGAGGATGTTGACTTTTTCGAGACGCGTTCGGACGTGCCTGCCTCGTGTTGGACTCGAAAGATTTGTGTCCCTTTCCCGAAGTCTCGAACTCGACCCAAACAATCAAGTCATATCGGGGGGGAGAGAAGACCGAAAAAACAAAAACACCTAGAAGATCGGGGGGAAAAACAGGCACACGGCCGGGAACAGCAAAGATTGGATCACGAAAACACAAAAGCAACAAAGCCAAGATGCTGAGAACCTGAAGGATTGGAGCAGATGGAAATGAGGATTCGAGAAGTTGCGAGACTGCAATTGCAATGGTGGTGATGGGAGCTGGCAGCGCGCAGGCCGTCCGTGCTCGGGTACAAAGTACAGCTGGAGTCGAGGAAGCCACCCCGGGCGATGCAGCAGGGCCATTGGAAATTTGGGGGAGCTTGCAGCCCGGTCACAACAGAGGGGCAGCAAGAACGGTTGCTAGGGTAACGGGCCTCGAGAGCACCCCAAACGCACCCTCAGCGTTCCTGGTTTACGAGCTTGGGCGTCTCCAGGCGCTAGAGGAGCCGCTAGGACCGTTGAGGGATCAACGCGTCCGACCTCGACTGCCCACCATCGCCGGGTATAAGTTGTGGTTACATCCAAGGAACTTGTTCATGATGCCTCTGCCTCGCCTCGTCTGGGCTGCATTCAGGCCAGGAGGATGGGGAAACGACTAGCCTCATTCCACCAAGGATGCAATTCAAGTCTGCCGATGGGATATCGACGGCCACGGTGGTGCTTGTTGCTGGGTGAAACGCATCTATATTGAACAATGGCATCCCGATCCCTCTCGCCCGATGGTCGTGTCAGACACCGCGCAAAAGACCTCTTGGCTCGGCTACGTCAGCAGCAGCTCGGATCTATTAGGCGCCACGAGATCACTGAGTCAGGGAAACTCGTGACTGTCATATGTGCTAGACTGAGACAAAGGCTGTCGCTCTTGTTGCCCTAAGACCGTGTCTAGCCTTCAGGGCCACATGATGCACAGAAACGGTCCAAAGTATCCTCGAAATACATGGACATCTTGTCTGGGCTCTAGGAGACGCCTGTCGGTCTGAAACATAAGACTGCATAAGGACAAGTGCCATCCTCAATCGGATGAAAGGGCGTGCTAAGCAACTGAGCATGTGGGCTGCAGCTGAGAGACCCCCCCGACTCCTGTGTCCACGCACAGCGGCCGGGCCGTCCTGGCGACCAGGAGCCTTGGGCTCGGGTCGCGTGTGTCCAATTGAGATGCCGCACCGCAACCGGTACGCCTGGCATGCAGCCGACACGCAGCCCGAACTTGGCTCTGGCCTTTGCCATGTCAGTCTGTTTCTTGAACTCATTAAAAACTGTCTTTCGTTAGATCAAAGCTTCGCCGACGTCACCTCACGTTTTGTCCCATGGAGGGCCCCAGTTGGTCCAGCCTACAGGGCATCTGGCTGGGGTGCCTTAGCCTGCAGCTCTTTGCATGAATGAACCCCGCCCGCCCATCAGCCCAGCTATCCCAATACGGCAACCAAGGTAAACAAAAGCCCAACTTCTTCCCAGCATCACCAACCTCGGGCCCTCAACTCTCCCCCCCCTGTCCGCATCGCATCCACCCCCGGCTGCGCTGTCCCAGACAACCGGCAATTAGCGACCCATCGAGCGACTTGCGCCTACATAACGTCTGGTACCCTGCGTCGCTGTCTCCTCGCCCGTCCTACTTGGTCCCTTTTCCCTAGAATTTTCTCGAACGTCTGTCTTCCCTCCTTTTGCAGACATCCAAACCTCCTGGACCAAGTTGATCCTCGAGTCTTGCCTTTACCTCCGCCTGGTCATAGTCAAGATCGACTCCACAATCCCGATAACTGCGTGAGGACATAGGGCAAGATGGCCGACGACGGTGTCGCAGACCACTATCAGGTGCTGGAGGAGCTTGGTCGTAAGTCAACCATTGTGCCAGCGTATCTACCTGCCATCGTCTCTGACCAAACTTCTAGGGGGTAGCTTTGGTGTCGTGTACAAAGGCATTGAGAAGGCCACGGGAGAAACAGTTGCCATCAAGCACGTACGTCCATCACCAAGACCACCGCTGCGTGGCTACCCGCTTCTCACACCACAACTTGCTTACGCATACAATCTAGATTGACCTCGAATCAAACGACGATGATATCCAAGACATTCAATCCGAGATTGCAGTTCTCAGCACTTGCGCCAGTCCCTACGTCACACAATACAAAGGCTCCTTTCTCCGAGGGCACAAGCTATGGATCGTTATGGAATATCTAGGAGGTGGATCATGCTTAGACTTGGTATGATGCTGCCACCGTTCGTGTCAGATTGCGAACAATCATACTGACTCCAGAATAGTTAAAACCCGGCAATTTCACCGAGACACATATCGCCGTCGTCTGCCGCGAGCTGCTGCTCGGAATCCAGTACCTGCACCATGAAGGCAAAATACACCGCGATATCAAGGCGGCCAACGTGCTACTATCAGAGTCAGGCCGGGTCAAGCTGGCAGACTTTGGTGTAGCAGCCCAGTTGACCAACATCAAATCGCAACGCAACACCTTCGTTGGCACCCCGTTCTGGATGGCCCCCGAAGTCATCCAACAGGATGGATACAGCTTCAAGGCCGATATTTGGTCCTTGGGCATAACAGCAATGGAGATGGCCAATGGCGAGCCTCCTTTGTGCCACATCCACCCGATGAAAGTACTCTTCCACATCCCCAAGAATGCTCCGCCCAAGCTCGAAGGCGACTTCAGCAAGGACTTCAAGGATTTCGTAGCTCAGTGCCTTACCAAGGACTGCGATCGCAGACCCTCGGCTAGGGAGTTGCTGCGGCACCGTTTCATACGCTCCGCCGGCAAGGTCGAGGCGCTACAAGAGCTCATTGCTCGAAGACAGATGTGGGACGCCAACCAGAACAGGCAGAGGCATCCCATCTATTACCAGGAAACCTTGCAAAATATCTCGCCAAAGGATGAAGAGCAAGGCTGGGTCTTCGACACAGTCAAATCAGTTGCGCCTGCAAGGCCTACCATCAGGCACCGCAAACCGTCCTCCATTTTTGCAGCCGACGAGGCTTTGCGGAAGCTTGACCTCAAGGACGCTCCCCTGCAAGCGTCGCCATCGCCTGCCATCGGAACGGTACGGAAATCCACTGTTCGTCGCACACCGTCCCTTGCACAGGTCTCTAGCATGCACTCCAATGGCTCCCCTCGGCCAACGGTGGCTCCCAAGAAACCTTTGCAGCCAGACATGTCCTTTGGAAACTCCGGTTCGACAATGCGGCTGTTCCGCAGGGTACCATCCGACAGCTCGGTTTCCGGCCAGACAGGTCGCCCCGGCTCCCCAGACGATGTGTTTTGCGACGAGAATACCCCTCCTCAGATGAATGCACCTGTGGAACCGACTAGCAAGGAGGCTCTCCTGGGCAGACGACTGTACTCCAAGGCGGTTGAGCCAACTTTGGCCGAGCTGCATGCTCAAACCTCTGCTATGCAGAAGAGAGAAGCGCTGGCGAAGTTGTCGGATGCCTTTGCCGCCTTGGACGCCGTCGACCCCGAAGGAGCCTACCACCTCATGAGCAACCTAGTATCGTCCATATCGCAGGATAAGAAACTCACATCGGCCTTCCTTCGTCAGTCCACAACCAAAGTGCCGGATGACGGCACGCCCCAGGGGACGGTCATTGTCAAGACACCCTCCTCCAGCCCGACCAAGCTGATTCTCAGCTCGAATAACCCCCACCTCAAGAGCCACCGTCGCCGACAGGTCGATTCGCCTGTGGCTCCGATGAGCGAGAAGGAGGCTTACGACACCAAGTACCCCGGCCAGGAACCACGCGCCGGCATGGAACACTGCAAGCAGCTTTCCGACATTCTCTATGGTCGCTGGGCTGATGGTCTGCGCCTGCGCTGGCCGGCAACCTAGACTCAATCAGTTGATGTGTAGAAGGGACGTGTCGGGAGGAGGGGTGCCTGCGTGGCTGGCTGTTGGATCTTTGACGTTCAGCGATTGCTGACGCTTCGATGGCTGAGCTGCCTCCGGAGAAGGGGGAGAGCTCGGCCGTTTTACTTCTGAGAAGCCCTGGATGGCCGATTGTGAGCGCATTTACGACTTCACGGATGATCATGTACGGCCACAGAACGTTTTTGTATTGTCGAATTTTCAGCATCTGTCAGGGAGAATGGCGTCAATGTAAGAAAAACTTGCTTAGAAAGGGACGGGTTCTGTTTCATCAAATGTAGCTAGCTAGTGTACAATCATATAGATTCAAAGAGAAGCCTCGTGGTCTTCGCAACACCGACTTGATGAGTGACGGTGCTTCTCTGCTATATCGACCGCAAGGAAGGGTATAATGCAAGTCCTTGTATTCCATGGATAATCTACCAGTAGCATGCGTGATGTGATAAATCTCGAATTCGCCCGCGCGGCTGCCGTCCTCCTAGTCGAGAAGACGATTCCACCTCCCGCTGCCTGGCTGCGCGCCTCCTGCCATGTACTGCATGCCAGGCACTCCCTCCAGTCCCGGCATCGGGGTTGGACTGGTCCCTCTGCTAGAGGAAGCCCCTGCTGCTCCTCGTCCTATCCTCGGGCTCATGACGCCCAGGCGCGGGCTCCTGGGGGTGCTGACCGCACGTGTCTTCTTCGTCTGGCGGATCTCCTCCCGCAGGCGCTCAATCTCCACCTCCCTGTCACGCAACTGAGCCTTCAGATCCTGGTTCTGCGACAACAACTCGTGGGAGACTTTGTCTGCTTGGATTTTCTGTATTTCCACGAAATTTTCAGAGGCGTGTTGCTGAAGATGCCGCTTCTGCTCTTCTAGGTCTTCGATTTCTCTTCTCATGGTTGTCACGGATGCTGTCGCGCTTTGGTAGCGGTTGGTGAGGTATTGCTCGTTCGTTTTGGCATTCTCCAACCTCTTCTCGAGACCCTGCGCGTGACCCTGGGCAGTCTTGAGCAACCCTTCGTTTCTTGCTAATAATCCCTCTGGAGACTCGCCATCAGCAGCGGTGAAGCGAGAAAGTGTGGCTTCCAGTTCCGTTATTCTCGTCCTCAGCTTATCTTTTTCAGCCTTGGAGGAGTCGCGGGCCGCTTGTAACGCCTTCTCGGCGGACATCTTTTCTCTTTCGAATGCTGTGCGATCTCCCACGGCCTTGCGGAAACGCTCGTATATCTTGTTGTACGTTTTCTCGTAACTCTTGTTGTGCGCCTCCAAATTTGTTATAATACCTTGGTAATACTCGGTTCCACGGTCATTGTCGGCTATTCGATGCTCCATGTCCGCAAACTAATCTTGTTAATTACTGCTCTGGGCAGCCAGGAACTGAAAACACACCTTCTCAGCAAGCAACTCTAGAGTTGCCGTAGGAATGGCGACTTGACTTCCGTTGTTACCGGGGAAGTCGACTCCAGGTGTCACAGAAGTCAGCATACGCCGAACCTCGTCGTTCAAGACAGCGTCCTGTATACTTGTCTCCCGAGCAGGAGATAGTTTCAACCTCTTTGTAACGTCGTTGGCCCCATCGTCCTGGGTCATGTTAGGAATGCGTTCATGCTCAAGGTATGATTACTTACGTGTTTTCGCTTTCGCTCATTCTCTGACTCCGTAGGAGGAGACTGCGTTTGGGGCTGAGTCTGTGAGCTCTGAAAAATATTGAGCACGTCGTCGGGGATGGAGACTGGAACAAATTCAACTGCCATTGTGTCACGATTAATGTAATCATAGAACTGCTTGGCTACTGCGTGAGGCTCGAGATATCCTCGTTCCGGATCTGTTGCTAGCTTCCGCGCGTTGAAAACAGAAGAGACGAGCGCGTAGGTTCGCTCCAGCGGGCTCAAATCTCCACGAATATGCGCCTCGAGGTGGTCGATCGAATGCGTTATTGCCAGATTCATGATCAAGGCTGCCGTTTTGGGGCTGCTAGCTGACGCAAGTTTACTGGCGGCCAATGAAGATTGAAAGGAATGATCGAAGCCCACAATCACGTCAAACTCGGCAGGATCAACATCTTCGTTTGGCAGGGCCAAGGTAGCCATGACGACCGAGTTGCTGAAGCCGTTGGTCGAGTTTCCCGAGCCACGCCAGCTGCATTCTACCTCCAATGCTTCTGTGATGCTGTACAAGAGTCTGAGGATGCCGGTAGTACGAGCCACAATCAGCACTCTGGTCTCTTTTCTAATGCCCTGGAGCAGCTCGAGGACAAAGTTGAACTTGGAGTTCGCATCGTGTGCATGTTTCGCCTGGTGTGCTGCCGGTAAGGCTTCGAGAGCCGTTCCCGGCATATCTTGTGGATAGTCGCATATCCCGCGCAGCTGCCTGAAGAAGTCCTCAATCTGGTTCAGCAACTGTGGTTCGGGACTCATCTCTGGGTCGTGGAAAATGGCATCAAGAAGCACAATCGGTTCCCTGTATTCATTGATGACATCGCCGTATAGTGGTCGAGCTCGAGCCTGGAAAGGCAGCGTGACGAGATGCATAGCAGTATGTCCAATGATATAATCAGATGAAGTCGGATGGTCGTCCGCATGGGCGTTGGAAAGCTGGGCCATAACGATGGACTGTTCAGAAATATTATATGACGGCATATCCATGTCAACGGGCAACGATGGTACAAATGTGTCCGGACCATGTTTGCTTATGTCGGAAGGCGCAATGGTTTCTTGCTGCACACCTAGATGGCCAGGTAGCACCGTTTGCAGCTGACAGCTTTCTGGCAGCTCAACCTCATTCGGACTCAGCACGGCTGCTGCTGACATGGCAGGAGGCGGTGCAGTCGACGCCGGTTCAACAGAATATGCCGAGCTGTCTGGAAGACCCATGGTTTGTGAATCATTCTCCAACTGACTGGCCTTTGATATGTCCTCGCTCGCTGTGGTTGAGGGAAGTACCGGAGCACTCTCATTCGACGAACCCAACATTCCACCAATGCCTTGTAATAGACTTGGCTGATGCTGAGCATCTACTTGAGGGGAACTGAGATTGCTCATTATGTCGTCCATGCTGATGTACTGCTTCAGGAAGTCCGTTGCCGGTTCTCTATGAGAAGGCGTTTCTTGTCGATCTGAACCCGTACCGTCCATGATTCCGGAATGGCGCCGGCGACGGGAGAGGGTGGACCGGCTGCTTGGTTGCGTACTGGTCGGGAATGCCTCGGGCGTAAAAGGGGGTTGCGTAAGGAACGTAGGCTGGCTCTGAAACTCTCCTTCAGGAGAGCGGGCAATCTCGTCAGGCTTGGAGCCGCCCGCGGTACCAGTGACTGAGGTAGCCCCTCCGTTTTGACTGACAGTACCCGGCCGTAGTTCTGAATAAGCCTCGCTGGGTGAGATATGCTCAGGCGGCTGATGTGATGGAATGTCCGAGCCTTTGGAAGGACAAGTGGAAGAGTGGGCTCCTTGCGACTCTGGTAGACCTTGGGTCTTAGACTCGGCACTACTTGGCTGTAGTGTACCAGTCGTAGCGCTTCCAGATATATGATGTAGATGCTGCTGTGAGTTGAAATTTACTTGGCCATGTGTTAGTCCAGATGAAGGTGGAGCCTCGACGCGAGGGAGTTGAAGGCTAGGTGGTTGTGGAATTGAGCCCTGACGCCGCTCGTCAGGAACAGTCGCTGAAGGGTTGGTGGTTCTTCGCACCCCAGAATCTGTCTTCTGAGGAACAGACGATCTCTGAGTCGGATGGGATGGCCAGGATTGTCCAGAAAGCTCTTGGGAGTCCGGAATAACCTTCTCGCTAAGCTGTGACGAGATGGCTATCCTACAGTCTTCTTCTTCAAGCTCTGCCAGCGATTGGGAAGAATGACCTGTGCTGTGAGTGTTGTTGACACTCCGATAACCGGTTGGGTCAAATCCAGGCCCCGGGAAAATCTCAACAGTGATAGGGAAGTTTTGCGGCGCAACAGAATCGTCTTGTTCAACGCCACCTGATATATCGGAGGTGGTACCTAGGGAGTCTGAGGATGTGATGGACGGGGCTGGCTCTTCCGAATCGCGATCTACGCGAGCTCTCTTTGGTGAAGGGGCGTCCTGGGCTTCCTGGGAGTTCTCTTGGATTTGACTATCCTGCTCATCTATCGAGTTGAACGACCGTTTCTTGGGTTGGGTCTGGGAGCCTGCTCGCTGAAGCTGTCGCCAGTTCGAAGGTCTCGGGGGTTGGCTCTCTTCGCTCGTATTCGAGGAGGATGCAGCACCGGCGGCGAGGTCAGCCTTCTTGGCCTCCCACTCCTTCTTGACGTCGTCTGTAACGTCGAAGGACCAGGTTGGATCATAAGGCTTGCCCGTCTTCTCGTCCGGCTCCCAGTCTACCAGATATTCTGTGCGCCCCCGTCGTTTCCGTTCCTGTAGGATTCCCTTGATATGGTACCAGACTTCCTCCTCCTCGTCGGAGGGGACTGGGGTCCGCGGCCGGGACTTCTTGGACTTCTTCTGCGCGGGTCGGCGTTGCCGGGGCATTGACTTTGATGTTGCGCGTGGTAATCGTACGTGACTGTCCCCGTCGGCCGCAAGTCGCGCCAAGCGTCCTTCTTGTCCGGGACCTTGGGCTAGTTTCAGACGTGGCGGCCTCCACAAGCTCAGCAGCCGCGTCGTTCGCGGTTGACGCTGGCTGTAAGTGGTAGGTCTGGTAGGAGAGACCAGGGTGCGCGAGGCTGTGGAGTGTTGAGATAAGGTAAGGGACGCAAGGTAGCCTCCACTACCAATTTAGGCGCAGGATGGTGCAGACTGGTAACGCGTGGGACAAATAGGCAAGGGTAGGTACTAGCGTCAAGCAAGGTTAGTGCCAAAATGCCATCAGGTGAGAAGAAGTCCCATCATAGGACCTGGGAAACCTAGGAATCCAAAGGAAATCATGCCAGGAAAAGAAGAGGCTTTTATCCAGTCCCCTCGAGACCCAGAGGATGCCGTTTCGGGCTTTGAAGAGCCTGGTTGCGTTCTTCCTGAGTCTGAACCATCTTCTGGGAACTGCTATATTTTTGAAGTCGCAGGTCTCGCGTAGACTTCAGGGCATCTCTTCCATTTTCTCAAGATCCTGGCAACCTAGGCTTCTTCATCCGTCCTCCCCAAAGTTCGACGTCGAAGTCTTTGAGAGCTGTTCTGCCTCATGCCCACGGGATTGTGAAGAGAAACCCCTGGATGAACCTCCCCAGGCCTCAGGCAAAGCACGTCCCGGTCTTCTCAGCCGGCATCTCATCCGAGCACAGCATGCTTGGATACATGATGTAGGTGGGGGACTCGTAGGAACGAAGTGTAGTACCAAAAGAGATTCACTCACGTGGTGTGTGCGATGCTGCAGGGAGTGCGGTCGCCTGTTTTCAACTGGATGTCGTCGCAAACGGATTGGTTTGGATATAGTAGGGCGATCTCAAAGTCGTACAGGAAGCGTTTGCTGGAACAAGCACGAATGGTCCAAGGTGGATGCACAAAGATAGTCGTTGAGGGTTTTTCTGAGTTGATCGGTTGGTGAAGCCCGGCGAGATTTGCTTTTGAACAACGTGTGCACACGAAGTTAATTTTCCCCGTGGTGATGAGTGAATGCAGGCCAGGCGGAGGCGTAATGGGTAGCGGCAGAGGTCGACTGCCCGCTCTCACTTTCACTCTTAGCACCTCCAGCTCACTTCACCTGTGCTCTTCCCTCACAGCAGCAGCGCTAGGCTTGGCAGCAACCTCCTGTCAATCGCCCCGGTGCGTTTGCCCAAAGTACAGCTTCAATTGACGACAACCAGACATACATTGTGCAGCGTCGTCGGTAGGTCGCGGGATGTGCACGCGCAATGCCCCCTTCCATCTTCTCAGTTCAGCCCTTGGGCCGGTTCGCAGGAGCAAGCCCACCAGTCAAGAGGCCCAAGGTAGTTCAACGCGTGTCCAATGCACGTCACAGTCCAGTTTTAACTTATTTTCCCTTTCTAGGAAATCGCCTGCTTCTCCTATGACGATGAACACAAATTTCACCTGGACGATTCATCGCTCAAATATTACTACACACCGCAACTAGGCGTCGATCTTTCAGAAGGCTTCAAGACCTTCCAGAAGCAAGATGATTCTCCTGATGAGCATCTCGATAGCCTGCTGAAAACTATCAAGGCACATGAACAAGAGACTGGGAAACGGATTGACGCAAACGTCGTTACATGGCGCGGCATGATGACCAAGGTACACGTTTTGGACTGATCTGAAGAACGGCCACAATGTTGAACTAAATACAGATCATGGCTGCCCCTTTTGAGCAGTTTGATGGGTTTGTCCTCATTGTTGGCCATTGATGCTTTTATTCACTGACGTGCCCTAGGTTTGAAATGAATGCCACCTTATACCAAGTACGCCCAATGGCCTTCTCCATGACTGCCACCCGCACTGACCTGGCGTATCACAAAGGACTGCATGTATGCAACAGCTTCGATGAGAACTTTCTGCAAGCAACTGATATGTTCACAGATATATTGAAGAAAATCATGCCCATAAGATTGCTTCCAAGGCAGCAGAAGGTCAAGGCAAACCGCGGAGAGGTCCCCCATTAGAAGTGATGCAATTCTGGGGTTCGTGCCGTCCCATACCAACGCCTCCAGTGACGAGAAGCTCATCCAGCGGCAGGATACAAGTTCGAAACACTGGCGACCCTTCCCAAGCCATGGGCCGAGACTTCAAGAGACTACATTGAAAACCGCGAGAACGAAATTGTCAACAACAAGGCGCAGTATTGCTCTGTCGTACGCACCGGCATCAACAAAACTGTCTTCTGCCTTGGTGGAGAGGTTGACGCGAGTATGTGAACCGACGCATTGAGAGAGTCCAGCATGCTCACCTATTGACAGTCTGGGACTCCAAACCACTGAACAAGGGAAGCCCTATTAATTGGGTAGAGCTCAAAACAAGCACCGAGATCAGAGGCCAGGGTGACATGGAGGCTTTCCACCGAAAGCTCATGAAGTACTGGATCCAGTCGTTCCTCCTTGGAGTTCCCAAGATCATCGTGGGATTCCGCACGCGTGACGGGATACTGGTCGACATCAAGGAGATTGAGACGCATACGATTCCAGAAACCGTCAACTCTCAACCCAATCCTAAGTGGAACGCTGATATATGTGTCAACTTTGCCGCATCGTTCTTGGAATGTAGGTTGCCTTCAGCTGGCGTTTCTCCCAGGTTGCTGATTATTGAGCAGGGCTTGCGACGACAATCAATGATGAGGGGGTTTGGCGGATATCTCGACAACCTAGATCACCAACAATCGAAGTCTACAAGGTCGAGGAAACAGGGCATGGCGATATCATATCTCAGGAATTCAAAGACTGGAGGATCAAACTGGCACTGGGACCTGACGGGCAGTCATTAGTAAAATGATACAGCCTCAACCGGCCGGAGGTGCTCACCCTCATGGGGCCTTTACCCAAGAATTTGGAACGCCCTTCTTCATCGCTGTGTGCAGTACACAATATACAAGTCAATACGTAGAGTTTGAGACGGCTGTGTTCAGTCACATCTTTCGCCATGTTGCCTCCCGCTTAACCCAGCCAGTAGATGGCCATGTTTGCCGTCAGTCACCAGGAGGTTCACAGGACATGATAATCGCCTAACTTCTGGACAACGTTCAGGTCCACGGCAAGGCGAGGGCAAGTGTTGACCGCTATCCAGCGTATCCAAAGTTGTGTGGCAATTCACAGGCACCAACGTCATAAAACTATAGCACAATGTATTGAGTTCGCCGCGGCCAACTTCACCGTCCCTCTCCTCTGCGGTTTTGCCCCCGTCTAATGTCAAGGATATACACGAGCCTTCTCCGAATACAATTATATCTTGCTTACACGTGACTTATTTCGCCTCGGGATAGAGGTCCTCCTTCAGAGGAACGCCAAGCTCTTCCCTCAAGGACTGGAGCTCCTCCAGGTACTGCTGGTACTGTCCCTTGTTCTCGACCTTGGCCTTGATGCCTGTAAATTCTGTCAGCCTTCACGTTCGTTCATCTGGTAGCATAGAGCTCTGAGGCTCGGCCAGTGGAGGCTTGGCGTGACGGGTTCTTGCGCCGGGACATTTCGGGTTGAGGTTCCGCACCTTCGAAGATTCGCACGGCAGTGGCAAAGTCGTTGACCCGTCTGGCAGCTTTAAGTGCGGCGGCAACAACGGTCGGGGCAGGGACGAGATCGTAGGCGAAGGCGTTGTTCAGGTTGCGCTTAACAATTATTGGTCAGTCAAATCGTACGAGGTCGTAAAGGTTATGATAGCTGGGTCGAAGCTCTGAGAAAACATACCTGGAGCTCGAAAACATCCTGAACACCGTCAAACTCCTTCTCGAATCTATCGCAAAGCTCGGTTTAGCCATTGACCGACGTGGATGGTTGAGTGACCATTGCATTGGCCGACGGCAACAAAATATCGCGTAGTGGACCTCTGGCTACATAATCGCAATCCATTGGGGTCAATTGCAGCCGCCGGCCATCGAAACTGTCCGGAAACAAGTCAAGCCTCACCTAGCAGTGAACTCCTCAAAGGTCTCCTCGGCGTGCTCGGAGCGGCGAGGCACCGAGGTGCTGAACTTTGCGGGAGCGACGAAGGCGCCGGGTAGGACAACAGCTGGGCGGGCAATCAGGGGCTGTGCGGATCGGAGGGGAGCGGCGCGAAGCATGGCCGTCGAGCCGCGAGCGGCGATGCGAAGGAGAGAGCTGGAAGACATGGCGGAAATCGCGGAGGAAGACGGGATGGGGCAGGCCGGTGATCGAAGGTGTGGTGTTGATGGGTTTTTGGTGCTTTTCGGAACGATGTCCTGCAGAGGCTGCTTGGAACGAGAGTGGCCTGAGGTCAGATGACTAAGCGAGCGACCTGCCGGGCACAGTACGAATTGAGGAAGCCTAGCTCACGACCTCGCAAAAATGGCAGAAATCGAAGGGTGCTTACAGTGCAGAGTAGTGCTTCACACGGACCTCTTGCTGATTACGGCCGAGCTTGCCTATACAACTCACACGATTCGTCGAAAATTGCGATTGACCATCCATTGCCCCAACCTGACACGAAAAGTCGGGTACTTGAGCTCTTCTGCTGAGACGGCTTGCAGCTGTACTACCACGAAGTCTTTCAACAACACCTTTTAACCCCAAATGAGCAACGAGAGACTTTGCGACACCCCGGCCGGGCACGACATGGAACATATATATGCATATAATATGTCATTATGACTGTATGGTGCTGATGCAACTCCAAGTTGCTACTTTGGTAGTCATGGCATGCCAGGTGGTTGCATCGCGTAGCGCGGTGATCGGGGCTAGGAGGAGGAGGAGAATCGCGTCCCGAGGCATTGGCCAGGCGCGTCAGATTAACAGACTTGGAAATGTAGGCCGAGGCCTCCCTACCTGAGTCCTTGTACATGTGCTCGACACGTCAATGCAGGCAGCGACTGGCCCAGCCTTACCAGCATACGACATCCACGGCGACTCGAAGGCTTATGCGTACCCGTAGGCCAATCGTCGATGGTGGTTACTTTCCCCATGTCGTTGCGACCCACCATCTCATTCGCTGCGGTCACGTGGAGCTCGTAAATTCCGCCAAGGCCGAGATTTGATTGGCCGCGGTCCATCGCCCAACGAATCACATGCGAGCTCGGTACAGCCAATGCCAAATCCCAGGAACCAATTTTCCCCTTTTTGTTGGTGAACATTCTGGCTCGCCGAACGGATGCTGATCTCGTTTTTCCCTTCTCCTTCTCCTTCTCCTTCTCCTTCTTCTCCTTCTCCATCGACCAGGCTCAACGGTTCTGCTGCCTTCATCAGCTGCGGCGCTGTGCTCGACTGTTTCTTCACTTCTTGTCATTCCTTCATAGTTCCTTCTCGTCTTTGCGGTAATCCGCTTCCGCCGCTGTTAGGCCCTCGTCACTCCCGTCGACACATAGCGTTCCACACAGTCGCGTGGACGCACGAAGAGGAACATACATCACTCTGCTTTCGACGTCGGCATATTTGCGCTTCTCCAACGCAATTTCATACACCATTGGTTCTTGAATCACGGTCGAAATCGCCCACCATGTCTGCAGCACCCCCCGCGACGTTCTTTGAGCAGCTGCCGCTGCCGACGGTGGATCGTCCTTTTGGCGTCCACCTGTGGCCCATCTTCGATAAGGCTTTCACGGCAGTCGTTGGCTATTCGGCCAATGACTTCAAGTTTGTCCCGTTCGAGACGCCCATGTCGACTCTCAAGTCCACGTCCATCTTCGTTGTCATCTACTACATGATCATTTTTGGCGGTCGCGAGTTGATGCGCAACCGTGAGCCCTTCAAGCTCAAGACGCTGTTCCTCATCCACAACCTCTATCTTACGGCCATCAGCGGTATCCTTCTGGCTCTCTTCATTGAGCAGCTTTTCCCCACCCTCGTGCGTGGAGGTGTCTTCCACGCCATCTGCCACCACGATGGTGGCTGGACCCAGCCTCTGGTCGTTCTGTACTATGTACGTCTCCCGTCCGCGTCTGTCCTTCGGTCGTGGGGCCAATGGCTTATCAAATTCTAGCTCAACTACCTCACCAAGTACCTCGAACTCCTTGACACTGTCTTCCTGTTCCTCAAGAAGAAGCCTCTCAGTATGTCACTTGACCTTGTACGACTCGGGGCATTTAATACTAACCGCAACAAGCTTTCCTGCACTGCTACCACCATGGTGCCACTGCGGTTCTCTGCTACACCCAGCTGATTGGCTCTACCTCTGTCTCTTGGGTTCCCATTGTTCTCAACCTGACTGTCCACGTTGTTATGTACTGGTACTACTTCCAGAGCGCCCGTGGTGTCCGCATCTGGTGGAAGGAGTGGGTTACCCGCCTTCAGATTATCCAGTTCATCATCGACCTTGGTAAGCAGTCACTTCATTCTGTGCAATGGTATGATGCTGGTAATTGACAGCGCATAGGTTTTGTCTACTTTGCCTCGTACACGTACTTCACCTCGACCTACTTCGACTGGATGCCCAACGCAGGCAAGTGTGCTGGCGAGGAGTTTGCTGCTTTCTCTGGTATCATTATCCTCAGCTCGTACCTGGTGCTGTTCATCAGCTTCTACTACGCCACCTACAAGAAGGACGGCAAGACAACGAGCCGAAAGTCCCTCCGGCGCATGAGCCAGGCCCCTCTGCCTGATCTTCACATGGCCAAGAGCCCCAACGGCTCCGCTAAGAGTGCCACAACCAGCAGTGCTAAGACCAGCGGATCTACCCCTCGCTCCCGCAAGGCCTAGATGCTTTTCAACGGAAATTTATTTCTAAGGGGTGAAGTCTACTCGTGAGTTGGGGAGCGATGAGTTAATGATGAGTTCATAAGTACCATATTCCGCATGCCAGTGCACAAGCATACAGTGTGTTGGTCGGGTACCATGAAGCCAAATGTGGGTGAAGTGGTCTGGAGTTACAACGCTCCGCCCTGGTCTTTTGGGTTGCTGACGCTCCTACGTCTTCTGTTGTAATGATAAAGGAAGGCGTGGCGATTTTTTTTTGCTTACACGGTGTACCAAGGCGAAGAAAATGGGTTGTACGGGCATCACTGGGACGCTTGGAGAAGGGTTGCATGCTGACCTCGAACCTAGGCTGGGGAACGGCGGACATAACTTACTAGCCTTGTAATATCTCATTTTGTCTATATAGTCATGTATAATAGATGATTTCATGGACGAGCATTTGCATGTACACGGCATGATGATGGTCGAGTCGCTTGACAAGGAATCACAACGTGTGAAATCTCTTTGCAGAGCACATTGGTTTGTTAGACAAGGACCAGGATATCTCAGTAACCATGTCTTGAATCAGCGGACGAGATGTGTTTCGCGCCCTGACTCTGACAAGGCCAGCATATAGCGGGCATATGGCGGGCACACGGCGGGCACACGGCGGGCACACACGATCTGCGGGAGTGATATTATTATGGTGCTTCACGGCCGATCGGTCATGGACGGTTGCAACGAATGCGCTGGCGGTGACTGGTTTGATTATGGAGAAATTTAGAGTAGAGCTCGGAATCAGGGGTCCAATTGTGCAAATTGTCTCGGCCGCTGCGAAAGGTCTGTAGCCGTGTCGAGATCTGGTGTTTTCAATGCTGGAGAGGGTCGGAAATATGAGTATTGTCAGGTCCAAGTAGGGGTGTGCCAGCGACCTCTTTGGTGGAAATTACCCCACACTATCATAGCGGCTCAGGGGTCCTGTACAGCACCTCGTCCGGCCAGCATGGCCAAGCAGCGCCCCTGCGGACATTGTTCTCCCCCCAAAGCTCAGGCTCCACAGACCCCCTAACAGGTCGACAGGCTAAGGGTCCCCCACCACTCGGTTTGATCTTGGCTCTTTGTTTCTTGTGCCTGGGCGCTGCTCTCTTTCGCCAATAGCTGCCAGCAAGGACCGCAATGCGACCGTTGCATTGGGAACTCATCCTCCAATCCTCAGGCCGGGCTGTTCGTTCTGCTCCCCTCCTCTCTGCCGCCCGGAAGGTGCAGGCACAGGAGCTGGGCGTCATCTTCGTCGTACGGCTTCTCCTTGACTCAACTTGGGCCTGTTCCTCGACACCAGCTAAAGGTCGCCTTCCCTGCAAGCCCAAAGGGATGATCGCAGCGCAATAAGCCAACCAGAGAACTGAGAGGGCCCGTTTCCGAAGGGATCCATCGCGAATCCCACACGCGCCCAATTTCTCTCTGCCGTGCCGGTTGACCTGGTTCTGCCTCCTGATGCATACATAGGATCCCTCGCGTGCTCACGACTCTCTTTCTCTCCTTTACGCAACCACCCACCTTTCATTCCATATCTACTCTTTCGCCCAAGTGACCCCGGAGCCTCGTGCCTCGTCGATTCCGGTGCCCCGCCCACTCCTTATTTCCTCGATATAGGCACACCCGCCCGCCATCATGCGGCTGCCATTCCGGCGGAAGGACAAGAAGAAGCAGGAACTCAGTACCTCCAGCATCCCCGATGAATTTCGAACGCCCGGAGCTGGGCTGCCGCCTTTATTCCCCCCAACGAGGGGATCTGCGTACCTGCTAGCTCACTTCCCCACGCCTATCCTCGAGCGCATCTTTGCCTTGGTGTGTCCGCACAGCCGTGATGAGTCCTACGAGACTTGCGAGGGCAGCGCCACCGACACCGCGTGTATGCTTTGTGACCTGCGTGATCTGTCACATTGCGCCCAGGTCAGCCGCGCATGGCGAATCGCCGCCAACAGAGTCTTGTAAGCGCCCGCTCCTCAGCATCCCCCTTAAAGACTACCTACGTCTGTGAAGGTAGCTGACAGTGGCGATAAAAGATATCACAGCGTCCGAATCGATCCCGTACACTACTGTCCGCTAGAAGCCTGGCTCGCCGACAGGCGTAAGCAGAGGTCTCGCTTTGACAAAAATGGCGTTCCCGAAGACCCTGCCCAGACGCGGCTGAAGCTCTTTCGCCGGACGGTACGCGACGACCCCACGAGGATCGGCAAACTCGTTCACTTCCTCAAGGTGCCATATATGCTGCGCGAGTCTTGCCACATCGAACTTGCCCAGACCCTTGCCGTACTGCCCAACCTACTGTATGTCGATCTACCGGAGGGCATGTTCTCCGACGAGCCCGCGTACAGCACTCTTCGCCTCGAAGTTCAGTCTCGGTGTCCAAACCTGCGTAAGATGACATATGTCACCGGATCAGAGCGAAGCTTTGCGACGCTCGCTTCGGGGCAAGTCTGGCCTCATCTAGAAGTGCTGGAGCTCAACGGGCTGAACCTAGACGCCATGACTATGAGGACAGTGCTAGGTCGTCTAGCAAAGCTGCGCGCGCTCAAGGTAACCGAGTCGCCAGGCTTGACGGACGAGGTGCTAGGATATGCTGAGGACATACCATCGCTACATCCTTTAGAGGAACTTGTGCTTAAGGACACGCCCGGGGTTACAGCGGCTGGCATTATCGAGTATCTGGCGTGGAAGGAGACGCAAAAGGCGCTCAAGGTGCTGACACTTAACGATACGGGAGTCGCGGTAACAAGCTTACCGGAGATTCTGACAATGGCCTCATCCCTCAACACAATGGCTCTGCAGGCCAAGGTCTTGGAGCCGTTCCCTCACTCCTCCAACACTCGCCTGTTGGCATCGATGTCACTGGAGACACTGCGATACGAGGTATCCCCCGCTTCGAGCACCGGTTCGTACAGCTCTGTCGCCGCGGGTTATTACAAATATCTAGCCACGTCGATTCTCCAGGATGGTCTACCAAGACTGCGCCGACTATATGTCCACGACGACTCATTCCCCGAGCAGCTACAAGGGCTGCCACCACCCAACGCTGCATTTGCCGAAGGACACGTACGTTCCAACGGCGGCGCCTTTTCTGAAAAGGATTCGTTTTTATCACCGTCACGCCAGCCCAGGAAGCCGGCTTCTCCTATAAGCCGGCCTGTCTCACGCGTGCCGCCCACAAACAGGTTCAGCTCCAACAACCCGTTTGCGCCGCGCGTCGGGTCGCCTCCCGGACCGAAGCATCTGCTCGAGGTTTATACCAAGAGCGACGAATTCAGCAAGTGGAACTTTGCCCGAGTCGACCCGTTCAAGGCTTCGTCATCACCCTCACGGCGGCCGGTCAGCAGCTACGGGCTAGCTGCCGACGTCTCCGGACAGGGCTGGGATCCCAGCGCGGCCCGGCGCAGCGTGATGATAGGCAACGGCGCCGGTGGGTTCCTTACGGTTCCGGGCGCCGCGGACCCAGTGCCCGCGCTCCCCTTCGGCGCGCAAAACATATCAGAAACCTGGCGGCCTCACAGCAGCGGTGGGGATGTGCGCAGAAGCAAGGATCTCTGGAGGTGATGCTAGGATTTACGAGGGCAGGGAAAGGAGGACTTGGTGTTGAATCCATGTGAAGAATGATTTATGGCGGCATCACGATTAATGGGGGGAGGCAAGGCGGGCGCGGTGACGATATGGTTGATGTGGTGTGTTTTCTTGGAGCTTCTTGGCAAGATTAGGTTTTCTCTTCATGTGTCCAAAATATCAAGCGGCAGCGACGGAAAGGCATGCGGTATTCTTAATGGTTACTATCTTGGCCTGTTCTCACCTATGCTAATATGGTCCTCGCGTGATGGCGGTCACTTTGCCGGGTGTTTGCTGCCGGTAATTCGAACTAAGCTACAGTCTTTGACTACTGAGACGATACTCGCGGCTCGGAACTTGAGCGTCTTTGCACGAGGGCCAGGTTCCGCTTGAATCGGAGGGTTTGTAGGTAAAAGGACAGCTAGAAAAATAGAAGGCAGAGGTGAGTTTGTAGCATGACGAAGCGTAGAATCGTGCTGACGGCCAGCGCCAGAAATAGCACAACCAGCCTCGTTCGCAAGCCACATTTAAACCCTGGACGAGGCTGTTCATCTCAACAGAAGAACAGAGTAGAACGATCAAGGAAGATTCCTGTACCGTACTGTGCGAGGCCATGGAAGCGGCCAGTGCGCACAATCGGTGGGTTTGAGGCCAGTGAATCGCCTCTTCGCGGTGAGCAACCCGATGCGAAGGGCGGATTTGGAGCACTCGATGACGAGCCAAGGCTGGCCGCAAGGCTAGGACCCTGCATGCCGTGCCCCCCGCAAAAAGAGCAGCACGCGAAAGGTGTGCCGGGTGCAGATGGTGGTTCGGGTCCGGGGTGTTTTGGTGGATGGGAGAGTACCGCCGGGTTCCGGCGTACTGTGCTAAACACCCCGACGGAGCGGTTGGTTGTTGCGCTGTCGAGCTTATTCCTTGGGGCTGTACTCTGGTAGACTAACTATCGTGTTGGGTCGAGTTTCTATTGTTGTTGCTTCGGCGAGGGTGCCTTGCTGAGGCGGTGCACGGCAGCGGGGATGGATGAGGTCGAGTGGCGAGATTTGGGATGTGTTGGTTTTGGCGAGGCCAGGGTGTTACCGAATGAGTGCTGGGAGTCTGGGCAGTTTATTTCAGGAGAGCAAAAGCACAAAGCATGCGACTGTAGGTAGGTAGGCAGTCGGATGAGGTTTGTAGGACATGACGGATGCTTCATGGCAAAGCAGAAAATAATCATGTACTCGCACGCTCCGTTGAAAACTCCATCGACACCGGAGAATGAAAACCTTGCCCGCATCCAGGACATCAAAACTACTTGATGTCCTCTTTCCAGATGGGCTTGCAGGACGTGGTGTGTGGTCGTAGACTCACGGCCTCCAGAGTAGAGTATGTCATTGCCCTTCGACAGTGCTTACAAAGGCGCGGGCGGGTGCCAGCCATCGGCCGTGATGCGAACATACAGCGACATCTTTCGGCCACGATGCTCGCTACGCCTTTTCCGGTTGGCAGGGCGTGCCGGGCCACGGGCGCTGCTGCATTATGCATAGCACGAGGTCGCACCGAACAACCGCGCCGTGGAGCCAAGCCGGGCGGGCACACCGGTAGCCCGCCCGGACACGCATCAGCGCGAGGACTTCAAAACAGAACAGTACGAAAGTACTGCTCATAGTTCTTGCGCCGGCGCCCGGAGACTCGAGCTACGCGGCGACCTTTTTTCTCTCTGATGCTCTGATGACTGCTGCCGAGAATCGCGATGCCTAACAAAACACTATTATTAGGCGGGTTCGGATGTTTAAACAGGTGTGCCGTTCGCCGGGGAGCACGGACCCGAACCAACAGCGAGCCCCCTCCCTGCAACGGCCGGCTACCCTGTACCGGCAGCGTTGGTGGCCGGCGTGTTGCGACGAACGTATGTGTTTGCGAAACCACGGAGGTTTGTGGTTGTTGTCGGTTGATGGGTGGCTACTGGCACAGCTCTGCACTGATACAGTTAGGGTTTGGTATGTTGCTTCATTTGGTCCGAGACGGAGTTTATGCCATTGGGCAGTTCGGTGGGTAGTTTGACATATCGCCAGCAAGCATGCGCAAACCAACCTGCAAGGCATGGCAACAGCACCAAGTCCACGGTTGACGCCCCGCCACCTGGGGTCAGGAAAGCACCACTCACCATGAACAGAACCGAATCGATCACCATAGACGATGCTATAAACCGACAGCGTTAAGTTTCGGCATCCGCAACGCCGCAGTGTTCCAACCGTAACCCGTCCGCATCACCAGAGTAACAAGGATGCGCATCCACCTCCAAACCCGAATCCTCTCGCACCGTAACATCAACCATTCGAGGGTCTACCTGAACAGCACCCATATATCACCGCCCATATAGCCAGGCACCCAAACCGGCCCGGGCTCGAACCCCTCGGCACCCGCACGTCTCCTGCACGACACGGCACGCACAAAGCACCGTGCACCCGTCACCCGAGCCGCCGTATGTGGATGGACGATGAAGCCTGGACCCCCTGCCACATCCCCCGACAAAAGGAGGAGGTGCGATAGCCTTACCCGCAAACCAATGTCTCGAGAGCAGCAGCTGCCGTCTTTGATACACCTGCTGCAGACTCAGTACACCGTGTGGAGGACACTTGCATGGAGACTCTGGAGCCGCCGGTGGGATTTCCGGGGCATGCGATGCAGAATCTGGCATGCCAGGGCACAACGACCTCCCGTCTTCGTTTGCATCCGTGCCTTGGCCCATCTGGCTGTCCCGAAGGACCTGCACACGGCCGACTTGCCTCGGCGGGTCAGGCTCTGCTGCAGCTCTACCCCTCTGGTACACGGGGGCGCCGTCCAGCCATGCGCAATCGACGCAGGGGCAACGCCTCCCACCCTGATAGACAAGAATCTCTACAGCAAAGCAGGCGTTAGAGTCCTTCATCAAGAAGGTGTGGTGGTTGTGTACGGCCTTCTCGATGCGGCTTTGATGAACAAGGAGCGGCGCGTTGTGCGTCTTGCTCGACGGCCCTGATACGTGCTGCCGCGCATGCTCAGCTCCTGAAAATCTCTTCACGATGCAGGACTTACAAACAAGGGAATCGCCTCGCTTAAGGTTGCCAAATACGAGATGCGTCTCCCCTGTCCGCTTCAGGCGGTCCCCCCCTTCTTGCCGGATTGATAAAGGGTGCATGTTTCGTCCGACCGACCGCATCGAGGCTGGACACTTCCGGTTAGGCCCGCCAAGTCCTGCCCTGACCCAAGCCGTATCCGTACTAGCCGCACTGCCAAAACGGGAACGTCCAGCCAAGGGCGGCGGTAGCGGTGGCTGAAGAAAGACGGGAGAATCTTGGTTGTGGCTGAAGCCTTAGATGGTGACGAGAAGGACGAGATCGAGGCCGTGGCCCTGGTTCCACCCCCGGGCATTCACTGACGCACAGGACCTGGCTGACGCTCTGTGCGGTGCAGGTCGACGGCCCCGCCGTCAGTGCGACGATTGCGTCGGTCGGAATCGATGATGTGAACGGGTTCGAACCATGGCGATTGCGTCGGGCCGGCGCAGCCCTACCTCGCCCAGGTATTTGACTCAGGACACCACCGTGCTGCAGCACGATATTCTTCATTCCACGGCCGGGAAGCAAATCAGGTGCAGCCACGCGAGAGGCCAGTGGGCCATGCGCAATTGCCTAACTGGGCCATGCGGACGCCCAAGCATGCGCAGACCCTTTTGCTGTAATTAATAGCGTCGCAAGAGGCGCGCGAGAGAGCCATGCCTTATTACAATTCAGGTACCCCAAGGTCGGTACGGATTAGTCTACCAGTCTATCCTGAAACCGAACGCGGCGGCGGCGGCGGCTGCGTGACCTGTAATCAGCAGGACGGGCGAGGAAGCCAAAAAAAAAAATCAAAAAAAAAATCGAGAGCACATCAACAACCGTCGCAACTACTCGGTGTGTTGGAACCGCAGCCTGTCGATGGCATTTGCAAGCCAACCTGCAACAGACACCTGCTACACATCACCAGCGACACGGGGTTCGAGTCCCCAAACCGGCACCGGCTCTTGACTTGTCACTTGTCAGAGGAGTGTTTGAGGGGCCTCGCTGTCAACCAGAAAACCCTCTTCAGCCTGGCGGTACGCGGGGACCAATAGACTGGGCGCCAGGAACCTTGCCCNCCCCCCCCCCCGGCCAGCAACCGAGCACCTTGCAAGCCACATCAGACGGTGGAGCAAATTCGTCGGCTGGTGAAACTTGACGACTGACAGCCGGGGCGGATCTGTTTGGCTTCGGTTCGCCGGTGCCACAGCGCATGACCTTTCTCGTTACGCTCCAGTTCCATGATGGCCCTGTCTTGTTTCGAAAGAGGGCAATCCAGCCGCGGCACACTGTGATCTACTTGCTCAATCTTGCATGCCATTTCCAGTCGCCCGGTAAAAATGCCCTAGGCCCGGAGGGGGGGGGATGCGAGTGTGCAAAGGGGCAGAAGCGGTAGCGGCAACACACATTCCTCGAGTCGTTTCAACATGTGTTCAACGGTCCAGTACTGGACCATCTTCAAGGGAGACGATGTGTGTGGGCTGCCTTGGTAGTGCAAAATCCTTCAGCGCGTGGGGTGCATAGCAGCAGCGAATGAGCAGTAACGAGACGACCTATATCCCACGGAATTAATGACAGAAAAGACGAGAATTGCGCAAAAAGTCGGTCTACCACGACAATGAGTGTGCCTGCTTTCTGGCTGTGATTCGTGGTGCTGCCAATTACCGTCAACCTCCATCTTGGCGGGCTGGAGGGGCGCTGCCGACGAGCAGCCAGTCGCTGCACAGAACGCAGAACGCCGCACTTGGGACGGTTGACAACGGTCTGCTCTTCTTGCACTGTGAACATTGCTCGAGTACAACTTTTGCGACGAACACAGGAGCAGCGGGGATCGTCTGATCCGAGCAGAAGGAAGAGACCAGAAAACCGGCCGTGAAAGCGTGTGCCCAACGAGCCATGCCGGATTCAGAGCTGCTGGCCCCATCTGTCGCTGCAAGGTGATGATGGTGATCCGCTTGCAGGTACCAAGATGCCCTCATGTTCCAAGGACGACGGGTGGCAAATACTGTACTGATGACGAAGGTTCGCTCAGCTGTAGCCGAACAACACCACCGTCCTGCTCAACGCCCGCTTCAAAAGACCGGTTTTTGGCAACGACACGAGGAATCAATTCTATGGAAGCGCGGTGGTGGCACGTCACCAGCCTCCCAACGTGCTGCCAACGTGCTGCTCGACGGCGCCGGCCAACAGCGGGGTCCCAGCCCTGTGACGTGCGCCAGTGGGCACCGCCAGCGACCAGCCGACGACAACGGCTTGGCAGACAAGTCTAGATCATACCAGGCAAAGAACTCGCCTGTATTCTTTTTCTAAAGCAGCCGTTCCTGGAAACACGTTTTGCAAGCCGTTGCTAAGTTGCTGAGGCAATCGTCACTAGAAGACATTTAGCCTGCGCTTAAGCAGAGCCTCGGGACGCGAGCAAAGGCTGGTAATTGGCCGACGGCGACTAAAATAGACTCGTTGCGCACGGCATCCAAGGTGAGGGCCGGTTGGAACTGGTGAACCCCGCGGTGTGAGAGGGTGACGCGATGGTGCGAGAACGCCCACGCCGAACCCTGTGTATCGACGGCTCGAGTCCTAAATGGAGAATTTGATACCTGCACTGTAGTCGCGAACACATGGCACGGTGATGGTTCTGCCGTCGTCGTCGAAGAACCACATGCCAAGCCATGCCTGATCGCCGGTTCCATTGACGCAACAGCCCGATAAGGTCGCTATCATGACGATGCTTCTCGCCCTGTCCAAGAGGGAAAGGGAAAAAAAAAATAGCCACCAAACCCTCCGGTGGGTCGACTTGCCTTCCGTTTGCTTTTTTTGTCCAACAACGTTTCCCTGCACTGTTGGTTGTTGGTCTGCGTTGGTCCCAGCCACGGGGAATTCCTAGGATCCCTGATGATGACGAGGCGAAGGCCAGGCGGAGCGAGGCGATGATGAATGGTGAGCATCCGAAAACCCTGGTGAGTGAAGGAGAGAAAGTGTCTTAGTCGGAACTACCACAGGACTTTTCCCTGGCCGCAACACGCTCCAATGGGGACGGGGGGGGGGATTCACCTGTGCCGCATAAGTCGACTGCGCATTCCTGCGATGGGGCCTGGAGGTTTGGCTTCGTGAATGTGATGCAGGCCGTTGTCGCCGAGGAATTGAGCGGCGCCGCAGCGGCCCTTGAGTGAAATGACTCTGGGTTGCAATAGAGTGCAATTAATTGCAGCTTGCCTTATCGACGCAGGTGTCTTCTATTGCGATGTCCGCTGCGCGGGTTATACTTGAAACACTGTAATTGAATCCATGATATCGTAAATTATCAAAGCCAGCACCACTTCTTGAGCCACTTGGCTGTGGGCTCGGAGAAGTGGCCGAGTCTCGGGTCAGGTTGGGTGTGCCTCTTGCTCCCAAGACTGTGAACCCCTGTCCAAGCCACTGGCCCCTGGATCGAAGCCAGTGCAGGTACCCAGTGCACCACAACTCGTCCTCGCACGGCCACCCTCCCATCCATGACCACACGGAGTACAGTACGTACCGGACAGGGGCCGGGCTGGACCCCCCCGGTCCATTCCCAGATCTGCTACCCACGCCCATGTACTTTACTCTTGGCCGTGTAAGTGGGAACCGCGAGGGACGAGAGCGCCTGCATGCTCTGTCCGTTCATATATGGTCTCAAGCCTGCCCGGCTCTGCAACGGGCTCCCCCCTTCTGCATGCCAACAATCTCGAACCTACCTTTTGCATACTCTTCAGCTCTTCACCTTGGGTCCGGAAACCTTGACGGTGACATCAGTATCTCAGCCCAAGCACAGCACATCCACCTCAACTTACACGCATTCGGAGCACCCCCTTCTGCCCTCTCCGTGGGCCACACACCTCCAGTCCTCGAACCGGCTGTCTTACAAACCTCCCTCGAGGACCCTCTCGACGGATGCAGGCATCTCTACCTTTTGAAACACAAACGAACATGATGGCGGCGAGTCAGCACCGCTCGTCCATTCCAGGCGGCCTGGAGCAGAACAAGTCTTATAGGCACGACGTGCCCGGTGAACTCTCAGACGAGGAGGACTCGGACGGCTACACTTCCTCGGTATACGAGGAGTCTATCGACGACCTATCCGACAACGAGGACGCCATGTCTTCCCACACTCCTAGCAAAACTGATGCGGCCCCCGAGCTCCCCAACAGGAGCGCCATGCGGGTCAACCGCCTCCTCACAGGCCTCTCTCACAAGCTCGATACCGAGCAGCGACCGGTAATCGCCCAAGCACCGCCGCACGACCTTTACCTTTCATCGGAGGAGGATGCTTCCTCTTCGGCAGAGGACGGCTCGGAGTGCTACTTTGACTCGGACGACGAGATGTCGTCAGTGTCAAGCGAGCAGAGCGGCGTCCCAGACACGGCACGAGCTGTAACAGTGATCTTTTCTGGAAAGCCGTCCATGATCCTACTGCCAAAACGACAAGCCGAACCCAAGACCGTCGCTGCCGGCCAGAACCGTAACAGCAGAGCCAGCTTCGCCCAGCGCATGTCCATCGTCTCCGTCGCCTCCTCGGTCGTCTCCATCGCCTCACCCACCCGCTCTCGCAACAGCCTCATGCTGGACTTCAGGGATAAGCCCCGGCCGCTCTTCCTCGAGTCGGACCCCTTCCCATCGTCGCCGGACGACATCCCCAGGCATGAGTCGATGCTTCGCAAGACGCTGAAGCTCGTCAAGCAGCGAAGCAAGTCCCGCCTCAACCACGCCGCCGCCATGTCTCGCGATAGCCTACTGCTGGAGCAGAACCGACCGCTTTCTCGCGGCGACATGTCCGCATTCGTAGCCGAGCAAAACGACCTGCCCAAATCCCTCCGCAAGAGCTACACCACATCGCTCACGATGCCGGGCCCGGGAGCCATGGAGGCGCCGGCGCCGGCGCCGAGCAACAGACGACGAGTGCTTCCCAGTCTTTCCAGGACACGGAGCATCAAGGCCTGAGCGATGCTCAAGCACGCATCTCTTTCTGTCATTGGGGTCCACAATGGAGGGACACTGGTGTCTCGGGGATCTGAATTTACGGCGTAACATGATGGAACTATCACGATGGGGCGGGTATTCAGTTGGCGAACTGCGGCGTTGGGAAGCGTGCACCATTGGAAACTTGAATTTGCTTGTGCGATGACGGGAGAGGGCCATGGTGTTTCATGATGTAAAACACACGCACACATTGGGCGGCGTTGGGAACCGGGGCCTCGGTGTCAAAACAAAGTGATTCAGAGAGGCGCGACGGAAAGCTCTCAGACATGTCCGATTTGGACCCATCTTAATTAGTTTTGCATGATACCACAGCATTGACGATGCGCAACAATGACTCTCATTCTTATTTCAACCGTCTCGACTTGACTCTTTCCCATGGTGCTCCCGTGAGACTACGCCGTGACCGACGCCACCAGACAAGCCGGAGCCTCGACTCCACGGATGTTGCTAGTGGCTGGTGATTCCGAGCTCAGGGCACCTCGTGAGACCATGCAATAAGCGGTAGCGGCATCTGGAACCCACCACGATCGGTGGACGTCTGTGGATACGTCTACCTTGCGAGGCCCACGATGCCTGGTCCGGGCTCGCAAGACAAGAGACAGACTGTGCACAGCCGTTGGAACGAACAAAGCCATGATCCCTGTGGCTCTGGGCAAGCCAAGGCAGGAAGAGGGAGGGGTCCAAAACGGCGGTGCGTCCCGCTGGTCTAATTGCCGAAGGGTGTGTGTATCTCGCCAAGCCGTGTGGAATAGAGAGAGCGAGGTCTGCAGCAGTGTTCAGCACAGACGCAGGAACAGCCATGGGGCCGCCCAATGGGAGATGGAGTGTGCGCGCGCGTCCCCCTTTCCAACAGCAACACCGATGAGGGGAAGCATGTAGATTGGCTGCCCGTGACGGCGCGATGGTTTGCTTAGATGAGGATGTACATGAGGACTAATAATGTAGTACAGAGAATGACGAAGATCGAAGGGAGGGTGTTGGGTGTTGGGTGTTTAGGGATGAGAGAGAGAGGGACTTGGAGCAGGGAATGAGATTTCAGCATGGGATTCTTGTCCCCGGGGGTCTGCGGTAATGCTGGTGAGTGGTGAAGCCGGTGATGGATGCACGTACATCGAAACCTCAGCGCACAG